>CM053508.1:25852183-26233250 GCA_028627145.1 Eidolon dupreanum
ACTGATCCAATGTGTATTTATTGATGTGTTGTCTGTATCTTCCCACAAAGTATGAGTCCATGGGACAGGAACTTGCTTTTCTTCACTGCTATGTCTTGGCACGTAGTAGTAGGTACAGCATTTCTTAATGAATTTTTTTGCTATTAAATCTTAGAAAAAGACAGAAAACCCTATATTTCAAAGTAGGAAATTCATAGGAATACTTTATCATGACAGTTTAGACAAAGGGAACAAACTCTATTCACCTTTTAGTTTAGTATATAAAATATTAATGATATTGGTAGGATTTTGTCTACATTTTTTGAAATGATGGCTGGCCTTGTTACTCTCTAAATAGTAAATTAGGCTAAGATCTGAGTCTGGGTAAATTTGATAAAATACAGTGAAC
Organism: Eidolon dupreanum; assembly: GCA_028627145.1. Lineage (NCBI taxonomy): Eukaryota > Metazoa > Chordata > Mammalia > Chiroptera > Pteropodidae > Eidolon > Eidolon dupreanum. Next base: position 25,852,572 of record CM053508.1, read on the forward strand.
TTTTGTTTACTGGTTATTTCCTATAATTTTTTGTTCATATTTTATATTTAACAGACAGTTAACAAACTGTCTCCTTCAACTTAGAGTATAGAAAATGTTACAGTTTCTATAAAGTGGTATGGGAACAGAAGGGGAAGGCAAGCATGCAGGTGTCAACCAGGGTGCTGTGTGCTTCATATGACATATTAAGGGATATAGACTGGATCCTACAAGTGTTGGGAGACCACAGAAAGATTGTAAGCAAAGGACTATTTTTCAAAAGTCATCCTGGCAGCTTTCTGGACAACCTTTTGGGAAAAGCCAGTTAGGAGTCTATTGCATATTGCAGGTTACAGAAGATGAGGGCTGAACTAATAAATCACAACATACTAGTTGACAATAATTGGATGCTTATGCTATACGAATTTATATTTTTAGGGTGAAATGTAACCTGAAGACTATTTGTAATTATCTGAATTTTACAATACAACATCAGAATTTGTGCTAGAAGTTACTTTAAGAATCATGAAGCCCTGTCTAAGTATGCACTTGATGAAGCTGATATCCAGGTAGATGAAGTGAGCTGGTTAAATTAAGATAATGCAGCTTGGTCAGGGCACAGTTAGCTGTTGTAATTCTGTGATAGAGGAGTATATAATTAGTTTTTTTAAAACTATGGAAGTTAACAAATATAAAAAGTTAGCCATTTCCTGAAGTGTAGAATGATTGTTGTTGTTCTTTTGAAGCTATACAGTTATTTTGGAACTTCAGTTTGTTTTTCTCTATTATTTCCTAGCCAAAGTCTTCTATAATAGATCATATACGGAGCTTTGAAGTAAGGAATAGCATGTTGGAAAAATAATAGTCTAGGATTGAGATCTGGAATCTAGTCCTGGCTGTGACCCTAAACAAGTCAATTAGGTTCCTGAGTCTCCATTCTGAATTTTAAACAGTAGAGTATGGATTATGATGTTTTATTCAGATCTCTATATAGCTTTTTTTTATATAGCTAAAAAGAGGAAAGTGCTCATTAAAACATGTAAAGTTCAATTTTTTATTGACGATACATCAACTAACTATATATTAAAAAAATTACATATTTATGTATCTGAGTGTGTAGAAATTTTAGCTGCTTACAAACATGAAATAACAAATTTGGTACTATGCTTATGTTTATTTTTTCTTTGTTTTTAAAAATAATTTCCTCATAGGGAAGATGAAGAGCTCTCTGCAGCAACTAACTCCTTGGAATACCTTCCAGAGCAGATGATGTTGGACATAAGCAGACATTTACTTAGTGAAAGAACTTATGTTTGATGTCATTAGCAAATATTATAGTCGTAGGGAAGCTCTGCTAGATTACTTATCTGAAGTTCATAATGTAATTTCAGAGCTCTTAGGTAAAGATCTTACTGAATACTAGAACCTGTCTTCTGGGGGAATGGGAAAATGTTAATTGTCCTCAACGGAATCAAAATATTCAAGCTAAGTGGGGATATGGGTTAATCTTGATCAAATATGTGGTCAGTGTTCACATTTTCTCATCTCAAATGATTTTGACTGTTTTTTTTTTTTTCAAATAAGGATGCAAGTGTGGTCCATGAATTGCAATTGATAAATTTGCTCCTTAAGTTTTTTAATCTATATATCTTTTCTCTATATATGTACTTTTATTTATTTATTTTGTGTGTGTGTGTGTGTGTGTGTGTGTGTGTGTGTGTGTGTGTGTGGTTATTGAAAAACTCACTGGTTGTCTTTGAGATTCTTACAGTCTGCATTTTGCTGATTGTAAGCCTCTTTACCATGTGTTCCTCCGTGCCTTGTATTACAAGTCGGTCATTAAAATTTTAACAACTTTATAACCACGTTAATGATTATTTTGGAACTGCTGCACTGTCAAGATATATTTGATAAATAGAGAATTGTATAATTTGGCAAATTGTATAATTATAATACAATTTTATTGTAAGGATGAACTATTTCATACCTAATAGTTAAAAAGAGATTACATTTGATCTGTCTTTTAATGTAGACTTTTAATGACAGGTGGGAAAACTTAAATGATGCCTCAGTATGCTAGTATGTCATAATTTTTCTTTAAGATAACTGATACTGGCTGTTCTTTAAAAACAAAAAGGTTGAGAATTCATATTTACAGTATAATGTATTGAAGCAGGAAATAACTTTTTATAACAAGTTAGAACTCGAATATAACTTTTTACATACCATAGGTAAGGGAATGCAGCTCTTTTAACAGATGAAAGAGATTGTTCGTGATTTAAAAATGAGGAAAATTTTCAGAAACAAGCTACTGAAATTTTGGTGAAAGAGTTGTTAGAGCCACCATGTGTACTTTTGATTTGCAATCTTTATTTTGCACATGATTGAATAACATGTTTATTTGACAGACAAAATTCACACCTCTCAGGTGTAGACCAAACTGTTATTTTCATGCTTCTAAAATAAGCAAAGTTCTTGTAGATGTGATTATTTCATGGAAAATATTCTAGTAAAACCATACTCTTACTAATTAAGAAAGTTGGTCATGTTTACTGCAAGCAATGGCAAACTTTGAAATTGAACATTCAGTGCTACCCTGAATGCCTTAGACAACTCTCTTGTGTTTACTAGAACTGCCAATTTGCTTTGTGTTCTCATTCATCCAGCCATGATGCCTTCTAGGGGAACCTTCCCTACTTATGCACATGAAATCTAGGTGATGAAGAGCCTTGCCACAACCCCATCCGAGTAGACTGGAGCTGAGCACGTGATCCAAGAGCGGCTCACCTGCAGACTGAGACTGACCTAGTACAAGAATAAGCTTGTCCAATTAAATTATATATTTGGGTAAATTAAATTATGAGAGAATAGCAATTGAGAAAATAGACCAGTCTGCGGTGAAGAAAGGGAAGAGTAGAATAGTCTTCAGTAAGAAATGGACGTGATGGGAGAGATCCTGTGTGGCCTGAGGAGGTGAGAGAATAGTAGCTGATCTCTAGAACTACTAGGTTTTCCTTCCAAGCTCTGTGCACTTTTCTTTTTCTTTTTTTTTTTTTTTTTTTTTAGCCTTGAGGTAATTTGCATTTCCAGTCCTGTGGTCACAAATCAAACAGCAACATGTGTCAACGTACTTCAGTACTTACAGGAAAGAATTCAAAATATATGAACAAATTACAGATCAACCATTTCAAATCAAAACTGATATTGTCACAGCGTCCTCTCCATAAATGAAGACTGATACTCAAAGTACGGAACTCATATTTGGAAGGTGGGGAGTGGGAGTGGGCGTTAAAACTCAGAAGTGGTTCTCATCCGGTTGCACATTGAAAACAATTGAATAGCTTTTACAAACCCTGGCCTGGCATCAGACCCAGAGCTTTTATGTAGTAATGTTAGAACTTAGCCCCTAGGAAGCTCTAAGATATAGGTAGGGTTGAGAACCACTAATCTAGAGATGTGTGGGTACATTCGTCTTGATGCAAGTGTCAATAGAATGTTTTACTTGTGAATCTTAACAGTTTCAGTTAGTCAGTATCTTGAGTATTTTTATCCTAAAGTGAATCCTTGTCTGATAGCTTCCTTTTTTTAAGTAAAAATAATTGCATTCAGCCTTCAATATTTTAGAAATAAGTGCTGATGTATATTTAGAAGTAGTGTTTGAAGCATTAATTCCATAATATCTTGTTCTAGTAACTTAAATTTAACAAATTTTATAGCCTAGAGATAAGAGACTTGATTATTACCTCCTCGAACCTAATTTATACATCATTTATGCTATTTTAAAGCATATTATAAGTAAATAATGTCTTAATATTTTGAAGTTTCAAACTCAGAAGTAACCCTTGAATAATATTAGTGTTTCCTTTGATTATTTTTTAATTTTGTATGTTTATATGTTCATGAGAAGTTGTTGAATTGGAAGAAGAGAGTGTTTGGTACTTACTGCGTATGTATATGTCCATATATATCTAGCTTTCTTTCATCTAGTATTAGATAACTGAACATTAAATGTTTTCAAAAAATAAGTTTATAACCACTTAGTATTTAAATAGGGCATGTTTATTTGTACATTTTTTGAAATTATTTTCAATTTTTTTATCACGCTATGTAAGATAATTTATAATTAACTTTTAAGTGCATCTCTAATTCTACCCCATAAATTCGTAGAACTAGTACTTAAGCTGGCACATATTTAAGGCTCTAATGCATGTTTTCTATTATAACAACTATCTTTAAGAAATTAATATATTAAATATTTACTTCAATGTATATAGGAGTAATACATATGGCTCAGTAAAATATTCAGCGTGACTATTTTAAAAAATTTTAGAGAAAAACTATATGAAAACATTTTCTATTTTAGTATTAATTTAAAAGCAATATGCTCAAAATATTGAAACATTTTAGAAGTAATAGACAATATTTTGGTCTCCTAGTCTCAATTTTGATCTAACCAGAGCATTATAGAACTCCCTAATAATTTGTTGCCATTTTTGTATATTTCTCTCCATAATGACTTCATCAGTTCTTTATATAGATTCTGAATACTCCTTATCAATTATTACTATTTAATTCCTATTGCTTTTGAATGTAGGACCATAATTTATTACATTTTTTGCATTGACAAAGATATTGCTATTTGTATATTCTATTATTTCCTATTTATTGACTTATTTCTTTAAGAGTATGTACATGCTCATTTTATCTGCAAATAGTTATAATTTTTGTCTTGTTTTCCACCCTAACACCTTTTTACATAATTTCATTTTTAGATACTTTGATATTCTTTCTTTGCAGAATGATATTAAGTCAGAAAAATAGCAACGCATCCTAATATCCCTGAAGCTAACAGTTATTCCTCTAGCCTTTAATCTGTTTTTTAAAGATAAATATTTGTAGATATATACATACATATTTTCAACTACTTGCATAAATCTAGTTTTTTTCATGTTAAATATAAAAACCGTTTTCTTTGAAGTGATGCCAACCAGGTCTGAGACATGAGATGGTCATAAAACTTATTTTAATACCTGAGTCTCCCTTTCTTCTTTCAATCATAGTGTCTTTTGACCATCAGGACTTCTGATATGACAAAATAGTTCTTTCCTTTGTTTTAAATCTACACTTTGGGAGCTCTTGTTATGAATGTTTGCCAGATTACCATTTTAGTGTATGGCATCGATCACCTGTATATAATTAATGGGAATAAAAACGTCTCAAGGTATATATACCACTGATGATTGGTCAGTAAAAGAAGCAAGTCAAGCGCTGTATATATATGTATTAGCTCTTAAGCTAGTTTTTGTGACATGCAGATAAGACAAAGTAATAATCTTTCTTAAATGTTGAATTTATCAGTTTGAACTGCAATTCTCTACAGCCAATCTTTGTAGAAATTTGGCATGCACTGGATACCTGTCATGCTAATTTTGTAGACTGTTGGCCTTTTCATTGTTGGGGTTCATTTATTTTTGTCTTTGATATATAGCACAGAAAAAGTGTTACTGCATGTATGATTTTTATTTTACATGGCTTAAGTCATGTGGTGGGGAGAATAGATTCTCAAAATAATTATAATTAAATTATGAATTAGTAACTGTAAAAAGTGTTCCTAATTTTATTTGTGTCTACAAAAAAACCTGTACAATAAGATGTAAAGTATGAATTTTTAACTTTAAATTTAACAAACATTAATTTTGTGGTTTTTTGGTACTTTATCATACAAAGATCAATAAAATATAATTTCTTCCCACTAGTAACTCACGTTTTTCTATTGATATATATCGACAGTTATTAATGATTATAAATTCCTTTCTGTATGATTGTAAGCTTCAACTGAGTTTGAGAAAATATCTTCATTCAGAGGACTTCAGTAAAAGTCACTTTAATTGGACTGTTTCATTTATGGAGAGAAGCTTAAGCTTGTTCACCAAAAATTGTTTAAATATTCAAACCCTTGAGACCTTGGACTTGGTATATATTCCACTTACACTGCTCCTTTTATATCAAGATTCATAGCACCTTTAATGTATTGTCTGTTACTTAGCAGAGAGATTGTACCTTATCCAGCTAGCTCTACAGTTCTCTGGTCATAGTGCTGTCATTTTCTGGCTTTGACAGGTGAACCTGACATTTTACACAAAGTGAGTTTCTTATATAAGCTTTAAAATGCATAGATATGTATATCCAGCATTTAGGTGTTTGCCCTTATTGTTTATATGTATTATAGTAATGCTTATGTATTTCATTATAGAATTTTCTATACATAGTTCTTTAGAGTCATTGTCTAGTATCCAGTCTCTGAAGAAATCTTTTAAATCAGTTAATTTGTTTAAATAGTATTATGATTTCTATATTTTAGTAATTCAATTATTCATTGTCTTAATTGCTTTAAATACTTTAGAGCATAGATGAATTCCATTTCAAGCCAGTTAATTTCATTGGTCGTATTGCCTCTTTTTACATGTTTTTAGTGTGAGGCATTACATATTCCTCATTTCTATTAGCACTCTCTTTCAAATGCTAATCTCATGAGAGCATTTATTCTTTGTACTCCTTGAGAAAATGAAATGTAGGGGAAAAATCGAAACTAGCAAAAGCGTGATTCTTAACACATTTAGAAAAATGGTAAAATTATATGGCGGTGAGGTCAAGTGATTGAAAAGAGACATGCAAAGACTACAAAATCTTCCTTAGTATTTTAACTTGCCATGTTCCCAGAAAAATAATGTGTCTATTATAGAATGTTATTAATCAAATGAGGGCAATAGAAAATGTTATACTGAAAAACGATGTTTGCAACATGCATAATTACTCTTTGAAATACTGTTAATACCAAGGCATTAATTCAGAACTTGAAATATTAAATTAAAAAAATAGCCCTTTCCCAATGGGATTACCTCATTGCAAAGGCAGTAACTTGGATTGAAATGACAATAAACTGAAAACTGCTATATATGATTTGTATTAGGGTTTTGTTTCTCATTTTTTTTCTTTCTACAAGTTGAGGTGATTTAGGGTGGGCTTAATTTTTCTAAATTAAGTTTGTTAAATTCTGTAATGAAGCTTTATCTATAATTCTGTGCATATGTATTTACTTGAAAAGATTTTAGATTAATTTGAGATTTTTAAATACCTTCTGTTCATAACTGTAATTAACACATAACATTGCAAAGTGAAGATACTACTATTCTTAGAAGAAAACGATGTCAACCAATAAAGTTGAGTTAATTGAAAATTTCAAAATACTCAAAACTAGAATGTATACTGTAGAGGATATTATCAAAAATTTAAGAGTAGATGATGCCTCCAAGAGTATAATTAAATCAAGAGGAGAGATTAATGCAATATACTTTTAGGGCAACTTATAGGACAGTATATAATCAAATATTATATCTGAATATATACAGTAGATACTCATTATTGGAAGTTTATTTTTCTAGATTTCCTTAATGTTTAAGGAAAACAGATTATTTTTTAATTCACATATAATTTACATTATAATGTAAATTAGTGTTGACTTAGAATTTCAGATCACTTCATTATTTTCACCCAGATAAGGATATATAACTTCTCATATCATCTAGCCTGAACGTTCAGTCATTGATACTGTCAAGCAGTCTTCTGTCAATAGGAATACTTGAACACTTTGCAGATTTTCTCTATGCTTACTAGATACTTGAAAAGCATTTTCAGTGTATCTAGAATTCCTTTGAATAGGTGTCAGTTGGACATGGGAAATGGTTTTCTAAATCACTATTTCTGTCTTGTGCTTTCCTTAAAAATACTACCACTATCTTAATCCATAACTATAATAATCTTTTAACGTATGTGGAAAACTGATCTTAAAATGGATTATTTTTATTTGTCTTCTAAATCTCTAAAATCATGAATTAAAATATAATTTTATAAAATCCATTTATTTTTATCTTTAACTGTGTAATATGAGTAATTACATTTCTTAGGTTACATATTCAATATGATTCATTAAATATGAGGCACAGAACCATTCATAAGCTTCATTAAATATCTAAAATTTTCTCAAATACTCTATATTCAATAGTTTATTTTTAAATAAACTATGATTATGAACTTAGTGTTGCAAGTGCTCTTAGATATCTTCCATTTCAATCTCTGAAATCATAGATGGAAGAAATATTTCTGGGAGAAATTAAATGACCTTCCCAAATTCTTCAGCTAAGATCTGAACTAGATTTCTGGGCTTATAATTCATGAATACTTCGTTTGGTTTACGATTTGCATTTATAACTTCTCTGAGAATCCATAACATTAATACATATAAAATTTACAACATGTAAGAACACATATCCACTTACATTTACACTCATATATTTTTGTGCATGTGTTTTTGCTATTTAAAATGAAAACTGTCCTAGAAGAGTTCTTATAATATCTATGGATACTGATGAATTTAGAGCAAATAATGTTTTAATACTGACACTAAGAAGTAAGTGTGGTCCTATGACCTCAGATTCCAGAAGGGAAGTTACTTATCTAACCAAAACCAAATGCATAAGTAAAGAAAAAGCCCAGTTCACTGTGGAGCATTTCTGGATGTATTAAGTAGAGGTATCCATATAGATCTTATGGACTGTAGCTGTGGGGAAAAAATAAAGCCTCATCTATAATTTGATAGCATGGATGTAGCAATTGAGTGATCTTTGTGTATGTAAGGCTAAGTACTTGCAGTAAATATTAATAAAGCTTAACAAAAGCTGTAGTATGGCATTACAGCTAGGCCAGAATTGACCAAGATTATTGTGATCACAGAGAAGATTAGTATTGCTTGGTCTGTGAGAAAAGTTATATTGACCTGAATAAACAAAGATTATCTTCCTAACTGCAGTTTGATTTTCATGATGCTTTCGTGAGAAAGTCCAACTGCCTAATTATATTGTCTAGGGTTCTTCATTCCCCCCCCCCCAAAAAAAAAGAAAAGAAAAGAAACTGATTTTAGCTAACTTAAGAGCAGAAAAAGTAATTTTATTTTGGTAAGATATTGACTACCCACAGATTCAATAGGAAGGCTCAAAAACCAAGGTTTGGAAAGGAGAAGCAGAGGCTGGAAGAAACAGTAACATTGGCAGTACCCTCAGGTGAGGGCAGTTATTTCATCAGTGCTGCTTGGTCCTCCCCACTATAGGAAACTTGATCTGACAAGGATGACCTGAATATAGAAAACTTGGGGAAACCAATTACTGATCCACTTACAAGGAGGTGGTAAAATAAAACTCAACTCTCATGATGTGTGACCCCATAACAACAATATTTACACTTTAATGCTCATACAACTTAGTTCTTCTTTTCTGAGAACATTATTTTTTCAGTAGCTAAAAATCCAGTGGAGTTACTTATCCTCTTCTTCATAGTTGTCAGGAGGCTATGACTTATGAAAAGAGCAACCTAACTATCTCACTGTAGAGTGCACAAGGAGTGAGATGTAAAGGAATATGTGCTCTGTATTTACAAACATAAGTATTAGGATGTAAATAATTGCAAAGTCTCTTTTTTTAATTCAAAAATATAATTCTCTAATTTCAATTTCTCCTGTGAATCTTCAAGTGTGAGGATTTTCTCAACACTTACTCAAAAGGGCTTAATTGAGTCATTAGTTTTTGAGTTTTTCCAATTATACTGTAAATACACATTATATATTTACATTGATAAAAAATATTCTTCAGCTCAGTGACTTAAGACTCAAAGTGTTAGTTCTGGTGTCAGGTTAGTTTACTCATGTGTCTGTACTTTGCTGTGTGTTGGGCATACATCCCCAATTCTCTCTGGGTGTTCTTCTGTAATTATGAGTCAGCCGGCCAGGAGGCTGGTCTAGGATGGTATTGGCTGGGATAGTTGTGATTAACCCATTGGTGGGCTACTTTGTGCTTGTTCATACGGCAGTAGCAGATTTCAAGAGTAGTATTGGAGGACTCTTGAGGCCTCGGCTCAAAACTACCAAACTGTCTTTCCACCGAGAGCATGAATATAACAGACAATGGCCAGATTATATACAGAAATAGAACTATTACAATCTGCAGCACCCTGTCCAGAATGCCAATCTGTTATCTGCAGTAACCAGTCAAGGAGTCAAACTATCTCTCAACTAGCACACGACGTAAAACGATCCCCGGAACAGTCAGCCCTAGCTGGCTAGGGCTTGTTTAATAACTGATAGTTTCCCTAATTTTTCACTCCTAACTTCAGACCAAATGGAGACAGCCAATTATGTAGCCCTAATCAATCACATAGGATGTCCAACTTCTTGTTAGCCTGCTTACAGCTTCCCCATGCAAACAGCCTCTAATCAGGGTACTTGAAACCTTTCCTTTCCCCACACCGTAAAGCTTTCCTACTCTTCTCCCTACCCTTGAGTCTTTGCCAAAGCACATGTGAAGATGGCTGACTCCTTGCTACAGCAAACTCTGAAGACATAGCTCTTTTTTGTTCTCATTTAGGTGGTCTTCATTTACTTTTACACCATTATTTTCTCTCCTAAAGCTAGCCAGACTTGAGTGGGGAAAGAGGAACTACTTCTTGATGGGAGGAGCTGCAAAGTCACATTGTAGAAAAGACGTGGTGTGTTGAGGGGTTATTTTGGCAATCATTCTACCAAACTTACCTCTGTAGGTAAAGAACTTGTTATTCAAGTAATATGAAATTCTTGATGTTCAATTTTAATAGTTATACCAAGTAAAGGAAGGCAAAGGTAACTGCTTCTAATTTTTAGTATTTTAAGAATTAGCTTTGCATTACTAGTTCAGTAAACTTTATAGTACAATAAATAGTTCAATATAGTACAATGAATAGTTCCCTTAAATTTACTGATTTTGAGAAAATAATTCTCTGCAAAAGTCATTCTTGGTGCATTTAAAGCAGTGAAGGGCATGCATTAAAAAGTAATGTCGGGATATTGTTAAGGATATTGTTAATTCTTGAGAGGCATCTCTCCAATCAAACTTCATTTCAGGACCATCTAACATATTCCCTAATAGACTGCTCTTTCCTGTTTGTTACACTGGTTTTCATACCATTGAACTGACAGAATCTTATAATGAACTTTGATTCTGAGCTTTGGAAAAAAAATAACAAGAACTAAAAACTTCACTGAGCAATTTTCTTTCTGGGTAACATGCAGCACTTACTGCCAGAACCAGTGAGACAATTTTCTGACTGATTTGAAAAGCTATGAGAAAGAAAAAATCTGAAGAAACAGCACATCTGCACAAATTCCTCCCTAATTGTCTATGTACAGTAAAACTTCAATAAAATAACTGACTCTTTCAAAAATTCTGTGCCTCAGTAGAGACATTTGTCAATTTTTCTCTGGCAAACTGAGATGCTGCTTGCCTAAACTAATCAAATTACATTGTTTATATATAAGCATACAGGCATAGTATATTCTCAAAAGACTCAAAGTGTCTGATATTTTGGTTAAAATAATAATTAACAGTAGACTTTCTATGCATAAAGCATTTTTCTGAGGGAGGATCAGAAAAAATCTGTAAGCAGAATGTAAATGAAAAACAAAATTGCTAAAATTAACTATAAATTTTAAGAATCAGATAAGTTTGGTGTGTTATATATACTCTGAAAGTGTGAAGTTAACTAGGAAGAAAAAGCAATTACCTCAACCCTTTATTGTGTTATAAGACAACTTTTCTTATAACTTGTATTGTGAAAATTTAACACATTAAAAGATAAAAATCCTACCTGATTTTAAAATATTTTATTTCTTTGTCAAAGGTAAAATGTCTTCAAAGAAAAATAAAATATATTGAAAAGAAAATTATAAATGAAATTTTAAAATCACCTAAAATAATACCCATCCTAATGGAACAGGTGATAACTTCTGGTTTTGATTTGTGTTTCCCTGATGATTAGTGATGTTGAGCAATTTTTCTCATCTGTTCCTGTTGTGTTGTCTTTGGGAAAATGTCTATAGAGAAACTTTGCCTATATTTTAATTGTATTTTTTTTTTGCTATTGAGTGTTCTTTATATTTTTTGGATATTAACCCTTTATCAGATATGATTTGCAAGTATTTCTTTTATTGGTAGGTTGCCTTTTCATTTTTTGTTGGTTTTCTTTGCTGTGGAGATGCTTTTTTTACAGTGACTTTTAAAAAATATTTTATTAGTTTCCAGTATATAGTATATTGGTTAGACATTTATATAGTTTATGAAACAATCTTCCTAATTATCTTCTCTCTGGCTCTATACCTAGCCATTATATTACTACTGACTGCTTTCACTGTGCCGTGCTCCCCATCCCCATGACCATCTATCAACTACTAATTTGTACTTTAACTTCTCACGCCTTTCTCCCAGCCCCACAACCTCCCTCCCCTCTGGCCATCACCAGATTGTGCAGATGCTTTGTAGTTTTATGTAGTCCTACTTGTTTGTTTTTGTTTGCTTTTGTTGCCTTTGCTTTGGGTGTCAAATCCAAAAAATCTGTAAGACCTATGTGAAGGAGCTTACCGCCTATGTTTTCTTCTAGCTTTATGGTTTCGTGTCTCATGTTCAAGTCTTTAATTCATTATGAGTTGATTGCTGTATATGACATAACAGTTTCCCAGCACCATTTATTGAAGAGACTGTCCTTTCCCCCATTGTATAGTCTTGGCTTTGTAGTAAATTGACCATATATGCATGGGTTTATTCCTGGGCTATTCTTTCCACTGGTCTGTGTGTCTATTTCGATAGCCATACCGTAGTTTTGATTACTATAACTTTGTAATGTTGTTTGAAGTCAGAGAGTGTGATAACTACAGTTCTTTTTCAAGATAGCTTTGGATATTTGGAGACTTCTGTGGTGCCATTCAAATTTTAGGATTGTTCTCTTTCTGTAAAATGTGTGATATTGTGACTTATAAGAAATATATATTTGTTTATTCAGATGATCAAAATATATTTCTCATATATTTGGCCTTTATCCCAAATATCTGGCCCACAGTTCCTGGAACTCTGGAAATTTTGTAAGTGTTGAGATTGAAAAAGGTGTCTGTTGTGTTAACGAGGTGACTTTTAGATAGCACTCTGAATGGGGTTTAGTCTCCAGTGGAACCAACCATGTGATTAGAGGGTTGGAACTTTCAGTTTTACCCCCTACTCCCCAACTTTGCAGAATTGGAGTTTGAATCATTGGCCAACAATGTAATCAGTCATGACTCTGTAAAGAAACTTGCATAAAAACACAAGAGGATAGGGTTAGGAGAGCTTCCTGATTGGTAAACATGTAGAGCTATGGGAAGAGTGGCTTGCCTGAAGTGGGCATGGAAAGCTCCATGGCCCTTCCCACATGCCTTGCTCTATGCATCTCTTCCATCTAGCTATTCCTGAGTTACATTCTTTTACAACAAACCAGTGGCCTAGTAACATATTTCTCTGAGGTCTTTGAGCTTTTCTAGCAAAACAGTTGAACCCAAGGAGGGGGGTTGTGGGAACCTCTAATTTATAGCCAGTGTGTCAGAAGTACAGGTAACAATCTGAATTTCTGATGAGTATTCTGAGTTGGAGAGGATCACTTAGAAGCACAGAGCCTGGGTGTATAGCTAGTATCTAAAGTATATATGTGTGTCTGTGTGTTGTGGGGCAATCATGTAGGATCAAACCCTTTCCCTGTAGGATCGGTGCTATCTCTAGGTTGATAGTATCAAAACTGAGTTTAATTCTTGAACACCCTGCTGGTGTCTGATGATTGCTGGTGTGGGGTGTCTCCCCACCCCACCCCCACAGTGGAATTGGGTCCAGAAACCCAATTTAAATGCCTCTGTAACTTTTTTTGAGAAAATAATTTTTTTTTAAATTTACTTGATATAATTTACATAACTTCCAGTTTTACATATTTGACCCCTTTTACCCCATGTACCTTCCCTCTCCCACCACCCTCCGGTAACCACTAGTCTGTCATTTATATCTTTGCCCTGTTCGTTTGTTGCTTTTAGGTTTATATCCCACATATAAGTGATATCTTGTGTTTTTCAATTTTTTAATGTCTGATTTATTTCACTTAGCATGATTATATCAAGGTCCATCTATGTTGGAAGCATCTGAAGTATCCTACAATAGATAATTGGATAAAGACGCTGTGGTACACATAACAATGGAATATGAGTCACATGAAGAGATGAAATACTGCCATTTGTGACAACATGCATGGCCACTGGAATTTTGATAGGGATTACATTATATCTGTAGATTGCTTTGGGTAGTATGGACATTTTAACAGTATTTTCCCAGTGCATAAAGAATATCTTTGCATTTATTTGTATTGTCTTCAGTTTCTTTCATCAGTGTCATAGTTTTCAATGTATAGGTCTTTAACTTCTTGGTTAAATTTATTTCTAGATATTCTTTTGATGCAAATGTATTGGGATTATTTTCTTAATTTTTCTCTCTGATAATTATTAGTGTATAGAAATGCAGCACATTTTTGTATATTGATTTGTATCTTGCAACTTTACCGAATTTGTTTATTCTAACAGATTTTTAGTAGTCTTGGGTTTTCTATAAATAATACAGTTGCCCCTGGATATCCAAAGGGGATGGTCCAGGACACCTGAGGATACTAAAATCCGCAGATGTTGAAGTTCAATATATAAAATGGTATAACATTTACATGTAACTTATGTATATCCTCCTATATGCTTTATATCATCTCCTAAATATTTATAATGCCTAATACAATGTAAATACTATGTAAATAGTGGTTATACTGCATTGTTTAGGTAATAAGGACAAGAAAAAAGTCTGTACTTGTCTGGTATAGATACAATTATTGTAGGCCAAATTACACATACACATAACCTTTTCTCCCAATATTTTTGATTTAAGGTTGGTTGAATTTGTGGGTGTGGAATCCAGTAAATATGGAGGACCAGCTTTATGTTTTCTGCAAATAAGGACAGTTTTACTTCTTCCTGGAGATTATTTCTTGTTATTTTTTAAATTGAATCATTTATATATTAAGGATACTTTTTTCATAGTCATCACAAATATTTTATTTTTAAATGTATTTACTTACCCACCCCCCCATCCCAGAGAGTAAATCTAGAATTCAGTTTCTATAGATTTCTCTTTTGGGGGTACCTTATGATTTACTGGCACAAACAAAAATCATAT
The DNA here is from genome assembly GCA_028627145.1 of Eidolon dupreanum. Taxonomy (NCBI): domain Eukaryota; kingdom Metazoa; phylum Chordata; class Mammalia; order Chiroptera; family Pteropodidae; genus Eidolon; species Eidolon dupreanum. The sequence goes on from CM053508.1 coordinate 25,867,691, forward strand.
ATCTTCTCTTTTTCTTATTTTTAGAATTTACTTTTTATACTTAAATGTTTAATCTAGAGTTTATCTTTCATATTTCCTTCTTTCACACATATGCTAAATTTCTTTAATTCCTCCACTATTCCAGTTGCTATTACTAATAATATACTAAATATTCAAAAGCAAAAAATTTGGTAACATTCAGGCATGACTAATTGATACAAGTTAATACACATCCAAGAAGTACACTGAATGATAGTCATCCTTCCCAAACCCACACTAAAACATATTCCTCTGAGTAAAGAAAGAGCTGGGCTCATAATGTGTGAAGCATGAGCTATTATGTCATCCACAGTTGAAACATTGAATTACTTCCAGTGAACTATATTGCAATTTTATTATGCCAACTCGATTGAGCCTCAGTATGAAATGAGAGTAGAAACAGTAACACGATAAAGATGTTCAATATGAAAGCAATCATTTCTACAAATTTATACAAAGTTTAAATTTAGAAAAGAGTCAGAGTATGTTTACCTTTTTGAAATTTTGTGAGCATCTGAGTGATGGGGATTTTATTTTAACATAGTCATTCCAAATAGGCCCAATGCCTTAGGCACCTGGCAAGACAGCATATTTGCTACTTAGATGTTCATTAATGTCACACAGTTTTATGTAGGCTTAAAAAAGAAAACGAGTATACAACAGCAACAGAAACAACACAACTTTATCCTGGGTGGGTGTATCTTCACTTTTCTTGAGTGATGCGATTGACCGTATACTTGTTATAGTTATTTCCATAATACCATTCATTTGACCTTCCTTTAATTATGTGGCTATTTTTTTCCATCCTATTTGCGCCCTACTGGATGAATAAACCTCAGCATTGCCAGGATTACAGCTTCTATTTATCACTTCTTCTCAGTTTACATACTCTGCTTGAACAACTTAAACATATTTTAAATATTGAAAGAAATTAAATTCAAATGTATACTAGTAGCTTTAGAAGACTGCATGATCTGTCAGAATCTTGAACTGATTTCTACCCATTTAAATAGGAAAATATGTACACATCTACTAAATGCTATAAATACATTGCAAATCTGAGGACACTCCACAAATCCAACCTGCTCTAGCCTCTAGGAAACTGGGGAATACAAAACAGTGAATGGCCCTGGCCTGGATCTTTCATGTTTTTCATGCCTGTTTTGCCTTGAGTTAGACCACATATCTGCTTTCAAAGATAAGCAATTTCAGGTCTCACTGTTGCCAGAGACTTCTGTTCTTTGGTATATAAATGAGCATAAGATATCTGAATGAGGGGAACAGCCTCCATCAACTGGAACTATTGGTGAACTGCTCCTTTTGCATAGATGGGATACTCTCACATTTGGACAGCTATAATTGGGAACTACAGAGTATGAACACATTAGTATCCAATGATTTTTTGATTTATATGGAAAAGAAAACTTGTAGAGGCTGGAATTAATTCTCACTCCCACCAACCTTAAATTCTGTTCACCAACTAAAATGCTCTTTGCATGTTTCAGCCCTGGAATTTTGGGGTGCCTGTATCCTAGCAGTGTTCAAGTGAGAAACGTAGTATAGTCTTAATCAGTCTTCCTCAGAGTGCTTATGATTTGGGGAATGCAAAAAGATTGCATCCTGTGAAATTACTAGTCTCTTCCCTATTCACACCACAATGTTCTATAGGCACTCTCTCAATTTCCACAAAATTGGTCTCTGCCTTGTTTCTAGAATCCATTTAGAGGCCTAGATAGTTTTTAAAAATGTGACTTCATCAGAGACTACATAAGAAAAGAAGAAAAGGTCCAGGCTTTGAGGTAAATCACTGAATTCTTATCCAAATTCCACAGATTATTACCGTGGGCAAATCACCTAATTTCTTTGAACCAGTTTTCTCAGTGGTAAAATGGTGATTGCAATATCGTAACGACTACTGTGTGTCTTAACAAGAGTACACACGGGAACTCTGGCTCAGATGAGGTCCTCAATAAACAGTACTTTTTGGGAGCCTATTTTAGAAGCAGGCACTAATCTGGTAAGGAATAAAAGCAGCAGGACAGCTTTAAAATGAAAGAGACCCTAAGGAAACTGCACTGCCTCAGAAGTGGTCACTATCTGCAAGATCACCTTGCTCTCAGGGACTTTGCACTTGCAGTTCCCTCTGCAAGGAAAGCTTTTCATTGGTATTGTTAATTTGTACAGTAGGTCTTCAAATAATGACATTTCATTCAGCATAATTTCATTGTAATTTGATGAGATACCATAGGAACTTAACTGTTTTTCATCAGAATCAGCCTGGTAAAATTGATTTTGGTGTAGGTCATTTTTTTTTTTACAAGTCACAGAACCTATCAAGTACATAAGTAAGGACTTACTGTACTCTATTCAGGTCTCTGCTCAAAAACTCATCTCCTCAGAGAAGATGCTCCATCACTCCTAGTTCTTTTACCCTGCCTTATTTTTCCCTCATTATATGATATGTTGAATATTTGTATGTCATAGAATGTAATTCTCTGAGCATAGGCACCATGTTGTTTATAAACTGAAAATATCTTAATTCTCCTTATAGCCTCTTTTGCCTCATACATCGGGTCTCCCTGTAATCCTATGTCTGTTTTAAATTTATAATTGTGTTTTCTCACTTTTCAGGTCAAAATAATTCCAAGAATAAATTAACTCATTCCTTGCATACTGTAATAGTTACATATTCTTCGAATAACCTCAATCATAAAACACTACTTTTCTTTGGTGTATTTTTCTACCACTTTCATGTCCAAATAATTCTTTTTATTCTAGCAAATATGATTTTTTTTTACATGGTTAACCCTTCAAGACACTAGCTGGACATGGGATATCTGAAATGGAGGTATGCATTAACAATGAAAACAGCATTTTACCAGGCTGACCTTTTCATCAGTTCTCTTGGTAATTCTTCACTGAAGGTTATAATTTTGCTTATGCAGATCTGTCAATTACTTCATGTTTTCTCTATATAACAGATATTCAGGTCATGTCCTACCTCCCTGTGAGCCTATAAACTCCTTGAAGGCAAAATCTAAGTCAAGTTATTACTGCTTTTTTATAATTAGTTTTACACACTGCCATTTATAGAGTAGCGATTTAAAATGTGCTGAATGATTAATGAATGAATAAACAAGCACATTTTAATAAGAAAAGACTGTTAACTGATGCTATAACATTGGCTTAAATGCTACCTACACAACTTATTGCTCTTGTGATTTTAGGTAGGTTGCTTCAACTTACTGTGTCTTGGTTCTTTATCTATATAAAGGGGCTGAAATATTTTGTCAAAAGATTTTGAGAACTTAATTAAGATGCCCCCGGTAAATACACAGTAAATGCTGATTCCCTTCTCTAGGCTCAGAATCCATTCTCTTGGAAATATCTACTCTCTTTCTGATAACATTGGAAGTGGGCAAAGGGCCTATGCCTTCTCTGGGGACTGTACTTTCTTGTCTCTTTCTGAAGTTGATTAGAGGCCCAAGAGTCATTTTAAGGCTTTAACCATCACAATTAATTTTAAAGACAGGTTTGTTGTTTCCTTTGACAGTATTTGTATCTAAAACCTGGTATGCTTCTTATTTTATAGCTGTCGGTCCATCTGCCAGTAGCCACTTCTGTATATATTTTTAAAGACATGTTTCTCAGAACAACTATATATTTGTTTTCTCATTTGCTGTTCCTCTCTTGTTTTCTAAATCTGTAGTTCTCATACATCTTGAGCTTATGAACCCTTTTTCCCTCTTAAAAATCTTTAAAATTTCAAAGACCTTCTGTTTATTTGAGTTATATCTATCCATATGAAATTAAATATTTAAATATTTGTTTTAAATTCATTTAAAAATGTAAGTCTATTGTATGTTAATAGAAATAACATTTTCATAGAATATAGTTTTTTTTTTTCCAAAATGAATGTTTTATTAAATTTATTGGGTGACATTGGTTAATAAGATTATATAAGTTTCAAGTGTACGGTTCTATAAAATATCAACTGTTTATTGCATTGTGTGCTCACCACCCAAAGTTTAGCCTCCTCTTGTCATCATATGTTTGACCCCTTTTACCTTCAGTCTCTCCCTCACCCTACTTCCCCTCTAGTAACAACTATACTATCATCTGTATCTGAGTTTTTTGTTTTGTTTAAAATTAGTGTTTTGTGTGTTTTGCAAGTCTCTCTAATGACTACGCTTAAGGGAACAAACCAGATTTTCATATTTGCTTTTGCTTCAGTTTTTTGTAATATACTATCTTGGAAGAAGTACACATATGAAGAAAATTCAGCCTTACATGATACATTGTTGGGAGGGAGGAGTATTTGTAATGGTTGTATTTTTAGATAATTGTGCATATTTTAATACTGTGGGATACTGAATAAGTAGTAGTTTCTTAAAGTTTAGTTGTTAATTGAAATGAATAACTATTTAGAAAGCAAATTGAATTGTTATAAAAATCCATTGCAATATTTTACACTGTGAATCGATGTTTTCCTCATACATAATTTTTAAAAATTTATTGAGTTATTGGTTAATAAAATTATATAAGTTTCAAGTGTACATTTCAATAATACATCATCTGTATATTGCATTATGTGTTCACCACCAAAAGTCAAATCTTTTTTTCATACATAATTTTATACCATATTGGTCAGTTAGAAAGTACGAGTTCACCGAATCAAGCAGTTTTTTTTTTCAATGTCAGCACACTTTATGATACAATATTGAAAAATTGCATTTCTTATAATTAACCATTGGTATCATCCTGCATAAACCTTTAAGTATTATGTCAAGTTAATGAGAACAGATGTAAGTTTTGATTGAAAGCTTGAATTGTATCATTGGCAACAACTACTCTCAATTATTTTCTTTCAAGTGACTGGCTCACTTAACTCATTTTGAAAAGAATATTGCAAATGCCCAAGTTGTCTTAACCATGGTTTGTTGGTTGGTCCTTGGAGTGAAAATGATATTCCATGAAAAAAGCTTCTGGTTACATGTGTGTCTCAATTGTACGAGAGCTTTTCCTTGAAACAACCATTGTTTTTTCAGTATGAGTAAGGGCAAACACAAATTAAAAATAATGAGGCTTTATTATCCCTGTGGAAAATAAAGTAGACTTCTTCTGCCTCTCCTTTTTCTCAGAACATTTATGTTAGAAACCTTGTAACTTTAAGTTCCTCCTCCATCTTTTGAATTATATTTAAATCTCTTTAAATAAGCCTCTTGCTACCTTAATATCCTAGGAAGGCTTTTCTCAAGGACCTGGAAATCATATCTTTGGAATATAAATATTCAAGGACAGTTGTGCTCCATCTCCCAGTTTCTCTAAAGAGGATCCGAGAAAGAGTAATAGCTTAACTTTTGGTCGATGTCTTTGCTCCCAGTTGTAAAACTACTTGCTGTCATAAAACAGTTTATTTTTCCATTGTAGAAAACCAGTAGACTAACACAGATGGTCATCCCCATTACCAGGTGAATTTAACAAAATTGTGTAATAGATGGTGCTGTCAAGTCCTCTTGCTTTTTATGTGATGGGTTATATCTATTTGTCTATGTAAAAGGGTGATATTTCTTTTTTTTCAGTCTTAATGGATTGCCTTTGATGTGTGTCTCATTCTGATTTAATACTTATTCAATAACAAAACTTTTTTTTTTTTTTTTACTACCTTTGTGGAGAGGTTTACTAGGTTGGGAGAAGATTTTGTTTCCAATTACATTTTCTCAACTGATTCAGACATGTTTTATGTGTACTTTCTGTTTTGTCACACAGGAAATTAAAAATATGTGAGCATAAGATTCCAGATTTAATTAAAATGATAATTTTTAATGCTTTTGTCAAGGATATTAAATAAAAAAAAAAATTTCTGAGAATGCCCAGCAGTGAGGAATTCAACTATTAGTGCAGGTTTGTGACAGTGCTGTTGGTTTTGTAACATTATTAAAATGTATATAAACAAAATGGAAAAGGCAGGTAACATTAGCATCACTAGAAACATGATTTTGACCTCAACTCCTAAAACAGTGTTGTTATCCTCAGGGATCCCCAGACTCAACTAGAAATTTAATTCAACGTACATTAAACCTATCAATCTTAAGTGGGAGAGTCACAAGATTTAAGTTTTTTTCCCTGAACCATAAAATCTAGTTGAAGGAGTGACTGGGTGCCACACCCTTAATTTTGCATTTTAGCCAGAGACAAAACCCTTTTGAGATTTTTAATGGGTAAAAGGCCATACTCTGGCTCATGGAAGCATCTTAAGAGACCTTATAATTTAAAAATTTTCTTAGTTTTAAGAATTGTCCACGTCTTCTGGCGATTACAAATACCCGGGCTTCCTCTAATTCCTTTAGATTTTGTTTGCAGGCAGTCATTCCCCTCCCTACTACCTACCAGCAATCAACTTACACTACTAATGTTCTTACCAGTAATCAACCTACACTACTAATATTCTTACAGTCATTAAATATTAAAGTTCATTAGGTATATTATCTACCTCTTGAATACCACAGTGATAATTTTACCAAATATTTAGAAACTATGTAACATGTAATACTATTATTTCAGCCTTCAGTATTGGCTTCCTCAAAAGCTAAATATTTATAGCAATGAGCCTCATTTGATACCAATTTCTGTAATAGCAAGGATAGGGTTATTCTGCAGAATAACTAACCATTAACCCATGGTGTTTTTAGCACCATCATCTTCTAGTGTAACAAACTGAAATATATCTTTGATAAATGTGGCAGAGAAAGAGATATTTCAGGTTTTTAACATTGATAGTTAAGTACTGCACTCTAGAAACCATCACCTACTGGACAGAACTAGTCAAAATAACCTAAAAATCTAGTCTAATAAGTTACTAAATATGAGTTCTTCCCTCAACAACTTTTTAAAAAAAGTAGCAGTTGATACAACTGAATAGGTTATGAAAGTCACAATGAAGGAGAAAAAAATTATCATCATTACCAAAATTACTACTAATAATTATTCCCTGGAATCTCTTTGAGAATGAATATATCTATTTAAATAAAATTAATGGAATTATTTTCTTGATCTTAAAAATTAGAATTAAGTATCCTGAGATAGAGACAGTGTGTCATATTTAGTTCATATCTGTTATTTTAACAGATAATAACATTAGCTTAATGCTAGGCTTAAAAAGCTTAGTATGAGTTAAGGAAAAAAAAAGTCACTGTAGTTGTTTAAGTTAAAAGCAAATTTTTTGGAAGTGTAGGTCCTGCTTTATTCAAATAGATACTTTATGGAGAGGTTCAAGTTTAATCAAATATTTACTATTGTAGCTAAATTACTGAAATAGAGTTGTAAATCCATTTATTCTGGATTTAGCCCTGAGTCCTAGAAAAAGTTCTGGTTCTTAATACAGATTCCAGCCTGAAGATAGCAATTAGAATAGATCACTTGAAAAGAATGTGCTGGCTATTCATAAAATTACTGATTACAAAAATAGACCTCACAACCTATAAATAATCAAAACTTTTCCCCAGATTTTGAGTTTGTTTAACAATAGAAGCAAGTATTATTAATTGTAGCAATGACTCTCTTCAAAATTATTTTTAAATTTGTAATATTTGTAATAGTATCATGATAGGTTGATTAAGAATTTCAAATGTGCTTTTGTTTTAGGGAACTTAAAAGCCAGGGAGATATTGGTAGCACAATATGCTACCATGTGTTAATTAAGTTGAATTTCTCAGGTTTTTCTATTCTATCATCTCCTAACTGAGAAGGTTAATATGATGTTAGATAAGGAATTGTAGTATACTTATTCAACCCTTCAATAATAATAGAGTATATTTTAAAACACCTGCTCTATATAAATCTGATATATAGAAGATTACACACCAAATCTGCATTTAATTACAGAGTAAACAGCATTATAAACCTCAAGATAGAGTGGCATCTTGAACAAAACAGAAAAAGAAAAGCATTACCAAGTTGATTGAAATTCAGATGAGAACTTTAACTCCATTCAAGAGCTAACATGATACCATCTGGGAATTCATTTAAAAGTTTACCTTGTACAGGTTAATAATTCTGAAAGTGCTGTGCATGTATAATGATATTGAACAAATAATTAAAAAGGCAGATGGTGGGAACGAAGTTTCTCACTATTGGAGGAGGAAGCTACAAATAAGAAAGGAAGAAGGCTAGAATAAACCATGTTACTGGATTAGAGACAGACTCATCAGTATGAACTCATGGTTAGTGTAATTACAGATGAGTAGATAGAGAAACAATTATAAATATTTTTATACATGGATTAGTGTAAATACTTTCAAATTCAGAAATAACAAAATTGAAACCACCAAGTTAGTAAAGTAATATTAGTAAGAGTTTATTATGCATATAAGAACTGTTGGTGAACTGGAAGTTCTCAAACCAATAGTGGAACAGAGGCTCAGAGGTTTATTGTTATAAGACAATTTATTTCATAAGAATGCAGAAACTGTTTATTCTTTACAGTGATTGATTAAAGCATTAATTTTCCTGGTGATAAGAGATTGGTTAAAAGTGGTTACTTCATGCCAATTTTGGGAAACAGCTTAAGTTTCATTATGATTTTTAGAGTTATAAAGTGGCCCAAGTTAAGTTTTGCTTGTTTTGCAGAATAAGTTAAATTAAGTTGTACTTATGTGCCTTAAATAGTTTTGTTGTTCAGGGTATTTTCAAGGTTGGTCTCCATTTTGACATATATATGTATGTATACATATATATGCACGCATACACACACATATATATGTATATATGTATATATATGTATATATATACATATATACATATATATGCACACATACACACACATCTAACTTCCTAATTCTGTTCATGGAGAGAACTTAGAAGTAAAAGTGCCCAGTGGCACTAAGTACATCCAATACCTACATCTTGGTTTCAATACCATTCTTCTTGGAGAAATGGTTGATACTAGGCAGGAATACAGAATATAAAAGGTGAGCCTTGAGTACCTTATAGTATCAGAAAGTAAAGAAATGTATGATGGAGGTATATCATGTGGAAACAGGAAATAACTGAAAGAGCTCCATTGGCCAACGCTGGAAAAAATTGAGTGATAAAGTAATGCAGTATTCGATTATAACTCAAACTGTAAAATGAAGAGCCATGAGCCCATATTGATATAAATAACCAATTTATTTTATAAATCAGGGAGAAGTGACAGGTTTCTGTATAAAAGATTTTTGTATATATTTTTGTATACACCTCAAGGTGTAGGAAACTAACTCTCTGTCCCTTAATTATATCCTGTGCTTACTGACTAGCTTCCAAAGATTCCAGAAAGGAAGTGAGGGTGGTGACTTTATGCTGCAGAAACGTGGCTAACACTCTGTCAGCCTGGTGACCAAGGCTAACATTATCAATGGAAAATCATGTTAATAGCTCACCCCCTTGATATATAATGGTAGTGGCTCTTCACTTTTGTGGTCTTCTTGCCAAAGCCCTCTTATTGTGATGAAAATCTCAGACTAACCCAAATTGAGGTACATTTTTCAGAATATTTGAATAGTATACCTCAAAACTTGTCAAAGTCATCAAAAACGTGGAAACCTGGAGAAATTGTCACAGCATAGAAGAGCCTAAGAAGACAGTGATTTAATGCAGTGTCATATCCTGAATGTGACTTTGAAACAGGAAAAAAAAAACACAAAAATGAATGAAATTCAAATAAAATATGGTTCAGTTTTAAAAAGCCCAGCGTATACCCAAAAGTTATTTAAAATTACTGTGAGTGTCATAGCTCCCTTAGAGTTAAAAGAAGTTCGAATACCCTCAGAGACCTATTTCTTTGATGAGGCTGAACATGTAGCTCATATCATTGAATATTCTAAAAATCTTAAACCAAGAGAAGTTTTGCTGAGATACCTTTACTATAGCTTGATTATAATTTTATGCTTGTCTTTGTTTAGTAGTTATTTCGATTTGTAAAATTACATTAAATTTAAAATTAGATTTCAAAAGTATACATTGTCATTTCTTAATATCCTTGTTTATGAAAGTATGAAATTGTTACATTTGTCCATCATCTAATATGTTTTTGGTACACAAGGAATGTAAAAATGTCAAAAACAGAACACAAGATTGAACTTGAAATACTAGGAGATTATTGTTATGAATAATAACTGCAGTATTATACTTAAAGCATTCATATGATCAATTAGGCTGGCAACAAAAATTATATCTAGTATTATGATCTATTTTCTGCCTGTCTTATGACTTCTAATATTCATGATTCTCATATTCAAATGGTAGATTTTTCCAAATTGACTATTTGTCATTTTTTTTTAAAACTGGTGAACTATAGTTCTCACAGAATTTGTAAATTATTATCAGGTTTTCACGTTTTATTCTTTGGCAGTGTATCTTTCAGGAAGAATAGATTAAATGTGCTGAAACCAAAGGCATTAAAAACTAAAGAAGTCTCTTAATAGGAAAGAATAAGATTGATATCAAATGCCTATCTTTTTTCAAGGCTGTATTACCTAGTTTATGAACCATTCTTGGGCTCAAATTTTGGTCAGATATATACTCTATACTATGAAAATGAGTAGGGAAATGATGTCCTTCAACTACAATATATTTTTATTTTTCATACTGGCTTTGGAATAACTTATCCTTCATACCACATAACCAATTCATTTACTTTTTTTTTTTTTTTGTATTCCAGTGTTCAGGGTGCCAACTTATTTCTTATTTTTATCCCATATTTATACTGCATAGTAATCAAAATGCTTTCATTGAGTGTTAAGCTTTTACATCATTTTGAAAGCACTTCTATAGCCTAGATAGAATAAATACTGTGCATACAACTTAGCCAGTTATGTAAGTGGTAATTTTGATAAATGCCACACTAATGCCTAATTTAGACATTTGCTTATTTTGTGAGATGGAGAATTATAATCCAACATATTTTTCTTCCCAATAAATAGCTAGGTGCAGAATAGAAACTGTGAATTCAAGAAATCACATTTTTACATAGAGTACTCAGATTGAAATACAATTAAATACAATTGTCAGTGATATGAAAATGGCAAAGTATGTTTTTATGTGATGCTTAGGAAATTTATAAGTAGTTATATTTTGGGTGTCTTTTTGATGTTATTTAATAAGGAGGCATAATTTCCATAATTTTGGATTACTTTTAAAATAATTGGTATAGGATTCTGAGAGATTGAACATGAATGAGCCTTGCTGTCTTTGCCACTATTTCTCTCCATTCCAATCAATTGCTGACACATCATTGGGGCCAGGTATTTTCAGGGCATTGAAGGTGTCACACACTCCTAGGTACACACACTGATAGCTACACACACTCCTGAGGTTCTGAAGAAGAAGCTGATTAGAAATGATTTCAAGCTGGCCCCAAAGAATCCTGGGAATTTGCAGAGGTCTAGTGGTACGGATGTATTATGGATAAATCCAAAGCAAAGTACCTGGAGTGGGAGTCAGATCTACAAAAACAAATGCTCCCTAAGTCTTGGGAGAGAAGGGGAGCATCATGTGTGTACCACGGAGTTTTCTTGCAAGACCAGCTAGCATCACTGGGTCCTAAGAAGCTGCAGGAAGTCTGTTTCCTAAGGCTAGTTCTTATCTCTGTCAAGTTTTGTAGCACAGGGGGCCTAGGGAAGGGGCTGTCAATTTAGTGATTGATACTCATCTATGTAACACAAAGAGAGACAGCTGTGCTTATTATCTGTGAAAGATTGCATTTGTTCAAGGTACTCTAAAGCTGGACCTGAGCTCTATTAAGCAAGCAAATGGGAAAAATTTTTTTTCCAGGTAGCAAATAGGAAAAAAAAAAAGTCTTAATCCCCAAAATTGATCTCAATAAAAATGGGAATATAATGTGTACAAATAATGCTAGTGGTAAAAGATATAATAACTTATACACAGTGGAACTACTGAATATCCATTTGGAAAGAAAGAAATTTAAAAGCTTACATAACATTCAGGTAGATTAGGGTTGGATGGTAAAAACGAAAAACAGGAACAATTTAGAAAATCTAGAATACATAAATAAACGGGTAGTTTTAAAAAATTATGCATGTTTAATGTTTTTGTATGTAAAAATAAAAAAGTCAATATCTAAATGATAGAACAAAAATATTTAAAATATAGGTAAAAGATGATATTCGTAATATATACAAAGTTTTTCAGATTGGTAATGGAAAAAATGGCAAGAGATCTGTGACTAAATTCACATTATCTTGTATATGAAGTGTAAGCTGAATGTTGAAGTTGTTCCCCTCCTTCCCCTGAGGGTATCTAACTTTTCTATAATTAACAGGTAAAAAGGCTCTCCTTTTACCATTGAATGACTTTAGTGCCTTTGTAAAAATTCTGTTGGCCATGTATATGAGAATCTTGATCTCTATGCTGATCCATCTATGTTTATTTATGTTTAAGCCAATACCACACTGTTTTGATAACTGTAGATTTAGAGTAAGTTTTGAAGTCACATAGTAAGAGCCATAAACTTTGATTCCTTTTCAAAATTGTTTCAGTTATACTAGGTTATTTACTTTCCAAAACATCTTTATCAACTTGTTGATTTCTACAAAAAACAAAAACAAAAAAACAAAAAAACTGGGATGTTGATCATTGCTGCATTGACTTGATAGATAAATCTAGGTAAAAAATACTGTATCAATATTCATTCTTTTAATTCAGAAACTATCTCTCCTTTTATTTAGATCTTTCTCTCAGCAATGTTTTGCCATTTTAAGTATATAAGTCTTGCATATATTTTATGTTTATTCCTCTATAGTGTTTTCCTGTTACTTTAATTTTTATTTCATTTTCCATTTGTTCTATTAGATTATATGTGCTTATGTGTTACATACACATATACTCCCTTGTGTCATGTGGCTTTGCTGACCTCAGTAGTTCTAGTAGCTTTTTCAGTAATTTGTGCCAAAAGACAGAATTTTTATTTTCTTGTTGTTATGACATATTTTTTATTCTGCTACCCTGGCTAGGGCAGGCAAAACAACATTGAGTAGGTGTTGAGAGTGGACATCTTTGCCTTGTTTTCAACTTAGGGTGAAAGCAGATGAAAGAATTTAATCTTGCAATAGTAAGCATAATGTTAGACATGAGTTTGGCGTATGCCCTTTCAAGTAAAATTCCCTGCTGTGCACAGTTTACTGATTTTATATTCTTTTAAATCATGAATGCATGTTGAAGTTTGTCAACATTTTTCTCCAACTATTGAGATCACATTTTCACTAATTATTCAATTAATACTGTTAATTATATTTATTGCTTTTCAAATGTTAATTCAGCTTTTTATTTCTGGAAAAATCTAACTTTTTTTTTTAATATATTGGTGGATTTTATCTAAATTTTATCAAAGATTATTGCATCAAATTTGTATTGGATATTGGCCTATAGTTTTGGGTTTTGCTTTCTTTTTATCACCATGTACTCAACTAAAAAAAATTACCTGGAAAGTGTTCTCTTATTTTCTGATTTTTTGAAGAATTGTCATTATTTCTTCCTTAAAACTTTGTTAGATTTCATCAGTGAATTCAACTGGGCTTAGATTTTTAAATTTTTTTTTTCTTTTGTGAGGAGTTTTCTAATTGTTCAGATACAGATAATTTCTTCTTGAGTGAGCTTTAGTAGTTGGTCTTCTGAAGAATCTTTCCCTTTCATCTAAGTTGTCTAATACATAATGGAATAGAGCAATAGAGTACCCTTGTACCCATGTTATTCCCTTGTAATTCTTTGTATATCTTTAGAGACAACCTCTCTTTTATTCTTGTTATTGATACTTTATGATTTATTTACTTTTTGTCTTTCCATCTCTGTCTCTCTTTTATTAGCCTGGGTAGGATTTTATATTCTTTTGCTCTTTTAAAAAATAACAGTTTTGGTTGCACTGATTTTTAACAAATTTTTTCCATTTACCATTTTATTAATTTCTGCTTTTAATTTCTTTTTTTTTCTGTTTTATGGAATTTAAAGCTCTGTCATTAGGTATCTATATCTTTAGGATTGTCATGTCTTCTTTATCATTATAAAATCTCTCTATGCCTGGCAGTTGTCCTTGTCCTAAAGTCTGCATTTTTATGTTAGTTTTAATAGTGTTCACATAGTATAACTATCCATCCTCTTGATTTAACCTATGTGTATTTATATTAAAAGTGGGTTCTTTGTAAAAGATATAAACTTGAGTCTTGTTTTCTGGTTCAACTTGACATTTTAATCTTTATTTGGCATATTTATATCATTTACATTTAATGTACTTTTTGATATGATTAGGTTTAAACCCATTACCTTGCTGTTGGTTTTTTTATATTGTCCATCTGTTTATTCCCCTCCCCTCCCCACCACTCGTTCCCCCCTTTTATCTCTCTTCTTCTTTTACCTCTCCCCTTCTGCCTCTCTCCCTTCTCCTTTCTCTCCATTCTCTCCTTTCATCTTTCTCCTCTGCCTCTCCTCCTCTCTTCTTGCTTTTTTTTGGAACAACACTATTTTCTAATGTTCCATTTACCTTTTCTATTCATTTATTAGCAATATCTGTTGTCTATATATATTTTTTGCTCTAAGGCAGTAATTTTCAAATGGCGGGAATATTGCCCTATGATACATTTGTCAGTGTCTGGTGCTATATTTGGTTCCATTTGGGGGAGGTAGGTAGGTGTGTGTGTGTGTGTGTGTGTGTGTGTGTGTGTGTGTGTTACTGGCATTTAGTGGATAAAGAAAAGTGATTCTGCTAAACATCCTACAGTGCTCAAGACAGTCCCTCACAACAAAGAATTATCTAACCCACAATGTCTTTAGTGCCAAGACTAAGAAACTCTTACCTGAGATGTATAACATACCATCAAATAATATTATAGCAAGTCTGTTGAACTGTGAGACTCTTAAGTTGGTGTACTTCTCTTTCCACTCCCACCATGTGTGCTGCTCTTCTGCATTTTACTTCTGCCTGTATTATAAGCCTTATGAAACATTGGTGATTTTGTTTTAGTCATCCGTTTTAAAGAGATTTTAAAATGAGAAAAATTCTTTTATATTTACCCAGATAATTTTCTAGAACCTTTCATTCCTTTATGTAGACTCTAATTCCCTTATAGTATCATTTCACTTTATCTTGCCTGTTGGCAATAAATTCTCTCATTCGGAGAGGTTTTAATTTGCCTTTATTTTTAAGATATATTTTCAGTTATAGAATGTCGTATTTTTCTTTTAGTGCTTTCATGATGTTCTGTTCTCAATCTTGAGTAATTACCAACAGAGTTGGCTGTTATATCCTTATCACTATTTCTCTCTGTCTTTAGTCTTTTTTTCTTGGGCTGCTATTAAGATTGTTCCTTCATTACTTTATTCAGTGATTTTATTATATACTTTTATATGATTTTCTTTATTATGCCTGAGTTCATTAAACTTCTTGGGATTTTGGATTCATACTTTTCATCAAATTTTGACAATTCTCTGTCATTTTTCTTCAAATAATATTTTCTGCTCTCTACCCCTTTGCTTTTCGTAGTATGCTAATTAAATATCTATTAGACTAGTAGGTTTTGTCCCTCAGGTTACTGAGACTCTGCAGATTTTTTTAGTTTTTGTGCTTCATTTTGGATAGTTTTCATTATTATGTTTTCCAGTTCACTCACTTTTTTCTTCATTATATTATATCTGCTGTTACTCTCACCTAGCATAATATCATTCTAGATATTTTAATGTTTATTATATAATATATTAATACTCATTTATTTTAGGGTACTAATAACGTAACAACATATTGTAATTTAAGTTATTTGATATCAGTTTGCTTCCAAGCTTTTGTAAAGGCAGATACAGAGCAGACTGTACTCCAGTGCTAGCATAGCACCATTACTGGAACACAGTCGTTCTGTAGATCCATCTGCTGCCCTGTGTATTTTGAGGTCTCTACATTGTACTGGTGGGAATGAAACAGTCCCAGCCCTGTGGGAATTCCAGAAATTGTTCGATGGACTGCTTGCCAATGATTCTTTCTTTCTTGGGAGTTTTACCCCATGTATGTACAGATCGATACTCTGCCAGAGACTTGAGGGGAGGGTCCCTGTGCAGTTTTACAGATCTTCCTCTGTGTGGTTACCTTATCTTCAATTTTCTGCTATAAAAAAATAGGGCAATTTAGCCTTTTTGAACTCCAGTATCTGCCTCTTCAACTCCAAGATTATTAGACTGGTTTGACATAGCCTTTTCTGGGGCTTGAAAAAAGATTTCTGTAGTAATACCGGACAATTTTTAGATTTACCTCATTTTTTCCCCCATAGGTATCAATCCTGCAAGATCTGTTATCTAATACCAGAGAACAGCTTTTTCATATATATTTTGTTGTGTTTTTCCAGGTATTTATAGTGGGATTACAATTTCTGAAGTTTTTTAAAGCAGTTTTATAAACTTTAAAATATATAAGCTCTAATATTTTTTGAGATTTTTAAACAAATAACTGACTTCTGCATTTCTTTTCATTAAAATAAATTTGCTTTTAAAATTTTATTAAGATAGAATTTATACTCTCTTTTGTGAAATAATTATATAAATAATGTTTCTCTCCTCAATCCTGTCTACCTCCTGCCACAAATACACAACTCCCTCAACATACATACACAAAATAATACACACAATAAGTGACCTCCTTGGGAGATCCCACATTTCCCTATTTCCAAGTCACTTGAGTTAGTTACATTTTACATCATTAATTACTCCTTGAAACACCACCTTCATTTTGCTTTTAGAACACCATCATGTCTGATCTTTAAAAAATTTTCTCAAATTTATTGATGTGACATTGGTTAATAAATTATATAGGTTTCAAATGTATAATTTATAATACATCATCTGTATATTGCATTGTGTATTCACATGGTATTCATGTGTATACCCAAGGTATTCATCTCTTACAGGTGGTTTCTACTCAGATTTCTTTCTTTTTCCTTGTGTTCCCTCAGAGATGTTAACATGGATTGTTAGCCCTGATCTTCTCTTTGCATTGTTACTTCTTTGGTGATCAACATCCAGTTTTATGTGCCATTTATAAGCCAACAAATACAAAATTGTTATCTCCAGCCAGACTTTTTATCTGAACTATAAATTTACATATGCAAATATTTGCTGAACATTTCTACTTGAATCTCCACTAAATATCTAAATTATAACGTATGTGAAACAAATTTTCAATTATCCCAAACCAGCTCCACCTGCATTTCCTCCTATCTAATATGATAGCATCGGCATCCTTCCAGCTGATATTTCTTAGCTTTTTACTTCTTTGTCAGCCAGTATTCAGTGTGTCAGGAATTAATCATGGTGTTGCTTTCAAGTTATATCCAGAGTTCAGTGACTTCTATTGCTTCTGTTGCTGCTTCCTGATACTACATAACCACCATAATTTCTTTACTACAATATGTATTTATTAAATAAGCATATAAGTAAATTGTAAGCATAGATACTTGAGTAATTATTGAAAAATATAAATCACACACTACTATAGAAATAACCCTATACATTGGGTATTATTAGATTAATCATAGTTTTATTGCAAGGGGGAATGAAATTTTCAAATAAGTTTAAGGTCAAAAAAGATAATTATGTTGAAACGATTTGGTTGTTTCTCATGGAACAGAAAAATAGGAAATACGCATCAACACACATAGAAGTAAGTACATAAGGAAATGGTAAATCACAAAGAGCATGCCTTCTATATTTATGGGGTACAAGAATTTCTGCCTTATTATTCTCTTTCATGGCATGACATCTTTTCTGTAACTTGACCCCTCTCTCTAGATATAGATGATCACCCTGGCTCAGAACACAGGATCTCAATGTTAAGTTTAATATCATGATTGCTCAAGACTCGTATGGACCATTCATAGCTGGGGATGTTCACTTAGGTTTTTTATGTAAGGTGCTAGAACATAAAGATGACACTTTCAGTGCCGATAATGGCTCTAAAGTTGGGAATGGTTTATAGAGCTTCAAAGGAAATTTTAATACATTCATTTTTACCTAATGTATTACTAAGAAAAACTAAATCTTTAGAAGTCTAAGCAGTTTGCCAAGATCACACACCTAATAAGTTGTGAACCTGTGACTTGCCTCCAAATTATGTGTTTGATTGTTAGAATGAATCACTTCACATAAAACTCTTTTAGAAAAATCAGTATCTTAATCCAGTATCAGTACTCAGGTTATGCTAGTCTGATAGGATAATTTGAGTAGTTTGCCATCTTTTGTATAAGTTATAGAACAGTATACATAATTATTTTAAATAAGACTTACCTGTTAATTGAAGCTTTTAAAACTTATTCTACCCAGCTTAAATGATTAACCAAATATATGTATGTAATGTATATCTATGTAGACATATATTGTCTACCAGTTTTGCTTCAGATAATTTGAAATGATCTTAAGTGTTCCCCCCCCCCCCGCCCACACAAAAACCACAACGGTCTTAGAGACTTGTACATCCCTTTCAGAAATTGATAGAGCAAGGGGGGATACTAAGTAGAAGAGCTCATAGAATTTTAACAACACCGACAATATACATAAATCTGAGAAAACTAGAAGACTTTCTCAGAGAATATAAATAAGTAAAATTTACTCAAATACAAAGGTTTTTTTTTTTTTTTTTTTTTTTTAGCCCAGTTATTATAAAGTATTTAGAACAATTAGAACAGTAAATACAGTTCCATACCAAAATAAAGTTTCTGGGTGTGTTGTAAAAATAAGCAATTTTCTATTTATCTAAAAAAAAATTTAAAAACAAAATATTTTAAAATATATTTAAAAAAATATATCAGTGAGTTTAGAAAAGAAGAAAATATGCTAAAACTGGCAGATACCCTACAGGTAATGAATGTATGTCTATGTTTTTATAATATTATGTGAAAAATAGCTTGTAATAATGATTAAATATATTTTTATTTCAACCAAAAATGTTAAGCAGTGGTCATCCTTTCTGAAAACAGGACCAAAACCACTTCATATTTTCTGTTTCACCCATTTCTCTGTTGTCACCTCTAAAATTGTTGCAATTTGAGACTTTTGTCCAATATTTATGTGTCAGCCATTTATTTTATTATCTAGTTCTATTAAATATTATCCCCTCTTTATTTTATTGAAGACATCCTTGAATACTTATTTGAGTTGATCAGGGTGATATTTTTCTGTTGATTCTTTGCTTCTTCCTCAGATGTCTTTATTTGAAAGCTATACTCAAACTGATTTTCTTTCTCAAAGCAGAAATTTCAGTTTAGGCACTTCCTCCAATTTTTGTGCTCATGTAATTGGCCAATTGGATCAGACCTCAACTACTTATTTCAGTTACTTACTTAATGGAACTTTTATCCATCTTCTCCTTACCCTCTGTGTTCCTTCATTAAATTTTCCCATTTCAGTTTACAACGCCATGATGTAGCTAGTTAATTTCACCAGGAACTTAGTGCCATCATCGCTGGCTCATTTTCCCATATTGTCTTCATCTAAAGTGTCAGCAAGCACTGTTCACTTCCTCCAGATATGTACCTTGCATGTCTGTCTTGAAACCTTGTGTACAGGTCTACACAAGGTTTGAGTACCCAATAAAATATTTTAGATATAGTTGCTAAAATAGACATCTAAATGATCTTTCTGTGTCCCATTTTGCTCTGAATAAGGTTAATATATGTCGTCCTGGACTTTATAAGTCTTACATTTTAACAGATAAAACCAAAAAGATAAGCAAATAAATGAAGAAGGTAACTACAGATTAAAATAGGTCCATTAAAAATTGATAGGATATAGTGACAGAATTTATAGCTTGGAGGCACATTAGGTGATAATTGGTGTAGCAGAAATCTGCATAAAGAAAATATAAGTTTTAGTTCACTTGACAATAAATATGAAATAATAGCATGATGTATTTTCTCATAGAATTCTTTAGCATGGGATGTGTAGCTGATGAGAAACAATAGCACTTTTCCTGTGCTCCTTAAGTTCAGTAGATTATGCCTGATGTTGGGATGGATCGCCCCATACCTCAGGGATGTAAGCTAGACAGGGCACAGTCCCTGTTCTCACGGCTCTTAAGGTTTTACGTGAGATTATCAATCATCATTCAGTTTGATAAATGCTAGGATAGAAAATATGACATGATGTGGGTGCACAAAAGAGGCACCTGCTGTAGTCTTTAAAATTCTGAGAGGGAACTAGAACTTTAGGAAGAGAGAATAGCTTGTACAGAATCTTGGAGGTAGAGAGAATAGCTTATTCACGTTTAGTGTACAGTTTGGAGAGAACAGAGAAGATGAGACAGGCAGCTGAAATGTATGCCCATTTTGTAAGGGAAAGTGATCTCTCACTCTGCTGCAGTAGAACATTGAAGAATGGGTTTCACTTTTATGACATTTTATTATGGCTTTAATGTAGCATTGAATTTAAAGTCAGGTTGGATCATGGAGGTCCTCTTCCTTCATATTATAGAAAGAACCATTTTAAATTGCCTCAGACAGGAGCTGTAACTATTGACTAACTCCTATCTAGACAGAGGCTTTATATCTCCTGATTCTGTATTAGATTTATTCTTCCTCTCTCTGTCCTTTCTTCTTACCTTTCCTTCCTTCTTTATGCCACTACAGTGATCTAATTTTTTTCCTTTTTATTTTGAATTCTTTTTACAGGAAGCATGATTTCTAATGAACCATGTCCATAGAACTCTCTGCTCTTTTACATACTGTCATTGCTCTTGAAGATTTACTTTGGGCCCTAGCTGTAAATAGAAATAATAATAATAACAACAACAACAATAATAATAAAAGATAAAACTTTTGGGGCCCTTTTCTCAGGAAATTAAATGCATTTGACTAGCATAATTTTTCTGTTTCGTGTCTTCATATAGAAAAATTAAAATATTTATTATGAAGGCAGGGTTACATCTTTCAGTTTTTCCTACCTTAAGTGGTGAACTTATAGGTCTTTAATTAAAATAATTGAATACAAGTATGATTTAAAAGTATTAGGAAGTACAGCTGTTTAACTCC
The DNA here is from genome assembly GCA_028627145.1 of Eidolon dupreanum. Classification (NCBI taxonomy): domain Eukaryota; kingdom Metazoa; phylum Chordata; class Mammalia; order Chiroptera; family Pteropodidae; genus Eidolon; species Eidolon dupreanum. The sequence goes on from CM053508.1 coordinate 25,888,759, forward strand.
AAGAACTTTAAATATCTCCAATTATTAAATGGTCAGATAACTTTTAATAAAAGCCAAAAATATAATTATTCTATAAAAACTGTACTTTTACTGATAATTTATACATATAAAGTGTTGTTTTTTTCAGCTGCTATAACAAAGTGCTACAACCTGAGTAGCTTATAAACAAATTTATTTCTCACAGTTCTGTAGGCTGGCAATTTGAGATTAGGGTGCCAACATGGTCAGGTAAAGGTCCTTTTCTGGGTGTAAGGCTTCTCTCTGTATCATCACATGGTAGAAAGGACAAGGGTGCTTTCTTGGGCCTTTCATAAAGGCATTAATTTTATTCATGAGTGCATAGCCCTCATGACCTAGTCACCTCCCAAAGGCTCCCCCCCCAATACCCATAGTACCATTACATTGGGCATTAGGATTTCAATAAATGAATTTTGGGGAGACACAAATATTCAGATCTAATGTTAATTTCCTTCCTTGTCTTAAAATATAAACAATGGGATAGATGATGCTAGGGGTCCTTAATATGAGAGAGAAATTTTGGCAAGGCACACAATATTTGGAGACTAGGAGAGTGAATGTCTTTAGTGCAGTGCTGAATTTACATGGGCCGTACAAATGTTGGAATATAAGAAATCCTTCCATCCTTTCTGTTCCAAGAAATGGCTCACTTGAAGAACAACGTTCCTCCTATGACTTAAATAATATTCACAGGCACTCCTCTCATTTACCTATGATGTGGTCAGACACGGATCATCCAAATTCCTATTCTTGGCTCATGAATGATTAGCTGAACTGCTTGTCCTCATTGATCAATGAAAACAAAATGTTCAGCAGCCAAACTTTGGATAAGATTCTCTCCTTCCTCTAAGACCTTTAACCCTTAACTTTAGCCTACTTATAGCCTGAGCTAGTGAACAATCCCTTCAGAGTATAGGCTTGCCTCAGGGTAAAACATTCTCCAATCAGGAGACCACCCTTTCATTTCACTTCCCCACGTGAGGTTAGTTTTCTCCACTCGTGTCTATAAAAGAAAACCCCTTTTCTCCTGATCTTTGAGTCATTTACAGCTTTTATGTTCATAGTGTTCTCCCTATTGGAACAGTCCCTTTCTTCCCTCGCAATAATCATTTATTTATGATTATTTAACTATGGAACCCATATATGACCTATCAAGGTGAGATTGATTAATAGCACAGAGGGACAGCCTTTCCACAGTTTCCTATGCCATAGTCATATCTTGGCACAACAAAATAGACCTGACTAGAACATTAGCTGTATCCAGATAAACCTGTGCAGATTGAGGATCTGAGAACTGATCATGACTGATATTTTTACAGTCTAGGCACGATGGGAAGTTCAGAGTTATAATTGTTTATTTAATTGATTAATTTCGATTTTTCAAGTGAAGAAAGTTCATCGGACTGCTTAATACCTAATCAGCAGCATATATAGGGTTTTCTTTGTTTCTTTTTTATTCCCATACAAATATTCCTTAGGTGCAGGCAGATTAGCATGTTTTGATGTAAGTTTATGCAGGTCTATTTGTTTTTAATTTACATTAATTTTGAATATTTGATTTAAATTTCATTCTAATTCTTATTTTTTCTTCAAGGTTGTTTTTTATGACCTTTTAGCTTTTCAGTATATCCATTTAATCCATAGCTTATAAATTCTGCATAGTATTTATTAAGAATTTACTGCTTTTCATTTAGCTGTTTCCCTAGATAGGACATGGAAGTTGCCTTTCTCTAAGTCTGTATTGAAAACAATGCTAAAGCAAGCATAGTTGGCAAAAAATCTCTGGTATAAAAAAAATAGGAATGAGATCACTGTTTAATTAGGCAACTCTATTTTAGTTAAGTTTACTAAATGAGACTGATTCATTTTCAGAATAGCTGAAATTATTTTTTGTCTCACCACAAGTGCATAGGAGATTGTCATGAAATTTTTTCAAATTCATGGTATATATAAAATTTTATTACATTGTATTTATAGTAGTACTATAATCATTATATTAGTTTGTGCTTTTAGGATTACTAATGATTTTAAGTATCTCTTTATATTAGCTAATGTGACTTTTTTTTTCCTGCAAATTATTTTTATTTGAGTTTTCCAAATATTTTTCTTGCTTTGTAGATTTTTTTGTACACATTAAATATCAATTTCTTGTGGTTTAAGATGTGTCAAATATATTCCTTGATTTACATTATTTTTGTTTAATATAAATCCTTAATTTTGAGGTAGTCAAATTTGACTTAAAAAAACACATCTTTTGTACATTTTAGGCATTTTAAGAGAAGTTCACTCTAATGCAAAGATTTTCCAATTTTGCCTATTAGGTTACAATATGTCATTTTATATTCAGGTCTTTATTCATTTCAAGCTCACTTTTCTGTGTTCCAGAAAACAAGATCTTGCTTTATTTTTGACCGTGTAGTGGTCCTGTTTTCTCAAATCTATCCAATTTACATTTCTTATCACATTAGTTTTTTGTAAGTTCACATATATTATTCCTTGCGCTCTCTATTTGTTATAGAAACTTATTTCTATCTAAACCGAGACTGTACAGTTTTCATAACAATATTTGGTAGGTTCAGATCTTTTCTCCCTGATGCTTTTTTGAAAATTCATGCAGTTATTTTTTACTTTTATTATATAGATTTTAGAAATTTTATGATTTTAAAACCAAATTATAACATCATGCAGATTAATTTATGAATTCTTTGAAAATGGATAATGAAATAAATATCATAGTTTTCCTTTTATTAAGATCTACTTTTAGATTATAATGGAGTATTAAAATTTTCTCCTTTAGTTTCTGCTAAATTCTTGATACTTTTTATTTTCTCCAAAAAAAAGAATGTTTTATTATTTCCAGGATAGATTAATTATTACAATGTTTCTCTAAAATGAAAACCTTTCTACATCACAATTTATAGATACTTTTTACTTGTCAGCCCCTGGTCTCTCTTGTTTTAACAACTTAAAAATATTTTTATTGTTTGTTTCATGTTACAAAATAATAGAGCTCATCTAAACATGGGAATTAGAGAATAATCTAAGCGTAAATTCTACTATCCTAGAAAATTACCTTTAACATTTGAATTTCATTTAATTTTTTCTACCCCTGTGTATTTTCCAGTTACTTATATGGTGCATCTTCTTGGCATTTGTTTTTTCTAAAATCTACAACTTTAAAATTTTCAAGCAATCTAGCAATCTATATTTCTTTAATTATCAAGATAAAATAGTATCTTTTTAACTTTCTCATATATCTAAATTACACAAAAAATATTATAATTATTTTTCAGGTGAATAGATGAATTTCTACTTAGGGTCTTACTGTATTTATGAAATACACAGTTCTTTGGAGCAAGTGTAAGAACTTCATTAGGTTGAAAGGAAATATGTAATATATTACAAACACCTTTCTAGGGCTTAATTTATCATTTTTGCACTTTTCATATTTTAATAAACCAAAAAACTTATTTTTCTGCTTTCCTACTATGCATATAAGCATTGAGTTCAAACCAGTGCAAATCCTCTCATATTGATAGGAGATTATCTGATTATGTTATTTGCAGTGGATCCAATAGCATTAAAGGAAGGCAATTTATCTCTGTGATCTTAGGCAAATTATATTTACTCAAGAATATATAACAAAATTGATAACGGAGAATTACAAGAGATTTTGTCACCAAAAGACTCTTTAGTAAATGTAAACATCGTTATGTGCCTATAATGTAAATATGTATATTTCCTATGTTAGTGTAATGGAAACCTTACGGAGTACTGTGTTTTGTCATTTTCTTTATTTTATAATATATTTAAAGTTAGTTTTCATAAAATTTTATGTTGAATGCATCATCTGAAGAAATACTATCAGTTGTCTGAAGTGAGTTGTAATTGAATTCAATATGAACCTCTTAGGTTTGACACACTTTGTGAGACTAACCTGTGATTTCCTCAAGATATCAGTAATGCTAAATCCAAATCTTTCAGCATGCAATCTACATTAATTTATTATTTGCAGTTTTAGTCAAGAAAAATTAATAAAGTGTTAAAGTATTTTGCTCTTTTTCAGCTTTCATGTTCCCATTTCTATGTTGTAACAAAAGAAATGGTCTATAAGAGAAAAATATGAAAACGTACATAGGAAGTGTAATGATAATAACTATAAGTATAATGAAAAATATCTTATCAACTAAGTGTTACTTATCTAAGACATAACATGTTATAAGTTGAATCCCCTCATTCATATGTTGAAGCCCTAGACCCCAGTTCCTCCTAATATCTTATTTAGAAATAAGGTCATTACAGATATCATTAGTTAAGGTGAGGTGGTACTGGATTTGAGTGGGGCCCTAATCCAGTGTGACTGGTATACTTATAAGAAGACATTTAGAATAAACACATAGGGAGGAAACCAGGTGAAGATTGGAGTTTTAAGGCCAAAAGTCAAGGAATTACTGGAAGTAGGAGGGAAGACTAGAGCTGATGCTTTCACACTTGAATTTCAATTCAAGTCTTCAAAACTGTGAGACAATAAATTTCTATTCTTTAAGCCACCTAGTTTATAGTACTTTGTTACCTGAGCCCTAGCAACGAATACTTTAAAATATATTAGTGGTTTTGGAATTGGCTGATGGATAAGAGAGTTTTGAGGTACATGACTAAAAAAGCTTAGATTGCCTTGAAGAGACTATTGCTGGAAATATACATGTCAGAGGTGCATCTCATGAGGTCACAATAGTGAGAAACATGTTATTGAAAACTGGATGAAAGGTGATCTTTACTATAAAGTGGCAGAGAACTTAGCTGAATTGCGTTCTACTCTTTATGGAAAGTAGAACTTATAAGTGATTAACTGGTTTTTCCTTACTGCTTATAGTAAATGCAAAAAGGAAGAAATAGACTAAAGAAGGAATTGTTAAGAAAAAGGAACCAGAACCTGAAGATTTGGAAAATACTTAACCTGTTCACACTGTAAAACAAATGAGAACACATGCCCTGGAGAGAATGGCAAGGGTATAGTTCAACAACTATTTGCTAAAGAGATTAGGCATTTGACATGCAGGTTTAGGTCAACCATCTCAGCAGAAAAACTGCCAACCTGGATTGAAGAGGACAGTGATAGGATGAAATGAAGGAAGACCGTTGGACTTCTGGGATTCTAGAGCCATAAAATGGGCCCATAGAGCTATTCATCTGTGAATATGTGTTAACCTTCAAGAAAAGGGAAGAATTACCCCAAAGTTGCATCTGGGACTGGATCCTCCTTGGTTACCAAAGGCAGGGCTACCTCATGGGGCCATGGATGGGGGAAAAGCCCACTACATTGCAACAATCATTGAAATCTCTGTGTCTTATGATAGTTGTTTTTAAGAAATTACGTAAGCTTGGGACTTCTTATTCAGAATGATGAGTGCCTTTGTATAGATACAGGCTAAGAGGAAACATTTTAGTCTCTTATGCAGGTAATTCCTCTATCAGCAGATGGAACATGTCTTTTCTTAGAGCCCAGCACTAGAATTCTATTAGCACACGAAGAGAGTTAATAGAGTTAAGCTTAAGATGACTTAAATTTACAATACTGAAAAGATAAAGGAGAGTAAGTGTTTTAACAAATACAATGTGAAGGTAGAAATGTTGTGAATAAAGAATATTTTCTAAGGTTAGGGTAGCTAACATAATTGATGTCAAGTTACATTATCGTGTTGGTCTAAAATCAAAATTCAAAAGTAATGCTTTGGTTTGCTTGATAGATTAAAACAGTGTTTGGCATTTTTCTTCATATCTAAACTATAACAATAACTAAAAATTTGTTCCAGTAAACATATAGAGAAGATGACACCAAAAATATCTATCATTCAATACAATATTAGGCTATGAACTAAACTTTGCATAGAGGGTCCATGAGAGAGGAAGTAAAAATAATTCCTGAATGGCATAAAGCCTGGACTAGATTTTTACAGCGTACTGAGAAATTCCTCAAGACTGCATTTCTGCAGAGCTTTAGGGGTTTCTCTAGCTAATAGGGTGTGTCTGAATGGTTTAGTGATTTTTGTGTATGTGTGTGTTTCTAAGGATTGTGGACCAGTTTATACTAGAGTGAAGCTTCTCATCTTCTGAAGGACTTTTATGAAATTTAAAGGGACCATCAATTCTAGAAATATAACTTTGAAATATTCACTTTATTTGTCTTTATTACTTTACACACTTATTACAGAAAGTTAACTCTTCAAAGTCAAAAGACATTACCACTTATGCCAAATGCTTTGTAGGCATAAGTTTCATAAAATGCTAACACAGTTTATCTAATTTAGCAAAGGCCTTCGGAGCTTTTATTCACTCTGCCTCCCTTTGTGAGGGTTCTAATTAAATGTTTTATCTCACCAGGTTTAACTGTGATAAATTCCTCCTTTGAAAATTAATCTTTTGTCTTGGTTTCATTTTTATTTTCTGTTTAAATTGTACTTTTACATTACAGTTTGAGGAGCATCATTCTAAATTAGTCACTGGCCTAAATAAAACAAATATATTTTGTTTAATAAATACAAGAAGTACATGTGTGTAAAAAATAGAACGTAAATTATTGTCCTATATATTAATTGCTGACATAAATAACTTTTGACAACTTACTGGTGGAAAATAGTCATATGATGTATCTGCATTTTTTGCTTGTAAGTCATTGTGAACCCTGAGAAGGAGTTTATCAAGATGGACTTCCTCTGATTAACTGGGCCTGAGTTCAAAACGAGAGTCTTGGGGTCGTTTGAGACAAAGGCCTCCCTGTACTCTGAATTCCAAGAAGAACCACAGATTGAACTTTCAACTATTCCCTGCCTACTTACAATGTGTGTGTGAGTCAGCAACTGCAGGGAAGTTCCTTACTCTGTCATCACTATACTACCACTGAACCAGTAGACTGCAACCTACCCTGACCAGTCAGAACTACACAAATTATACCCCTCATTTGCATCTATATCGACCTTTCTGAACTAATCAGACTTGGAATCCTCATTTGCATATTGTACCTAAATGAGAACCTGGGTGGGGACTTTATGAAGGATAGCCTCTCCTTTGTCTCAGAGGAGCACACTTTCAATTTTCAGCTGATGCTACCTCTCCCCAGTCGTCAATCTACTAGCTTGAACAAAGTCTCATTTTTATAACTTTTTGGAAATTTTTGCTGACATCATTAACAATGAGATACCAAAAAATATATGTCCTAAATATTGTAAAAGGTTTCAAACTTTTATGGAGATGTTAAAAAAATAATAAATGTCTAAAATAATTTTTATCGTGTTAAAATGATCACATTACATATGTAGGTATTTCATGTATTATCATATAAGTAGGTATTTCATTTAGTCTTAAATTTTAAAGATTTTCTATACATCATGATCATTACATCATAAAGACATACTCTAATTATAACTTTTTGCTGTTGTGATTGAAATAACTAATTTTTCTTCCTGCTAAAGAAAATTTGTAATATCATTTGTACCCATTCAAAATTATTCTTTTGCAAATCTTTTTAGAGATCTTTTAGAGATAAACAGAAGTATATACTAGTTCTATAATTCTCAGGTTCCAAAGTTAATTAAAACCTTAAAAAGTTTAAATTCTGAATATCTCAGAACTAAATTATTAATTGACTCACTCCAACTTTCAGTATCAAATGTAGCTTTTTATTTGAAATATTGATAGTTTGTTTTCAAATGGTTTTGGAATTTTTAGCTAGAATTTAAAGGTTCCAGGATTACCATATTTGAACTGAGCTATTGGACCACTGGAAAATAAATTAGTCATTTACATCATACATATTACAGTTTTTAGTGATTAAGAGCATTTTAGTTAAAATACTATTTCAGCAGTCATTTTGTTATATTTATGACAGAGTTAGTTTACACAAGGTTTGGCTAAATTTTTCTGCAAAGATATGCAGATAGTAAAATATTAAGTTTTCTGGACCATATGGTCTCTGTCATACTGCTCAACTCTGCAGTTCTGTGTGAAAGCAGCCACAGATAATACATAAATAAATTAGTATGGCAGAGTTCCAATAAAACTTTATTTATAAAAACCGGCACCAGCCCAGACTGGGCATATGGGCCCGTTTTCAGATGCCTAGTTTATACCATTTAAAGGGCACAATATATATTTTCAGTTTTCTGCTATACATTTCCTACTTGTTACTACTTCTGTTCAAAATGTCTAAAATTGAAATACTATTTTGTATTTTATTTCTCTGCCTTTACCACCATTCTCATAGTCCTCCAGGCACAAAATCTTATTTATCTATAAACTGTTCCTTCTTTTGGACTCTCATGTTCAATCAGTTATATATTTTTTATAGGTTCAACAGTATCTCAACTTTTATCTTTGCATTTTGTTTTTTTCATGATGCTACTTAAGTTTAATACTCTTGCCTTGAACATTGTTGAAAAAATTCTAAATCATTTTCATCCTATCTTTTTCTCTCCAATGTATTCATTCAATAAAATATATACTGGGCATTTGTTCAACCTCAAATAACAACTCCATTTATTTTCTTGAACCCACTCCAGTCAGTGTTTTGTCTATTCATTATGTAAAATTGCCCTTACTTTGGTCACTGTTAGTCACCAAATTGGTAAATCCAGAGTTTGATTTTCAGTTTTTGTTAAACTTGATCATTTGGTGGTATTCGACAGAGTGCTCATTCATCCCTCCTTGAAATATTTCTTCTCTTGGCTTTCAGCACTCTAATCTTCCTTGATTTTATCTCCAGTGTCAGTAGCTGCTGTTTTTCTCTTTGCTCCTCAATTCTCTGACCTCTTACTGTTGGAATTCCCCAGAGCTGAGACCTTCCTTATTCAATAAAAGTCTATACATATTTTTCTTTTATGATGTGGAAGGCTTAACTACTCTCTTTCCCTTTATGTACGGATGGCCCATTTAAATGTTTTCAAAGGAATCGAAGACTTGTTTTTTGTTGTGCAAAAAAGAGGGAGTTTAATAAAAGTGAATAATTTGTTACAAATTTAATAAAGGATTTCAGCATTATAAAATAGGTAGCAATTGTTTTTGTAATAGGTAGCAATAAAAACTTTTTCCTCAAAGTAGTTATTACATACAAGGAATATGGGATCTTTAAAAGCAGCATAGTCTTTTTTGGAAGTCTTACTTATTCCATTGTATAAGGCAGGCAGTCAATTCTAAAATTTTGTGGCATGAAAGAATTATGTAGATTATTATATATTACCATGAAATCATCAATAGTTGTCAAAAATTAATCTAATAGTATCTCTGATAATGGAGCTTTAAATCTTTAAAAATAAATGGGTGGCATTTATTTTTAAGCTATACTGTTCTATGATCTGAATTTTTTTAATGTTAATTATGTAGTAACTCGTGCAAATATAAGGTATTTTATTTAAATCTAATAAATGACTTTGATAATTGTGCATTTTTTTCCAAGAAAGGTATGAAAAAGATGTGGTCATATGAACACTAAATAATTTATTCTTTGAAAAAATATGTGACATGTTCTGTAGTTATATTGTTTGAAAATAAGCATATATTAAAGGGCGCGATAGATTATTTCCAAAGATGACTATCAACAATTTTTCCCATATATATTGCATCTAGACCAAACCCTTGTGTCTGGGAAGACCCTGCATTGAGAACAATAGGATATGACAGAAATGAAACTATTTCAGATCTGGGCTTAGATTGTAAACACCTGGTACCATCTACTTAACTCTCTTCGAATCCTGAGGTACCATGCTGGAGTGATCACAGGGACAGAGAGTTGTTGGATCCACATCTGATGGAAGCCTTTTTGTATTCTTTGGTTTTATTTGAGCCTCTAGAAAACTACAGACCAATGAGAGATCCTAAACAGTGAATCAGAGCAACCAATTAGCTGAACTCAGCTTAGACTGCTGAAAAAGTAAGTAAAATGTCATTTTAGCCACTGAGTTTTTGACAGTTATGCAGTAGTAGATAGCATGATGGAATTGATAGCTGATACAAATGGGTGACTTTTCTGAAAGTCTTCTTTGAGTCTTTAGTCTGGCAAATATATTTTGATTCCTTAGAATGGGATCTTTGCAGCAAATATCTAGTCAATTTGAGACATACTATATAGAGTGTTAAAAATATTCAGTATTTTCCAAATATTTCTGATGTCCTAAAGCAGTACTACCCAAAAGAAATATAAAGTGAGCCACAGTTGTAACTTAAAAATACTGTAGTCTTATTTTTAAAACTATGAAGAAACAAGTGAAAATTATTTTTGAGTATATTTTATTTAACCAAATATATTAACATGTTATCTTTTCAATGAGTAATGAAAAACATTTATGATATATTTTGCATGATTTTCTCTGTCAGCTTTCCATATCCACTGTGATTTTACACCTAGAGCACATTTTATTTTGGACTAGTCACATTTCAAATGCTCAATAACTAAATGTGAGTAGTTGGTACAATATTGGACAGCACAGCTCTAAAATATTTCCTTTGTGCCTGCTATTTTCTGACTTCCATTATTTTCTACCACACTGACCTTATTCATTCAAAGATATCTGTAAGAGAATGATCATGTAAATATTACCTTTTAGTTTTTTTCCTGAGTTCATTAACTGGTAAGGATATGCAAACTACTTATTTTTCTAGTGTCAGGTTATTTTACTATGTTGTATTTTTTATTCAATAACATCAGAATAAATAACACGGAATCAACATGTACATTTGTTTTTGTCTTACTAGGTTTATTTTTTCTCTCTCTCTACATGTTATGTTGCCATAACTTTATATTTGAGTGTTCCTCTCTAAAATACTCTTTCAAAGTTCTTCCAGTCTTTTATTTTTATTATTTCTTGGCCTTCCTTGATAAAGTCGAAAGACAATACAAGAAAGTATAATCTATAAAAAGTATGGTATGTTCGAAGAAATATCAGGCATTACTAGATATCAGTGTTTTACATGATTAGCAAGCCGATGGTCAATTCATATTGAAAACTTAGTTTTCTTAACTATAAATAATACTACAGCAAACAATTATTTGTTGGATTAACAATAGGCCTTTAATAAATAAACATTGTGGATTTATTATTTTAGGCATTTTTAAATTAATTTTTTAAGAGCAGTTTTAGTTTTATAGACAAAAGTTGCAAAGATAGTACAGAGAGTTCCCATATATCTTACACCTTATTTTACCTGTTCGTAACATCTTGCATTAATATGGTATTTGTCACTGCTAATGAACCAATAATATATTATTGAAGTCTGTACCTTATTCAGATTTCCTTATTTTTTTCTAATGTCTTTTTTTCTGTTCTAGGATCCCATTCAGATAACATATTATATTTAGTCATTGTGGTCTCCTTAGCTTCCTCTAGACTGTGACACTAATGACCTTGTTAATTTTGAGGAGTGCATCAGGTATTTTATAAAATATTCTTCAAGTGTTAGTTGTTTGATACTGTCCTAATGACAAGTATGAGATGATAAGTTTTGGAAAGAAAGCTGTAGAGGTAAAGTGAATTCTCATAACATCAAAGACACATGAAGTTAACAAAGCTTATCACTCCTGGTGTTAACCTTGATCACCCCACTGAAGTAGTGTTTGTCAAGTTTATGTTTTCTCCTCCCTTTCCTTATTCATTGGGAGGTGGTCATTAGATTCAGCCTGCATTATGGAGTGGGGAGAGAGATGTTCCACTTCCTTGAGGATGGTGTACTTACATAAATTATATCTATTCTGTACAGGAGATTTATCTGTTCTTCCACATTTATTCAATTATTTATACTAGTATGAAATTATATTTACTTTATACTTAGGTTTATAATCCAATATTATTTTATTTTGTTGCTCACATTTTTCCAGTTTGACCATTGGGAGATCTTTTAGTTGGTTGATGTATCTTTTAGATAGACTTTCCCACCCATTATTGTTTGATTTCTTTTGTCGTTTTATTTCATTACTTTCTGGTGCTGTGAGATGCTTCAGGCTTACCTTGTGTATTTCCTGCTTTGGCTCTAGAATTGGCCATTTCTCTGATGGGTCCTGATTCATCTTATTGGAGAATGGTATTAGAAACCATAATCTAGGGGTTAGGTATGCTTATTGATACTGGAGTGTCATTGCTTCTAGGAACTGAGTTGATAGAGCAAGGAAAACTGTTTATACTAACCCATGTATACACACATATCTACAAATATTTCTGTATGTATTTATCTGTATTTGTGTTAGTTTACAAGGGCTGCCATAAAAAATACTACAGACTGAATGGGTTAAATAATAAAACACCAAAAATTTATTTTCTAATAATTCTGGAGACTAAAAGTCTAAGATAAAGATTTTGGCAGATTTGGTTTCTTCTGAGACCTCTGCACTTGGCTGTCTTACTGTGTGGTCTTTTTTTTTTTTTTTAATGCACGTTTGGGTTAGATACCACCAAATGGAATCATTTTTACTTTATCAACTCTTTAAATGGCCTATATTTAAATACTGTCACATTTTGAAGTACTGGGAGTTAGGGCTTCAAGATACAAATTTTAAAGGGACACAATTCAACCCATAACACTAGATGTGATTCATACTGATATTTCCCACTCTAATCTATTAATACTTGGATCATTCTCTCCTTGCTTATTTTTAGCTTCCCACTCTTAAAGTTAGCAGCCTAGCTTTCTGTATCTGTCATCCATTCACTTAGTTGTTTAATTCCAGTGTGCATCTATAACATTATCAGAATTGTTTACTTGTACCCCTGCATGGAAAAACATTATCAACTAGAGTATAATGTACGTACGTACAATCTCCTTTGCTTTTGGTCTTAAAATCTCCATATGTCTAAAGTTACTTAGGTCAGCATCTTTCTTTCCACTCCCTTCAGAGAGGTTATTTTATACTTTTCTCATAATTTTAATTATATTGTTTGTTTCCTGACCTCCTAAATTATTTTTTTTAATTTGCATAATTAAAGATTACTCTTTGAGCTGCAAAGTCTATGGGATTTAACTTAAGTATAGTACCATTTTTCCATCGTTACAGTATCATACAGAATTTTTTCACTGTCCTTAAAATTCCTATGCATCACCTTTTTAGATTCTCTCTGAACCCTTGGAAACCATTTTATCTCTTTGCTGTTTCTATAGTTTTATATTTTCCAAAATGTCATATAAATTTAGTCATACATTATGTAGCATTTCCAAGCTGGCTTCTTTTACTTAAGAATATGTACTTAAGGAATCACCCATGGTTTTACATAATTTGATAGCTCATTCCTTTCTGTTGTTGAATGGCGTTTTATTGTATGCATATACCACAGTCTGTTTATCCATTTATGATAGCTTTAGGGCAACAGTAGAGTTATTCAGTGTGATTCTTGTTCTTGAGCTAGTACTAAAGAAATATGGCTTCCTGTCATGAAAAATGCTTTTTGTTAAAGTAAATGGTATGCGATAGCTAAATGGAGCAACATTAAGACAGAAAAACATAGTCAATATGATTTTGAACCTCATTGCATCATATGTAGGTACATAATTTTAACTGCATCCATGATAATCCTATATAGCATCTAGAAAAACACTGTGATCTCGTTTAACTTTTTTAGGTCCTTTTTCTTCTTCTAAAAGTGGATACTAAATCTTCTAAGACTGTTTTATTTCAACTTAGTTTCCTTGTTGCACCCAAACAGACACCGAACTCTACCATCAATTTTACCTATGTTCTCTCTCCCATTAGTTTTAGTTTTTAAAATGTCACTATGATTATTAATTTCAAAATTTGGAGAAGAGAGATACCATAAAGTGTAGTTTTTAGGAAACTTTCTTGGAAATGGTGAAATTTCATTTGGGCCTCCAAGAATGATTAATGCTGTGGAAGGCAAAAAGAATGGTGGGGGGAGGGGGCGTGTCATCAATAACATTCCAAATTAGGGTCTACATACATATAGTACTAATTATAATATACCTATATTGAGAGTAAAGAAATTGACTTTCATGTATAGGATAGTATTAAACATTATGGGAAATAAGAGAAGATAATTTAAATGATATTGGCATCAATTGCAGTAGCCAAGACTTCTGTAGGACATTTGGTTCTGTCCAAAATGTCCACTAGCATATTTGGTCCATGGGATTAATATATAAAAAATACTGTCATGTTTTATTGATCCAGTAATTGTGTTGTGACTATATTGCCAATAATAACCCTTCTTGTGTTAATAGCCTAGCTGGCACTGGGCTTTTGGCATAGAACTTCTTAGTCTCCGTGGACATTTTGGACAGGACCAAATGTCTGCTCATCCCGAGAGTGAGCTATTATTAGGTCATGACTGAATCTGAGAGTGAGAAAGGTCTCCATCAAACCCTTATATATTAAATCTAGTCTCAACAATTTGCTAAAAAGAAGAAAAGTCCCTAGTCTCCTATGAAAAGGATAATCTCTGTCTCTAGCATTTACAGTGTAAGCTATGTACAAAAGATCTCTAGTAAGCTCTGATAACCTCTTTGCCTTTCTTTATTCCAAAAAATTTAAGACTTTCTGATCAAGGAGGAAGAACATTTCTCTGAGAACAGAGCCAATGGGTGTTTTGTGGTTGGTTGAGTTTTCTATTGTGTGTTGTTTCTACTGTTCCCAAGTCCTTTTCCATTAAGAGTTGGTTGCAGACAGCCGTATCGACTTTAGGGCATGAGCATTATGAAGGACCACGTGTAAATATATATTGTTAGATATCTAGAGTATTTGTTATACGATAATGATAATTATTTTTATGTAAATGTTCTAGCATTAAATTTACATATAATAGTCTCTCTCAGTGCCTTATATTTCATCTAATTATAGGTCTTTTGATCAGCTGGTCTCTGGCAGAGAAAATTCCTTTGCATAATTGGCCCCAAACCCAAATCTCCTATATATGTTGGCTTAGTCTCATATATTCTATTTCATGTATTTTATGGCTTTTTTTTGGAAAAATTAGAAGCTTTTAAATGTGTACCTAAAGAATTATTTGAATTTGTCAACGATTAAAACAGACCAAGCTCTCTCCCTCCCCTCGGTGTGTGTGTAGAATGACTCACTCAGAAATAAACATTACCAACTATAATTTAGAAGTTAAAGGTAATGCTGTGTGTATTAGAGTTCTTCAGAAAAATAGTCAATTTGTGTGTACATGCGCGCACACATGCACACGTTTTTATACACACATTTGTGTAAATATAAATATAATTGTACCAATGTATATGTATAGATATAAATGGATAGAGTTTTATCATAAGGAATTAGCTTGCTCAGTTATGAAGGTTGACAAGTCCCAAGATCTTCAGGGTGAATCTCAAACTGGAGACTGGGGAGCAGATGTTGTAGTTCCTGTCTGAAGGCTGGCAGGCTTGACAGCCTTGAAAAGCCAGTATTTCGCTTCAAGTCAAAAAGCAAAAAAAAAGCTGATGTCCTGATTTGAAGGCAGTTGTGCAAGAGGAATTCTTTCCTACTTACAGGAGGGTCAGGCCTTTAGCTTATGAATGAGGCCCCCCCATATTAGGGAGGGCAGTCTGCTATACTTAACCTAACAATATTGTAAAGGTTCCTCTTATCCAAATATACCCTGATAGACATACCCAGACAATATCTGGCCAAATATTTGAGCATCTTGTTGCCTAGTGAAATTGACACATAAAATTAGGCATTCTATATTTTGAATTGATACTACAAATGAGAATTAGATTAATGATGAAATAAGGAGGAAAACTTAGCACATCCTTTATATTAAGCTGTGAATATTAGGTAAGTAGTAAATAGAGATTGTCTACTGAAAAGAAAAACTCTAATAGTTTTTCCACCAAGTTGAGGGGAAATGCAGTTCTTCCCTGCTGTGTCTCCTTTACTTTTACAGTATCACACAGAGCACTTCACTCTGACACTTCTAGTCACCAAATGTTTGGGGTTTTTTTCCACAACAAGAAGCAAATCTCAGACATCAGCTGTGCGTCCTACAATTTAACTCTATTGTGATGCTGTTTACTCAGAGATAGCCTCAAATCTTACTGGTTAAGGCCTAAATCTCACAAAACAGCCCCCTTCCAACATTTACTGTATATGCCAGTTGCAAGCCCAAGTTATCACCTGTGGTTCTGACCAACCAGCTATAGATCAGAGGTACCAATGACTCCCATCTTGGGTTTTGTTAATTTTCTAGAGAGCAGCTCGCAGAACTCAGAGAAACACTTGTCTTTGCCAGTGTATTGAAGGATATGATAAAGGATACAGATGAACATCTGGATGGAGGAGATATATAGGACAAGGTCTGGGAGGTTCTTGAGCATAGGATGTTCTGTTGCCATGAAGTTGAGGTGTGTCATTCTTCCAGTGTGGATGTATTTGTCAACCTGGAAGCTCTCCAGACCCCATACTTTTAGGATTTTAAGGAGGCTTTATTATGTGAGTATGATCAATTATTAACTCTTATTTTCAGCCTTTGTTCCTTCTCAAAAGGATATGGGTATGGGGCCGAAAAGGCCAACCTTCTAATTATGGTTTTGTCTTTCCCAAGACAAGCCATCAGACAAAAATTATCCAAGAGTCCACTCTGAACTGCCTCATTAGAAAAAAAGATACCCCTGTTACCCAGGAAATTATACATTTCAGGAGCTCCCTGTCAAGAACTAGGGTCAAAGACCAAATATTATAACAAAAGATACTCATGGTACTGTTATCATTTAGGAAATTACAAGGGTTTCAGGAGCTCTGTGCCAGGAACAGAGCAGAAACTAATTATATTTCCTGTTATCTCATATTTTTCATGTAAATGAACCTATTAAGTGCTAGGGTATAGATTTTTGACTGCCAGTTTTAGTGCATTACATCTTTAGCTATATATTATACCAACTTAGGTTGAGTTTTATATACTACACTCCTACGTCCACATTCTATTAGAAGACAGTGATTATTGGACATGCAACGATAGCACTTGAATAGGAAGACACTGGAGGCCAGTGCTGCCCTTTATATTCTGGGCAACAGGCTCAGAATATCAAAAATACTCAAACATAAAAGATCATTTTTTAGTTATTTAAGGAATTTTTTGAAAGTTAATGTTAACAATTGAACAAAATGGAGTTAAAGGTGAGGGAAGCACAAACCAAGGTGGTAGACATCCTGGCTAGCGGATGAGATTCTGAACACCGTAGGGGTTATGGCCTCTAAGTTTCATTTCAGGTTAGCTCTCCAAATCACGTAATGTAATGTCTAGGGGCAGATTGGTTTCCCAAACCACTGTGCTTTGTGCCATTTTCTCATCTTGTGTGCAGTAGTTTTGGAGCTATATGGAATTGCCTGGCAATTCTGAATTGGAAACAGGTAACATGAGGGAGAACTAGTCTGACTCCATGGGCAGCTTAACCTGTCAGTCCTCATCCAAGTTTCAGGTACAGTCACTTCCTGAGTTTAGAATCTGAGCTCATTCTTCTCTATGCTCTGTCGTGAATATCCATATTATCACTCAAATGGCAGGGCTGACCCTGGCAATGACAGTATTTATTATAAGTATTTTTAGCCTCTCATTCTCAGTGAAAACTGAGAAGCAGGATGCCTGCCCCACCATGGAAATGCAACCTGGGACAGAGGCTTAATTTATAACTTTAAAATAGGAAAACATAAGCGAGGCCTACATTTGCACTCTTGGCTTGTATTGTGGTGGTCAAGGTTGTATGAGATAGCGTGGCTTATGCAAAGTCAAATTTAAAGAGAAGGGCCAAGCCCCTTGCATCGTATTCCTGAAACAGGAATGGAAACTGCAGAAGTGATTGTAAAGTTAGTGGACAGGAACATTGAAAACAAGGCAGTGAAATATGTAAGAGTGTAGGGATTAGTTTGGGGGATTTGGGGTTCATCAATGAGTAGAAAAGTACTGGATGCTAAGTCAAAATGAGCAGAAGTGTCTTCAGGGTTTCCCCTGCCTTCCCAGACTCCAATAAGTAGTCTTCAGCATTGATGCCTGATAACATCTTTGTCCAATGCCTCAGATAAAGAGACCTAGGAATGAAGGTGACCAGGCAAGGTCGTCAAATATGTGAAGATCATGGTGGGCCAGGGGTGGTCTGAGTTGTTGACTGTAGCTACTTTCAGAAATTGCAAATGCATTGTCTGGTGCAGCAGGTCTGATGTGGGAAGGGCAGCTTTTTCACCCATGAAGTATGATAGATGAAAGCTTTATAATAGCCAATGGTCAGAATCAAAAAAATTCCACAGGTTTTTAATGAGGAGCTGGACTCAGTATACAGGCAGGCTGAGTTGCTTCAATATGTAAGCTGGCTGGGAATTTTTTTTTTCTGAGGCAGTGACAAGTGACCTTTATATGACAAGTGGACATCAGCCTAACGATGTAAAGAAAGTAATCCGAATAAAGTTGGCAACATGGACTTGGACCTCTGAAAATATTTTGTACATAACAATCCATATTAAAGTATGTTAAGACTGAAATAGACAAGGGAAAGGGGATTTAAACAAGAGAAGAGGCTAGATAAGAGGCATGAATATTTCTGGAAATACCCACCTTTAGTCATTTTAAATTTGAGATACATTATCCTACAATAGAATATAGCACTGAAAGCCAACAGATAAATGGAATGGGAAAATAGTTATATCAGAACAACAAAAACTAGAAGGGAATAATAATAACCTAACTGGTTAAAGATATGACCCTGAATTCTGTCAACTCTCTTTTCAAATCTCTAATTGCCTCAATTTTGAGTTTTTAAAAAAAAATAATTTGCATTCTCTTCTTTTATACTATCCTTGTATTGATTCACTGTTTTCTTTAGGAACATTGGTTTACCATGCTCTTCAGCTTTGTGGGAACATCTTTTAGAGGTTTTATTTTCAGTGTAGATAGTCTTCTTTTTTATATTTTAACTTTAAGACTGAGCATTATTTTTTTTTCTGTGCTCACATTTAAGAAATGTGACATTTTCCCCTGGACTCCAGAAAGAAGAGAATAAATAAGTCAGAGTGATTCCTAAATTGCCTCACAATTTCTGAGACCTGCTTGTTCTGTTCACTCTCTTATCTCAGACTTTTCTGGTCCTGTTCTATTTGAATTCACTCCCAAAAGTTTGTTCTTGGTGTAAAGCTTTGTCTAAGGGTGAAGATTTCATTGGCTAGTTTTATTAGATCTCAAATAATCCCAGTGCTGTTCACTCATTCAAATATCCTTTTATAGCTACATGTGTGAGCTCCAGGTTAGGTGATGCCTACATGTACACTCCCACTTTTCTTCCTACAGTATTCAGATTGACTATTCAAGTTTTCCAGTTGGCAGTCTGGATGTTTTCCAATTCTCAGGACTTTCAGAATGTTTTTTGCTTTTTTTCTGTTTTCTCATGTTGCTGCTACCATGCAGATTTTATGTGTGTTTAGGTTTCTTCTCAACCTATTAGCATTTTGGAGATTCGAGTGGAAACCTTATCCTTGTAGTATGTTTTATATGTTATACTGAAGTTTTTGACCTATTAGCTAGTTGCCCTGTCCATTTTTTAGAGGTATATGGGAAGATTGAAATTGACAGTCCCTATCTCAGAATTTTTAGGTTTAAAAATTATATTAAATTGATCAATGTTTACTGAGTTGTAAGTGGCAGAGTCTGTTATATCATCTCATGATAATAGACAACAAACAGGAATCATGGTGTTAGTTTCGGTACAAAAGAAAGGGAGGTATGTAAGCATATAGAAAGAGAGCCAGTTCAGATTGATATGTGTGTGTGTCTCCACTTGAAAAAAAAAAAAAGAGACATTATTCAAGAAGGTAATATTTTTAGATAAGTGTTATAGAAAGATGCTTGTGCAAATGATGAGAGAAAAAATACATTTTCTAGTAATTATACTTTATATACATATCAGTCATATATATGTGTATATATACATTTATGTGGGTGTGTGTAATGTGTGTGTGTGTGTGTGTGTGTATGCCATCTAAAGAGTTTATACTTTGGAGAGAAATGAAATGCTACTTAATGATGTTTAGCATTAGATTGATATGATAATATTTTATAACTTATTTAACTTTAAATATAGCAAACTGAATAGAAAGCTTTTAATTAATTCTGTTTTGGGCCTAATAGATTAGTTTTACTCAAATATATTTAATACAAAATAAAAATAAGAATGACTCTAAACAAAATGTTTTGGCATTAAAAATACAGTACTTCGAGAACATTGCCTTCCAAGATCTTGCAATTAATACAAGGTAATACAAATGGCAAAATTAAATAGAAATAAAATTCATTGATCAAAGAGTCCTCTGTGGAGCAGGTGACTCAAGAATTAAGCATATATTAAACATTTTAATTTTAATTCTTATGTTAAAAATTTGTTGATGGGCACATCCCAGGCAGTATTGCCATAGAATTTTGATGTCTAAAGTATTAAGGTATATTTTTGAATACACTTACAAAACTTGTATATTTTGGCTTCTGCCACTTATTAATTTCTCAAACCATGCAGGTTATTTTATATCTACAAGCAATTTTCATTTATACAACTAGAGTATTAGTAAATAATATTGATTCTTCAATTTTTTTATCCACCAAACTTGATGTGAAACTAAGTCCTACAAATCTTATTTATTATGCATCCTCATTATCACTTGATTAATTTCATTCCTACCATACTGACTGCTACCACCTTAGTTTAGACCTTAGCATCCTTTTATAATATGACCTCTGATATTTTCAGTCTCGTCTTTTAATATCTCAAGAAGATGGCTTTTCATAGCTATTAAAAAGTGAGGATTTTTTTCTCTCAATTGTTTAGCTTTTAAGAGGAAAAGATATTAAATGTTAAAAATGATGTTATACTTATTCTGTGTAAGCAACTGAGAAACAGTAAAGAAGATTGCATTGGAAGATTGTGGAATTTTAACTTTCAGTATGACCAATTGCATCTAATTTCACTGAGCTACTGATTTTATTATTTGAAAAGTGAAGATTAATAGCATGCTCAAGGCCTCTTTAAAACAATGAATTTGAGATTCAAAATTTGATTGGCTAACCCAGACACAAACTAGTAAAAAAGTATTTCCAAGTTAACTTAAATAAGCTCAACAAATATGTATATGTATAGGATCATTTTGCAAGAATGTTTTATTACTTGGTTTATTTCTGGTTTTACATATAAAGAATTTTGAGGACTGATCAGAGCTTAATCTTGGCTTTGCCAATGATAGCTCTGTGATTTTGACAAGATAGTTAATGTGTCTGAACTAGTTTTCTAGTTTATAGCAATCTTGACATGAAATTAGTCAGGAAATGTAAAGAAGAAATGCAAATTGCTTAATATTTGTCTAGCATACTACTTGGCTCATGTACCATGAAAATATTGTTTGGCTTTCCATGGAATTTTAAGAAACCTAAAAGAACAGATATTTTATTCTTCCAATTCTAAAATAAGGACATATCATCAATTAATCCCCACCCCCCTCCTTTCTTTAGACACATGAAAGGTATGCTAAGAGACATTGTGAGTGAGACAGTTTGGGGTTTTGTGTTGAGGGAATGTGGTGTGAGTGTAAGTTAACTACAAAAGAAGAGGACCAGGTTCCCTATATTTCTTTCTTCTGTCTTGGTTTATAGTAATTGATCTTATTGTCATATTTTATCAGGCTGATTTCTGTGTTTTCAAACAATATGTATATATCTTTAAAATGTAGCCTGACTTTGATTTTGTACAAAACACACAGGCATACATACACATTTCTCCTGGGAGAATTTACTGTCTAACTGAGCATTAATAAAGAGAAGATAGCTTGAATGAAAAAATTCAGGTTGAGTATGGAAGACATTTTGTTATGTTTTCAGTCTAACTGTGCTTTAAGCATAGTCTTCTAAATTTTAGAAACAGTATTATGAGAAAGAAAAATATATTTTGGTTTAAACATTTGAAATTAGTGTGGAGGTAAAGAGTATATTTCAAAACATGAACTGGCAAGTAAATAGCAGCTGGTTGTTAAAAAGACAATTAATCCTTTGATCTAAACAATTAACTACGTGAATATATGCCAGTCCTTATGAACATAGCCCTTCTTTTTGTTTTCTGTGACAGCTGGTCATGCCACATGGGTCTTGGTCAGAAGAAAAATCAATCTCAGTGGAATGATTAATTCCTCAGAAATCCAGGTTTTTGTTTGTTTGTTTGTTTACCTTGTTGCTTATTTGGCTGATTGTTCAAGTCATTTTTCATATAATTAGAATCCAAAACAAAACCCTCTACCAGAATCCTTCAATTCAATAGGCAAATCAAACATTCACAACATATACAAAAATATTAGTATATAGGTGGTTTGTGTTCAAAATTTATAATATGCCTAATTTTCAGAAGGTTTTGAACCAGTATTTCAGCTTTCTATGACTACTCTATTTGCAACTTGACATTTTTGGAGGGGTGGATTCTTCGATATATATTTGGATGTAAATTCATACAAAAACATGATTGATTGTTAAATATATTTACAAAGATATGTTAGAAAATATCTCTGAAATGCATGGTAGATACTCATACTTTTTTATTTTGACCATCAGTCAAGATCTTCAAAATACTTTTTCCCAATCTTTGTTGAGATGATAATGGATTAGAGAGCCATCAAACTTAAAGGACATCAGATGACAGATCGGGGTTTTATTAGTGAGTGCACACATCAGGGCTTCCTTAGGTCAGAGAGAAAGAAGAATTATAAGCAATAACAGGAATAAAGTGAAGGTATATTTTTATTTGGGGAATGGAAAGAATAGTGGATCAAAGAAAATGAGATTGATTTGATTTTAGTTAACAAAAGAGAACTGCATGCCATCTTCCTATACATTTATACAACCTCTCTGACCAAATAGAATAGCATGGCTATTCCTAATGCTTTGTCTGCTTATTGCTATTATAGCTCTTCCCTAGTAGAATTTGTCTGCTTTTTTATATAGTCATAGTTAACTCCTAGTGCTGAAACTATTTGTCACTAGAGGCAATAATATCTAAAAATCACTACGTATCTGAATATCTGTGTTATCAGTCCTGTATTCATGGAAAAGTTATGAGCTTCAATTTTCCAAAGTGCAAAAGTAGAAAAGTAATATATGCATACTGTACTATTTTGACCATGTGAATATCAGATGTATTTAAAATTACTTGGAAAAATTATCAGAAACCTGGAGTTTGATGTAATTCTACTTTATTTTTGCTTTTGGTGTTGCTGTCACATCCAATAAAAAAAAAAAAAAAGATGTTTTCAAGACCATGTCAAGAATATTTTTCCTTATGTTTTCTTCTAAGAGTTTTATGGTTTCAGTTTTACCATTTATATCTTTAATCCATGTAGTTAATTTTTGTGAGTGGTGTAAGATAGGGGTTAAATTTGATTTTTTTGTGTATTTATATCCAGTTTTCCCAACACCATTTATTGAAAAGAGTGTCCTTTTCCCATTGAATATTCTTGACTCTCTTCTCAGATATTAGTTGACCATATATGCATAGGTTTATTTCTAGGCTCTGGATTCTGTTCCATTGGTCTTTGTGTCTGTTTTTATGCTGATACTATGCTGCTTTGATTACCATAGCTTTGTATTCTAATTGAAATCAGGAAGTACGATGACTTCAGCTTTGTTCTTTTTCAAGATTATAGGCATATTTTGGAGATATTGTGGGTTTAGTTTCAGACTGCTGCATAAAGTGAGTTGTAATTTTTTTCTGGTAGAATGTCTTGCCTTCAATTTGTAAAAACACACAACATCTGTGAAGCTCAATAAAGAAAAGCACAGTGAAACCAGATATGTATGCTTCCACTTTGACTCTTTAGGGTCTTTTGTGGTTCCACGCAAATTTTAGGATTTTTTTCTATTTCTGTGGGGAAAAAAATGCTATTGGAATTTTGACAGAAATTGCATTCAATCTATAGATGGCTTTGGATAGTATGAACATTTTAATACTATTTTAACCGATGAGCATGGAATACCTTTCCATTTATTTTCATCTTCATTTTCTTTTATTACTGTCTTATTGTTTGCAGTGTACAGCTCTTCTCTTTGGTTAAGTGCAATTGTATATCAAACTAAAAAGCTTCTGCCCAGAAAAAGAAATAAAAAGGCAACCTATGAAATGGGAGAAAATATTTGTACACCATATCAGTTAAGGGATTAATATCCAAAATAAGGGACTCATATAACTCAATAGCAAAAAAAAAAAAAAAAAAGCGGAGGATCTGAATAAACATTTTCCCAAATAAAACATACAGATGAACAACAGGTACATTAAAAGATGCTTAATATCACTAATTATCAAGGAAATGAAAATCAAAACTACAATGAGATATCACTTCACAGCTCTTAACATGGCTATTATCAAAAGGACAAGAGAGAACAAGTATTGGTGAGGATGTGGAGAAAAGAGACCCCTGGTACATTGTTGGTAGGAATGTAAATTGGCACAGCCATTACGGAAAATGGTAAGAAGGTTTCTTCAAGCGTTTAAAGTAGAACTCCCATATGATCCAGCATTTCTTCTTCTGGAGATGCTTATTTCTTATTAACATTAACTTATGAAACTTTGTAATTCATTTTGATAGGAAATACTAAATTTGAAACACAATTAACTAAAATGTAAACTCCCCAATTTTTTTCTCCTTAATGTTCTATTAAAATTTATACTCAATTGTTATATTTAGGTTTTCATAAAACATGCAAATTAAGTATAACAGCCTGTGCAAGTTTTATTATTATATAAATATCTACATAAAACCTAGATTTTGCTTTTGTCTCACAAAGCCTAAAATATTTACTGTCTGACCCTTTATAGAAAGTAATTCTTATTCTGGCATTAACATATTACTATTATAGTGGTTGGATCTTTGGGGAAAATGATAAGGCTTGGTTAGTGAAAACTAAAAGATAGTCATCTTTTTTCCATGTTGTAGGGAGCACCAGGATGAATACTAGAACACTTTTTGAATATGATTTTTTTAGAGAGGGCTCTTGCTTGAAGCTCTTGCTTTTGCTCACTGCCTCCATAAGGTAAGAAGAACATGGGTGTAAATAGAGGAAGAATGTCCTCCTGAAACTTACATTTCTCACAAGGCAGAGTAGTATGTTGATTATGAGGCTTGGTCACAGGCCTTTTAGTTTGTTTGTATCACAAGCATCTGCTCGCATTGGCGCTTGGGAACTCAGGAAGTCTTGTTTTTTGCTTAGTTCCTGGTCGATGGGAGATTTGAACTTGTTAGGAGAATAGAGACCTATTTCAGCAGAAGTTATTTAAATAATAAACTAGTAATTTTATTGTGCCTTTGTTATTGAAATACAGCATAACTTTTTAGAAACTCAAAAAAGGATATGGATTAGAGGATTGGGAGTATGATTCACATATTCTTAAACGTTGATTTATTTTGTTCGTACCATAAGTTTTATCTCAATAAAACTATTATATTAGATCTAATATTTGCAGGTGATTTCATAGGGGGTCTAGGAGATTGACCTTTGACAAATGGCAAAGATCCTGTTACTGTACCATTTATATTCTCATAAAGTTGAAATTCGCATGAAGCCTTTTAATTCTGAAATCATTTTTTTTTTAATTATGGAGGTGGGGAATTGTGTTGTATTACATGAATTTACCTGAGAATTTTGCTTTTTTACCATTACTTAAAAAATGAAAATTCCAACTCCCTAATCCATCACTAATTCAAACCCAGATGCAGAGAACTGATGCTATTTCCTCAACTTCATTAGATAGTCTCAGAGACTTAGGGCTAAGTGCCTACAGTTATTTTCCCATCACATTATTTTTAGTAGCTGTTATCAGGCCTGCCAAACACTACCATCAGCTTATTTCTGATGATTGTGGTTTGTCATGATATATTTATATTTCCACTATAAATTTAGATACAGAAGACATGTTAATGGTTTATAAGGCATATGAATAATTCTGAGTACCAGGTCAGAGGAACCACTGTTTGTTGTAGACAGCAAAGTATAGGACAACTTTCAGGCTACTCTATTGCAGGAGCTTTGAAGTTTTCAAAATATGGTTTTCTCCTATTTGCATTATTTTTCACTTTTGAATACAAAACAGAACAAAAAGGGCATTTAGCTATTTTTTTAGACATTGCCATGATATTGTATTCCAAAATTATTTTTGACCTTGAAAATTATATTTTATTTAGCTTTTAGTATTAATTATAATACCAACTGTAAGAATCAGCAGAGATGATTAAAACGGGATATAATTAAAGAACACTAAGATTAATAACTCATACTGATATTTATAAGTACCCATTAATTAAGATAGGGACAATACATTAATAAAACATCCTTAAAAACTGCACTTTGGGATTTCTGTGTTAAAACATGCGTGGGAACTTGCAGGACCTGCTTCCTAACAAATTTACGATAGGATTTAGTTCCAGATTTTTTTGTACTTGAAGATGAAAATTCATTAAAATGTCTTAATAACCAAGGCTTTCAGTTTTTAGAACAGATGTTTACATGCATGCTTCATTGCATTGTGAATAATATGACAAATGCAATTACCTTTCAAAATGCTGAAATGCTTGCTATGCAGAAATATGAACATATAATAAGAATTCCCCAAATTTACAAAGTATATTGTCTGATCTGCATATAATGCATCCATATCTGTATGTATTTTTGCATATCACCTGCAGCACTGTGTCTCATCAAATTAATTGAATTAGTAGCAGCTGCTTTTATACTGATGACTTCCTATGAGTCCTATATTCCTCTTACTACTTTCTAATCTCTGGAAATGTTAATATTAAGTTAGAAGATGATAGCTATGATGTTTGATGAAAGATAAGAAATAAAATTATTTCAATTTCTGAAGTTCAGAGGAGCATGAGATTGCATAAACTTTAATAGAACAAGTTATTGTGATTTAAAGCCCAGATATTTTCAGCTTTTTTTGTGTGTGGTATTTATTATGTGCTATATAAAATGATGGCAACATATTGATAAATTGACTTTACCATTAATATCATAATTCAAACTTTGTATACCAGACGATTTCTTTAAATATTTCTTTGTATATTATAGCCTAGGAAAAGTAACCTAAGATTAGAATTTTATAATTTGATAACTTTTCCTGAAATATGGATTCTACAGCCTCCATCGTATCTCCTTCATTGTATTGGCACTTGAAGATGAGTTCTGACTTTCTGGATGCTAAGATGGATAGTCGATTTTCTTTGAATGCATATTTATGCTTGGATTATTATTTTTATATTGTCTCTAATCCTGTGATTTTTAAATATGACAAAGTTTTATTCTCTGCTAGAATCCTACTCTAACACTAGAGTAGAGCCAGGCGAGTACCATAATGCCTTGATTATTGACGCTTGGTAGTAGCTTTTGAAATCTAGAATTGACTTTGAACATTAGCTTTGTTCTTTATTTTCTTCCTTTTTGTTCCTCAAAGCAGATAATGTCAATTGACTTGCTCATGTTTCCAGTTATTTCTCTGCCTACTCAAATCTGCTGTTTTTATTTTGATTATTATAATTTTTAAATATAGAATTTTATTTGGATGATTTTTATAATTTATACTTCTTTATTGGTATTATATATTTGGTAAAGCATCAATCTCATACTTTCCTTTAATTTTTTTAGACATGGTATCTTTTAGCTCCTTGAGCACATTTAAAATACCTGGTTTAAAGTTCTTGGTTAATAAGTTTATCTTTTGAGTTTCTTCCTGGTCAATTTGTACTGAGTGTATTTTTCTCTATAACTCATACTTTTTAATTTATACTTTTTGTAATTTTTCTTTGGTGAAATCTGAATATTTCAAATAATGTGTAAACTCTGGAAATTAGGTTCCCACCTTCCTTTATGGTTTATTGTTGTTATGCTAGTTGTAGTAGTTGTTTGATTATTGACATTTCTGAACTAATTCCATTAAATCTGTATCTTTGATGTGTGTGACCACTAAGGTCTGGTTAGTGTCATGGTCAGTTAATGATTGGATAGAGATTCCCTTGGCACCTCTCAGTTTGTGCTGTGGGACTCTGAGTTTGGCAAATGCTTTTGACTGGCACATTAAAAGCCATCATGATTCCCAGGAATATGTCAGACCTTTTTCAAACCTCTATGGGCATCTCATTCCTTAGTTTATCCTTTTAATCTTGTTTGTTAGTCTGTATTTGCCCCATCTTTTACCCTCACCTCAGGAAGTTTTGCTGGTAAATATTTGATAAGTGCCTCCTGCAGAGAAGTCCAGAATTTGGGCAATTTTTTTGAGCTCAAAAAAAGATAAGTCTTTTGATTGGATTCTTTCAGGATGTTACCAGACAGGTCAAATAAAGTCTCTTCTCTGTGAATAAAGCTTTGAAAGAGTCAGGTTCCAATCTTATTTCCAGTTATGAAAATCATAATTTCTAGTTATGAAAAATTGATTCTCACAATTATTTTTTTTTCATTGCTTTTTTGGAGGAGAAAAGTTTAAGAAGTACTTATTTTGACATTTTGGCCAATGTCTGATTACTTAAGAGTGTTTTAACCAAAAATTCTAACAGACACAACCATATTCATAGTTTAGTTCAAAAAAAGTTAGAGTCATGTATATTTACTCTGTAGTGTATGTAGCCTTGTTCAAACTTAGCTTTACACGTTATACCACTTGAAGGCTTCTCCAGCCACTGTGTTAAAGTACATAGCTTTCTTTGTACAAAGAACATACATAAAACTGAAAATCATATTTCAAATGTGTTCAAAACTTTCTACATACTACTTTTACTTAATGAATACACCTTTCATTCAAGAAATTATGAATGTAATTAATAGATTTTTAACATATTAATATATACTTACCTAATAAAATATTACAAAAATATACAAAACAATTGAGATTTTTCATTGCAGGAGAGTTGAATGGTGTCTTTTATGGAAATCAGTCACTTTAAAAAGCAGTGATAAGTAGTAAAATCATACATTTGCAAGATGTCCAAGATTTAACTTTTATACTTTCATAAGGAGAAAAAACATACCATACTTAGAAACATTCTTCTTGAGAAGGATGACTCTTATAGAAATCTCGTGAAATATTTTCAATGCCTTTTACACTCTCACTGGAAATGGGCCAACCAATAAGATGAATTCTCAAAATATCATCCATTTTTTTCCTCAAGTATTGATTCTCCTGACATAAGACATGAAGTACTTTTATAGCTGTAGGGACATTTCAAAGGAGAAATATATTAAGGATAATATGTAGTGCCATTTAAAGTTTTAATTTAATATAGATAAAATCACTGACATAAGAGATAATTTAAATGTTTTGACTATATATTGTTGAATTCAATTGAAAAGAATTGAAAAATTGATAGTATGTTGCCTGTGGTGGTGCTATAAGAAACTAGTAGATTTAAAAAAAATAATTGATGGCAACTCTCTAGATTGTGATGTATTTCACATTTAGTAAGCTAGAGTTTAGGGATAGAGACAAAGATAAATAACAAAATTAACGATTTATAAATTTAGACTCTCAAAGTAAAATACACAGAAAAGAACAATAATAGCAATAGCTATTATAGCAAATGTTGAGTTTGGAAGTAATGTTTATAATTTTCTGAACTATTAAAATACACATGAACTTAAAATGTTGGCTGTTGATGGCCAGTCTCATATCTAAGTTATTTTGGAAGAACTTCTGTGGTATAATTTTAGGAAAAGCTGTTTTAGAAAAGGATTTTTCTCACTAAAATTATTCTTCAGTTTGTATCCATTCCTTGTGTCTATCATTTTCATACTAGTGTATTATTAATATAAAGCTAGCGTGCAGTTGTAATTCTAATTTGAATAAGTAGGAAATGAAAAGTTCATTCATTGTCAATAAACTTTTCAGATTAAATTAGTTTATCAGTTTTTACAGTACAATAATACTGTGCAGATAGGGAACATCACAAAGGACTCTAAATTAACAGACTTTTTGAAGAGGAGCTCTAGAATTAAAATCTGGATTTTGTTATAGGGGTCAGTAATCACTTCATGAGGCTGACTGAATTGCCTAACCGTTGGCATGTCATGCTAAAATATAGGGGGTATGTGAGCAAGAATAAAGACGATCACAGCTGTGCAGGCTGTGCTCTTTTGACATACTTGTTTATATTATTGTGGTCTGGTGATTTCATTTTGGAGAATTGTCTAGCGTTTGTGAGATGCTGTAATGATAAGTAAATTTAAGCAATCTATTTGTAAAGCCAAGCCATTCTTACACATACTGAAAACTTTTATTTATTGTTTTAACTCCAAAGTCAGGAGGTTCTTAATTAAATTGAGGATTTTTATTTCAATTGTGTTTTTCTAAGCCTGTATTCCAGAGGAAATCATTATCACTGTCAAAATTCTTGCTTATGAATACTGTACCTTTAGAGAAAAATTATTTAAAAATTGAAAATAAGACAAAAAGGTGGGTAACCTTTTAATATCATGGTAGGGTAAAAGATATCCTAGGGGAATGTATTTCGTTCAAATTACTATTATTGATTAAAGGTCTTATAGTTAGGTTACATGTTAGATTGTAGAATTGTGGCGAAATGTAGATTTTGTTAAAATGCAAATAATTTCTGTATAGTGGAAAAAATAACTCAAAGAGTTATGACTTATGATACTATTGTACATCACTCAGCCTTGTAGCTAGGCTAGTGGGTTTATCCTAACATTGCCTAAAAATAATCAGTTTCTTAAAGACTCTTTGACTCTGTTTTACCATTTTACAGATTCTTTTATTAATTGAATTCAACAAAATATTTGACATTTTTCCACTTTATATATGTATGAGAGACATATTTTTAAACATTTAAAATTATTTTAGTTTATTTATTTTAATAACTGTTGTTAGAGCAAACTGATATTTTCTTCCACAAACTTCCTGCTACTATAGACATCGTTCATGTGAAGATACTATATGTTAGCACTTACGAATTAGAGAATAATAATATCTGTATACTGTTCTGCGTGATCTATTAAGATAATTCTGTTTTAGTAGGAATGTCATATATTCAATTGTAAAAAAAATAGTGGAGAAGCATTATTAAGCTCAAATATGGTTGATGTATAACTAGTCTGTTGATACAGGAGAAATAGTTAAATTATCCTGGGTACTCTTTTTCTCATTCTAGGAATGTCTTTATGTCATTAGGAACAACTTAAACATAGTAAGCCCCATGCCTGAATCTAGACTTATTAAATCACTATATGTAGGAATGATGCTGTCTATTATGTTCTTTTTGAAAAAAATAATCTAGTTGATTAAGATACAAAATTTGCTCTTGAATTATAGATTTAGTTTCACAAGAGAGCTTTTGAGTAATGGCTTCTAAAAATTAGTCTCAGATTATGAGTGCTGTAGAAATAAGAATAGAAAACTGATGGAGAATATATATGATAAAATACTCCTTCCAGAGGCAAATGTTGATCTATATAGCAAAATGTGCAGAGTTTTAATGTAATCTTTTATGTTCATGTTGAATTCAAGAATACAGACATTCTGTTTTGTATATTGGAGATAGAAGAAAAGAAACACATCTGCTACCTTCAAAGGATGACTTTTTAATGACATTTTTGGTAATCATAAAGAATTCATATAGGCCAGCATTAAATCACCCCCAGAGAAGAAATCAAAGCCCTGAAAACTTTATTATTAGCTTTGAAAGAGACACATGAGAGGACAATGGGGCAGTGGAAGCTGTGGCACTTGGGGATCATGTTGGACGTCTAACTTCAGTTTGAGTAGTAAAAGGGCAATTGTGTGAAGTCAGCCTTGTGAAAAGAAAAAAATTCTGTAATGAGGCCATCAAGGAGCTCATTCATTAGAGAGCTAACAGCACACAACTAAATCCAAGTGTTTTTAATTAATTCATATTTTTCTCAATGTCATCTCAGTAACATTTACAAAATTTGTCAATCCGAATGTTCCATTCAATTACCAGAAACACTCAGATAAAGTAGGGCAACCAATAAGCAAAATAAAAACGAAAATAAAATTTAATTATATTTAAAATTAGTTCTATGTAATGTTGGAAGTCATCTCAACAGCATTAAAGCCGGTTGGAACTACCCTGAGGGAAATTTTACTATTATGTTGAGGTTTAATTTGTCAATCAAAAACAACTGATAAAATGTTAAGTATACAGCATCTGTGTTTCTCTGAGTTCACTCTCATTTATAGATCCAATATTTACTTTTCTGGAAATCTGAATATCATATTCACACAATGCTCCTAAACTGCTAGATGCATCTTTATGTATCTATTCAATTTAGAAATACATATAAAATAGTTAACAGCATGAGTGAGTGAGTGAGTGAGTGAGTGAGAGAGAGAGAGAGAGAGAGAGTGAGAGAGAGAGAGAGAGAGAGAGAGAGAGTGTGTGTGTGTGTGTGTGTGTGTGTGTGTGTATGTCTGTGTGTCCATGTATGTACATGCATATGCACGCACACACGTATGTAGAGGGAAAGTATAAGAACATCTGAGTGTGTTGGTGTGAATGAGATTGTGAATGTGTGAGTGTGTATTTGTTTTTGTGTGTGATTGTGTATGTGATTGTATTATGGAATTTTTGTTATAGCAACCCAATGGAACGAAGACATCTGGCATTACTGAAACTTTATATCCATTGAATAACAGCGCCCCATGCCCCCACCCAGCACCTCATAGTAATCACTATTGTAGTCTCTGCTTCTGTATGTTTAAGATACAGCATATGAATGGAATCATGAAGAATTTGTCTTTCTATGACTGTCATATTTCATTTAGGATAATGCCTTCCAGGTTCGCCCATGCTGTTTCGTGTTAAATGTCATTTTATATTCTCTTTCTTATAGCTCCACACATGATAGTCTCTGAATAAAGTTCTATTAATTGCTTTGTCTCTTAGCAGACAGTTGTTTTATTCTTGCCTTATTTTGTATTTGAAAATTTTAAGTAATTACTGAACATTTTGTTGAGAACATTAGAGGCTGAGCTGCAAAAGTTTATGCCTTGAAACAATACATACCTTTTATCTGTTAGGATGTTAGTGTGTGGAATTGGATCAATCCTGTCATGAGTTGAGCTGCATTTGGGTTTTGTTGTTACTATGGTTACATGCAGTGCACTACAGGCTTCCTATTCTTTTGGTGTTAGCTTAGGGTAGACTTGATATGCTGGAGATTTTCTCTCAATATTCCATCTCTACCATCGGCTTTATACCTTCCCTATATGTCTGCCCCTTAGAGAGGATCTCACTCCAACCTCCTGCCTTTCCCTCAGGGGTAGACTGCTAGTTTGTGCTTACTTGCCTACTGGTTGTCCCAGGTGGGGCTTTCCTCACCAGTGAGCCTACCCCTCACCCAGCATAGGAGTCCTAAATAGGTTGTGTGCAGGACAGTTTTGTGCAGTGGTTTTCTTTCTTTTAACCTTTACTCAATAGCAGTGTCTCCTTGCTCAAGAGGGTGAAAGGTTTGCTGCCTACTATTTTTAAAAAAATTAAATGAAAATTATTCTTCATTAATTATTAAATGTCAAATAGTGTTTGGTTTCTCTCTATATAACATGAAATATAGGAGACCAAACCACTTTTCTTTACTGATGCTCCGTCTTCCCATTTCTTGTAGTACAACTGCTAATTATCAATGATTTTATTAAGTTGTGATTTTTCTTTAAGGAATTGCAGGCATACTTCTTTTTATTGAGCTTCGCTTTATTTCACTTCACAGTTTTTTTTTTTTTTAACCAAATGAAGGTAAGACTCAACACCCTTAAAAAGATTACAACTCATTTTATTGCCTGACTCACTTTAATACGATGATTTGGAATCAAATCTGCAGTATCTCCTATGCTTGTTTTCATAATCGTGTCGTCTTACTTTACTAGTTATATACTAAAGATATACAAAAATATTTACTTCTCTAGTTCTAGGATTACCTACCAAACTTGTAAAATTTCTTTTTCTCAATTTTTTTCTTTTTGTTTTCATCTATTTATTTTACCTATATTTATTTGAACATTTATCTTTTGCTTACTATATGCCAAACATATTGTGATACTTATATATTGTTTTTTAGTTCTCGCAGTCTGCTATGATATTATTAATTATACAAAAGGATAAATAAATTTGTCCAAATTACTTAGCTAGTAAAAAGAGAATCTGCAGCTGAGCAGACTGGCTTTAGTCTAATCTTCTTAACCATTATAAATTATAGTTTGTCCCTAAGTTAATTTGAGCTCTCATACAACTGTGATATATTTTTCAGTGTGTTGTACAAACATGCAGACTTTTGTTTTCAGAAAGGATGTGTAATTCCACAGATATCTTTTTTGATGTATGTAGACATGAATACCAGATTTATTTGAAAATAAATATTTTATTCTGCATACTTTCATTCTTGTGAAAATTTGGCTCTGTTATATTTATTTTCTAAATTTAATGGTTTGAGTCTAAAACTTGTTTTTTCTTATTTTGTAACTAAACTGATTTTTGCCTCATATTGAATTTTATTATTCTCGACATTGAAAAGGCTATACCTCAAGGTTGACTTTTTTTCCCTTAATTTTATCTGATATGGTCACTTTTATATCTGTAGTATTATGTTGTCCCTCACTTTAGTGAAGTTTCATTTTAATTTTTCAAATGAAGTCTTTGTGAGTTTATCTTTGGGATTCTTTACTGAACATTAATTATCTACATTTGAGATCCATATGTTCTGTCATCTGTATCTGTTCTAATCTTTATTTTTACCTCTTTGTTACAGAGGGCTATATTTAAGAGGTCTTTACCACTATTTTCTTTAGTGTTGGTTCTGCCTGTACTTTTTCTAATGCAGATTTTATATTCATCATTTCACATTTAAGGTTCACAAATGATTTCACTCCCTTAATAAGCTCCACCTTAATTTGGTTTGATAACAAATTCTTTAATCTTTCAAGAATTTCCTCTCAAATTCTATGCATTTTAAAATATGACTGGGAATTCAAGGCAGGCGATATCTAATACATATTTAGTTGTTCTGTTGTATATTTTTAAAAATGTTTTATGTGCTTCTCTTAACATTTTACATATAGTATAGGCAGCATAATTTTATCCCCCCTTTTTCACACTTGAATGTAGAAAGATCAGTCCAGGCCTGGATTTTGCTGGGAAAGTGTAGATTTTTCTAAAACACTCTAACTGTCCAATTGGTTTCCATTAGCATCATCCTCTAAAATGCTAAGAAGGAAGTATGGTTGATGTAAATTGAGAGCCAGTTCAATTATCCAGCAGTCAAAGCAAGTTGGCAGGCAGCCAGACCCCTAGGAAGTCGTTTAGATAAATTTCATATTCATATAATTTATTCTCTGGTGAAGATGCTCTGCCAGAGGCCATGTTTTCTGTGAACCAATTTCAGTTTGGACCAATTACTACCCCAATTACTCTCTTCTGCCTCTGTCCTTTTAAAGCATCACACTTTGTTTGGAAGAAGCCATTCCTCATCAAGAAGTAGTTATCCACTTTCGTGGTTTTTGCTTGAGGGTGCTGATATGAAAAACTAGAAGCTTCATAACTTAGCACTGTGAAAATCGTTGAATCATAGCTATGAAAGATGTACCATTGAGAATTCTTCTAGTTTATTCTTTGTATCTCATATCCAGATGTATATTTGGGGTTGTTCTACCATGATGCTATGCAGCATTCTTAGGAAGAACAGTTTTAAGTAAGTGCGTGCTCATTTCTCTAAAGTTTGCTCATCTCTCTAAAGCTGGTCCTTTCTGAACTGCATCGACTTTGTAGTACTGATGCAGGTCTTAACATTCTTATAACATTGCCTTCCTTATTTTACCATTATAATCATATATACACTTTCTCAAATTGAAACTTTACATCCTTTGGTCTTTTTGACACATCTATCATATTCTATAATCTCTTCTTCCTGCATTTCTGGATATTTCTTCCCATTTTCTTTTTTTAAGTGATCTTTTCTGGCTTCTTTGTTGCACTATAGTATCCCCGCTTTTTTTTTTCAAGTCTCCATTGTTAGTCTCTACACATTCCTTCTAGGAACATAGTTTGTAAAAATGATTCAAAACACACACACATATACTACTCTTCAATGATGCTTTCAGACCACACATATCTCTTCCAAGCTCTAGTGTTTTACACTCATCTGTCTGTGAAATTATCATTTGGATATCCTACAGGCACTTCATGTGCAATGTATACCAAACTTTTTCTAATAATTTAGGACACCTGCTTTAGTCCTTTTTGTCTTGAACGGCATCACTTTCAAAAATTGAACCCTAAGTTTTGGAGCAGTACTTAATTATTTGCTTAATTATTTGATGTGCCGGGTAGCAAAATAAAACCAGTTGCCTAATGGTCTGTTGTTATCTTCATTGATTATATCTGAGTTTCACTGATGCTAGTATCTTTGAACCTTGAACTTATCCTTTTCCTTTTTAATTAGCTTGCCGCAGCTATAGTCTGTATGACTTCTTGTTTCATCATGCACGTTGACAGACTCTGTTGATTTTTCATGAGTACCGATTTTGTTTTTTTTTTTTAATACAGAGGAAATACAAATATATTTTTTAAAATACCGATACACTTGTTAAAAGAAACATCTTAAACAGGAATGCATATTTAGAATAGCATGCTTAATGTAATTATACAGATATTATTATGGATATTTTGATACTTTGCTTCATTATCATTTGTTCTTATTGAAAGCTTATTTTATAACATTTTATAGCTTAATATTATCATAAATTTTATAATATGTGTTTTTCTGAAATATTAAGACTTCTGTTTTTTAAAAAACAGTTTTTTGTTCCTTAACATATTTTATGTAAGGCTATCATTGTGACTTTCAGGTTGCTTAGTATCATCTGTATGTACGTGTTTTCTCCATTGGATTTTGAGATTCCTGAAATCAGAAATCATATTTTAGTCATCATCAGAGTGAATCTCAAAAATATCCTTAAACATTACCAAGTTGCCTGAATAACTAGGCTTTTTATTCCTAACTGTTACAGTATTTATTGAGTTTTTTTTTTCCTTTGAAGTAAGAGTAATTAATAAGCCTACAAGTAATGGGAGAACCTAAGCCATAATGCCTTATGGGCATGTCTCTTAGTTTTATTTATTTATTTTTTTCAATAAAATTTCAGAGGAAAGAAAATAATTTGATTTGCTAGTGATCGGTTAGTCAAGCTGCAAAATTTTAAAAGTTTCTGAACACTGCTATGATATTCACTCTAAATCATCTGTATATTTAAACAATATAGACCATTGATACTGTGGATAAACATCCTACTGGATAACTTTAGAAAAAACTTTGAGAATGTAATAAAAAGGTTGACTTTCAGTAATTAGAAATCACACTAGAAATTATCTAGATAAGATTACATATAGATGCTTAAATCTGTAGTAAAAACTGTTATGAGTCTTTTGATAATTTTCTATCCTAAATTAATTTTTAAACTTATCAATATTAATTTGAGAAAACAAGTTAAGATTTCACTAAATTTCAAAATTAATGGTCAACATTCATAGTATGGTAAGTCCAATTTACTTTCAAATTTTGGTACATATAAGGATAATAAAACATTTACCATGGGAAGACTTGCTAGTTTAACTTTAAAACAGGAAAATTTACAGATTAAATGAAAATGAAATGTAAATGACCTTTAGATAGGAAGAGAATAACAGATTGATTTAGCTCAAATCATTGAAAATCAGGGGATGAAAACTGAAAGTGAGGAAAACAGTGATCTTAATAAGATCAAAAGATTTGATTGTTACATTTAACTGGATAGAGGAATTTGTACTCAAACATAGACATGATTAGTTCCACAGCATCTATTTGCCTATCCTACTATCTAGACTCTAAAAGATCATGTAACATTGTGGCAAAAATATCTGATTGAGTAGAGAAATGTGTCTAACTTCTAGAGTTAAGTAATTCTAAAAAAATGTTTAATATAGCCCTACGTTTCTACTATAAATTAAAGAGAATGAAATCTCTATTATAAGAAAGTTTAACCTAGCACATGGCGTACTTTGAGAGTGCTCTATAACAGTCCTCAACCTTTTTGGCACCAAGGACAGGTGTTCCTATGAGAACTTAATGCTTGATGATCTGAGGTGGAGCTGGGGAATGGCTGCAAATACAGATGACGTTTTGCTTGCTTGGCCTCTCGCCTCCTGCTGTACAACCTGATTCCTAACAGGCTCCTGACCTGGGGTTGGGCACCCCTGCTCTGGAATATCTAATTTAAGAAAGGTAAGAGAATCACAGTATAAAATCAGGATACTACTTCAACCTAGTGAGTAAGAAACAAACAAAAATAAGCATTAACAACAGACAGAAATGCTGGACTCTGAGTTGACATAAATAAATGAATTTAACAGTAATAATTTATGTTAACTTGGGTTAATTTTTACAACTATTTTATATCTGACTTTGATTAGATAATAAGCAAAATAATACAAAACAAAAATAGGATTCTTGGTAGGCACAACTGAATTTGGCCAATCACAAAATACTGAGAAAATAAGTGTTGTAGGAACTTAAAGGTGTTGAATAGACTGCTAATTTGTAGTAACTCATGTCCTCATGTAAAGGTAATGTTTTTGTACTTAGTAGTGAATGCACCATTGTGTTTCTAAAATTATCACAAAGACAAATAGCAAAATCTATGTAAATAGATGGCAGGTAATAATTCAAACGATGTAAGACACAGGGCATTCAATAAATGGCCTTCAGTGGAATTGTGTTGCATGCAGTCAGGAAATTGGGTGTTTGATCTTTCCAGTTTGCTTCAGTGTTAGACACATTGGTTATTGAAATAAGAATTTATTTAAACATGCCAATAAATACAATTTATTTCTGTATAAATACAGTGAAACGTTTGTATGTTTGTACATTTCCATTAAGTTTTCTAAAAATGGAAATTCAAAATGTGAGGTTATTTCCTAGTATAATTGATCAGAAATAAATTCAAATGCTTATACTACTGTGTAAAATGTGCTTGCATTTGCTTTCAGAGTTCTGCCATATAGTGTATTGCAGTTTTTGCCAGCAAAGCTAGGTATTTAAAGTGTGGTGAAAGTGAGAAGTAAGTGAGATTTTCTGTGATTGATAGAGTTTATATGTGGATGTTTTTGTGGGCTACTGCTTTTTAAAATGAGAGAAATAAGCCTAGACAGAAAGAATAATAAATTAAAATGTGCTTTTAAGAAATAGGCATGTTTATTCTTACTCAGTTTTAATTACACTTACTCATAACTGAATGATTAAGAGTACAGATTTTGAATCAAAAGTTTCTAATTGGAACTACGAATTTAAAATGCTATTATAAGGTAACACTGTATTTAAAGAAAAAAATTTTGAGAGTTCACAGGTAATAAATGTAAGTCATCCCATTGAATGTATAGAAGTTAATTTTTTCATATTTCCTATGAGTCTTTTGCATACTAATATATGATCATAATTCCTTTATTTTCAAGAAAATTCTGGATCACTGTCCAAAGATCCTTATACCTAAAATTGAGAGAGAATCAAAAATATTAAAGTTCTTTGTAGTGTATAAGAATGAATGACAAAAGTTAATATTATATGTAAAAAAATCTTGTAAAGAATAAATTTTCAGTCTTAGACATGTCTGAGTCCACATTAGCATTTAGACTTATTCCTAATCAATTCTAATCAGTTATACTCGGATATAACATCACATTATACATTTTGATTTTTAGAAAACTGTTAATGGAAATGTACAAACAGTTATAAAGATAGAATTATAGTATTATCAATTCCCATATATCCATCACCAATTTCAACAATCTTTAATTCCTGTTCAGTTTTATTTCATTGATATCCTCACCTTATCCTCTATCCCAGCCGTATTTGATTACTTTGAAGCTAATCCCAAATACCATGGCTTATTTATTCAGGTTTCATAATGTATTCTAATAGGCTGAATTATAATCCAAAATAAAATTTATGTAATCTATTAATATGTATAAATTCTTTTTTTAATCTGATGATTTAACATTTATCTTTCTTCATTGTCCTTGCAATTTATTTGTTGAAGAAACTGAGTCCTTTTTCATGTAGAGTTTATTACATTCTGAAGTTTATTGATTGTACCTCTTAAAATGCTGAATTTGCTTTATTTTTGCAAGAATACATCACAAGTAGAATTGTATGCTCTCATTACGAAGAACATGATATCTTTTGTCTTCATTTTCTTGATTTTGGTAATCTTTAATTTTCATTGCAAGATCAATTAATTAACAGTGTAAAATTGGTGATATTCTAATTGTTATAGCTGCTTTATTTAATAGTTGATATTCTTGTATAAAAAGAGACTTTCCCTCATCATGTGTAATTTGATTACCTTGTGAAGAAAGGCGAGTCAAATACTTAATTTTTTCTTATAATGGTTAGTATCAGAATGAGTTGATATTCTAGATTCCCCAAGTTGGTCAATGTATTTTTATTTTTTAATATTATTATTGAACTCATTGATTTTAGCATACTTTGTGTTTCAACCTTTTATGGCTGTTACTTCTAATGCTTTAATTGTCCTGCCATTGATTTTTAGGAATCGAGTCGTTCCTTAAGTCCTCTTGAGAAAATACAAGTAGTGATGAGATTTTTTTTTTCCCCTAATGCTAGAATGTCTTCTAGATTCATCTTGTAACATATGCTGCCCCAAAAGAGAAATCCAACATATCACCAAGTTGTTTTGGTTGCATTAAGGAGAAAATGGCAACTGGCAACTCAAATCTGTATAGTAGCAGTTCTTGTCTCTACTGGGTTTGTCATTATTTCAAATTGTAAATGTTAGGACTAGAAAACACAGTCTTTGCATTTCTAATTTTAACATTGAAGAAAATTATCTTCTTAAGTTATTATTTCTATCACTTTTTTTGCATGATGAAAATTTTGCTTCCAAGTAATTACTAATTTTCTTCATAAACTGAAAGCTAAAGAATTCCAGATTTGGCTAACATTGTCTGATTAAGGTACTGATAATTTTTGGTTGGTTGTTTTGTACATCATAGGAACACCAGAAGTCTTTTTGTATTTCTGGATCTTCCTCCTATATATTGATAACATTATATGGGTCTTTTGCCATTCTTTTTTTTTTTTTTTTGCCAAATCTGCTTCAATT
This sequence comes from Eidolon dupreanum, assembly GCA_028627145.1. Lineage (NCBI taxonomy): Eukaryota > Metazoa > Chordata > Mammalia > Chiroptera > Pteropodidae > Eidolon > Eidolon dupreanum. The sequence goes on from CM053508.1 coordinate 25,929,934, forward strand.
ATGAGGGTTGTTAGATTACAGTTTCATTTATTTTTGCTATAGAAGTTATCTTTCAGATTTCTGTTTTCTAACATAGTTGCTCTGATGTTTTAGGGAGAGGAAATTTGGATATAGAAGACATATCTCTGCCATTTTCTTGAACTGATATTTTTAATGAATATCACAAAGGTAAAAAGCCAAGAAGTTTGAGTTTGATTATATCTATTATTTTTTAAAATCTTATAATGAGTGTTAAATACACATGATGAAATGAATAAAATATTTTTATATATTGCAAGCAATATTAATTTTCTGAGGTTGAAAATAAAGTAGATGCTAGGTTCTGTTTATAATGAGGCAACCATACTTCATTCTGTTGTCCTGCCGAATGCAACTAAAAATTCTGAAAGAACGCGTGGAGCAACTCTTTAGAAACTATGAGAACTAAATAGTAGTAGGCAGATTGGGGAAGAAAACTGAAATTTGAACAATGAATGAACCATGGTGAATTTCATGGATTTTTTTTCCCTTCCTTCTGGCCTAGACATAATGTCAGTATAAATCCTTAAGCTGCACACTGAGCAGAGACAGAAAAATCTTCAAAAGAAATACTTTTTTTTTTCTTTTTCTGATTCAAGGAGTGTGAAATGGGGCAACTATGGCACATAGAAAGTGGGCAAAATCCTTATTTTTTTTTTTTAAATCTCTATGCCTTCAAGCTGCATTTCTGACCTTGACATCCAGTGGCAAAAAGAGTGAAAACTCTAAAGGAAATCTTTCTTTCTTACCAAAGGAACTGAGCTCCAAAGAGGGTGAGGAAAATTCCCATTATATTTTTTCTTTATCCTCTTACCATTTAGCCTTAAAGACAAAAATAGTCATGGAGAATGTGCTACAGAGGGATATTAAGTTCTAGCTATCTAGCAAGGGGACCAGAAAGGGTTGCCATTGGCAATAGGAATGCGGTGAGCAGAGAATAGAAAGGAATGATTGTGAGAATGGGGTGGCATAAAATTCTCTGTGAGTGCTTGGGCTCACCCTTGATTTGCACATTTTAGGACTTGATTTTAATCAGCATACCAAATTACTTGAGGACATGAACTCACAGTTAGTCTGCCTAAGGTCTCTTTGTCTTCTGGATGAAGCACATACAGGATAGATCTAAGTAATACTGAAAGGTCATTAAATTGAACTAGCATTAGAACGAGAGTGCACAGGAGGTGGGCTGAAACTTGTGGAATAAAACCTAAGGGATTGATTTTTTTGCTAAAACAGAAAAATAAACAAAAGTCAAAAGCATACTATTCTCAGGATTTAAACAAGATCCATATTCTGATAGCATTCGAAATGCCCAATACACAATCCAACATTAATAAGCAGACAGAAACAAGAAAACTTGAAAAATTCTCTAGGGAAGCATAATCAACAGATGCTAAACCCAAGATGAAAAAGATGTTGGAAATATCAAAGAATCTAAAAGCTGTATCATGGACATGCAAAAGAGGTAAAGCAAAACACTCCTAGAATAATGCAGAGATAGAAAATCTCAAGTATAAAATAGAACATTAATATAGTACCGAATGAAAATTTTAGAACTGAAAAATACAACTACTAAAATAAAAATTTAGTTGATGGGTTTAATAATAAAATGGAGATTACTAGGGAGATTAGTAAATTTGAGAATGAAACAGTACAAATTACCTAGTAAATTTGAGAAATGCAACGATATTAATTACCTAATTTGAACAATAAGGCACAAATATAAGGAAAAAGAATGAACCGATTGAGGGTTCTGCAGCACAATATTAAATGACCTAACATTCTTGTGATTGGAGTTCTCGAAGCAGGAATAAATATGCAGGAAAAAAATTTTGAAGATTGTGTGTCCTAAAATGGGAAATAGAGAAAATATTTCCTACATTGTTAAGGATTCTGATCAAAAGAAAACTGGAATGTGGGTTAAAAGAAAACTGTTGAAAGTTAAAAGGTTACTGAATAGAAATTTCTAGATCTATATGTTTACATTTCAGAAGGGGATAAAACCTAGAACTACCTTTTACATACCAAAGAATTAAATTATGTTTAGGAAATAAGATTTCATTTTCTCAGGAGAGAAGTGTAATTTAATAGCAGTTTTTAGATAAGCATCTAAGTTTGTAAGTTTGGTCGTCCTCTTCTATAGTATAAAACAGCAGACTTACTCAAGGAAAAAATATAACTTGAATAGTCCTATAATAATTAAAATAGACTGAATGGGCACATTAAGACTTTCATAAAAATTGCAATTCTAGGTGACATCACTGGCAAATCTATTAACTAGTTTAAAAAATTACAAAAATTATAAAAAAATTATAAACCAATTATTAAAAAAAAAAAAAAAAAAACTCTTCCAGAAAATAGAAGATTCTTTCCAACTTATTTTTATGAAACATTTCTTTGAAGCTAAAACTACAGTATTGGTGTTTTGATTGATTTCAAAGTCAGTTCATTACACCATATTAATAAAAATGAAAAAAATCAGTTGATATAGAAAAAGAATTTGGAAAAAAATGAAAACTCATTCATGATTAAAAAGGTAGTTACCTTTGATAGAAGTGAGTTTCTTTAATGAGATAATCTAAAAAGATCATGCAACTAACATGATATTTAGTGATGAAAACTTGATGTTTCCCCCCTAAAAATTAGGAATATGCAAGGGTACTCTCACCAATCTTTTTCTTCATTATCATGAAAGTAATAGTAAGAGCAATAAAGAAATAAAGAGCAATAAAGCAATAAAGAAAGAAAAAAACACTGGTATAAAATATGGAAAGGAAGAAATAAAACTGTTCTTATAAAGAAATTACATAAATATCTAATTAAAAACTCCAAAATATCTGCACAGAATCTCCTAGAAGAAATACATGAATTTGAATAGTCACAGGACACAGTCATTTTATCAAAAATCAACTGCATCTCTATATGCTAACAAATAAAACTCAGATGAAGAACCGTAACACCTGTAAATATACTAGTATCATTTATAGTTTTTCACCCCAAAAGTAAATAGTTTGTGGTAAGTGTAAATAATGTATGCAGGATATGTGTGCTAAATGATACAAAATAATGATGAAAAGAATAAAAAGACCTCAGTAAATGGAGTATATTGTGCTTATGGATTTGAATACTTGTTTAGTTTGTTTGTTCCCCTTATTAATTTGTAGATTCAGTGAAATTTCAATCAATATCTCATAGGGAAATTTGTAGATAAAGACAGTCTGACTCTAAATTTATATGGAAAGGTAAAAGAATCAGAATAGGCAAAATAATACTAAAAAATGTGACTAAAGTAGGAAGACTCAAGCAACCTGCTTTTAAGACTCTCCATAAAGTTACATTAATCAAGAAAATCAGCGAAATAATATCCACACAGATCAATGTTACCCAATGGGGAGTTCATAAATAAAACCACTCAAAAACTGTTAACAGATTTCCTAAAAAAAAAAAAAAAAAAAAAAAAAGACCAAAGGCATTTAAATGGAGAAAACTGTCTTCAACCTATTTTGTATCAATCCATAAAATATTGGTAAATTGGACTTCGTGAAAATTAAAACTTTTTCCCCAGAAAACTATTAATAGAATGAAGACAAAAGCTAAAGACTAGGATAATGTATTTGTAAATCACATATCCAACAAAATACTTATATTTAGACTATAAAAACAAAAATAAAATACAATAAAATTTTAGGCAAAATATTGGAACAGATATTTCAACAAAGAAGATTAAGCACATAATTATCCATTAGGAAAATGTATATTAAAACCATAGGAATATACTACCATACATCTGTTAAAATAGCTAAAATAATTGAAACTTTCATACATTACTGGTTATAATACAAAATTATTCACTCTTGAAAATATTTTGAAGTTTCTTAAATATTTTTTATATTATCCAGCAACTCTACTCATAGACATTTTCTCTAAGAAAATAAAAGCTTATTTTCACATAGAAAATAAACATTAATGGTTATATAGCAGGTTTTTTCCATAATTGTGCAAATTAAATAACAATTTAATATTCAACTGATTAACATAAATTATGATATATTCAGTAAAATACTATTGATAAACATTATTGAAATATACATGTATGAATCTAAATAGAATTATAATATGTAAAAGTCTCAAAATATTGCATTTTGTATTATTCATATGACATTCTTGATAAGGCACATGTAGAGGGATAAATAATACTAGTTTCCAGGGATTGGAGTAAAATGAAATTTGGACTAGAAGTCAAGCTTGAGAGAAATGATTTGTGTTGAGGGAGGGATGAATTACATCTCTATTTTAATGATGATTACATGAATCTATGTGATAAAAATTAAAATTAATCTTGAGAAGAATGTTAATTTTTATAATGCTTTGCATTTAATATAAATCACTATTATACTAAAAGAATATTAAGCATTGTAAATTGCATTCAGTAGCTTTCAATATACCACACCACAACCCATGTGTAATTAGTCAAACCCAATAGCAATTCATTCTTGCATAATTTATGAATTAGGGCAAAACTTCCTTCACATACAGTAAGTTCCTGCTCAGGTCTTGTGGGCAGGCACTGAGGAGTTACATCTCATTTCTGATCACTAATGTGTGATGAAAAGCATCAGGAAAATTACATGAAAATGAATAAAATGATTCTGATTTCAAAGTACATTATTTGAAAACATCGTCAAAAACAACAAATGATATAAGTATACCTGCTTCTAAATTCTTGATGGGAAAGTTCTCAAGAACAAGTAATTTGTTTTGTGCCACAGAAGAGTTATTGGGGCGGGGGGAGGTGTGTGTGTGTGTGTGTGTGTTAAAGATCAAAGGGATTTTTTTCACAAAATTTTATATTTTGCTAATATAAAGGCATAAAATAGCAACAAAGAACAATGATGCTTACAACAGTGAATAACTTAGGGTAATGTTGATATTTGAAACATCTTTTGGGGGATTTAAAATAAATGTGACAGAGGTCAATAATCTGGACTAAACAGTTAACATCTTTTATAGGACTGTTTTTATTATTGGCATTTTTATTTCGAAAATGGACACATACTGGTAAGAATAGAAGAAAGGACAATAATATGCACAATATTAACTACACACTTTAAAAATGATGAACCATGCAGAAGTTTAGCTCAAGTACTAGCACTAATGGTCTACATCTGATTCAAAACCAACAGTTCATTGATCACAGATGCATGGTGTTTAGTCACAAAACGTTTCAGAATACATTGTGTTGTTTGAAAGGTCATTTGTATTTTCTGTGATTTCAACTTTATCTCCATTTAACTTACTTGTAAAGTATGTGATGTACTATATATTTAAAATTAAAACAGCAATATTACTCTATAATTTTTTAGTAGTTGTAATTTTTAACACAAAAGCACCACATCATCAGTGATGAAATTTAAGAAAGAAAACCTAGTTGTGCCTTATTTTTTCATAATTATAAAATCAAAGCTTTTAAACTTTCTTGTGAACAGTAATGCAAAATCAAAGATAAGAGCATGTATATGGTGCCAAATGCTAAAAATGGTAAGTCAGAGGTTCCCAACCTTTTTGGCACCCGGGACTGGTGCTCCTATGAGAATCCCATGCCCCATGATCTGAGGTGGAGCTGAGGGATGATACCAGTGCTGGGGAGCGGCTGCAGATACAGATGATGCTTCGCTAGCTTGCCAGCTGCCCACCTCCTGCTGTGCGGCCCAGTTCCTAACAGGCTACGAATGGTACCAGTCCACAGCATGGAGGTTAGGAACCCCTTTCTAAGCTATATATTTGTAAAGACTGCCAAAATTTATTTTCTTTATAGTTGAAGAAACACAACTACAGGCTTTTGTCACAACCAGTTTAAACTTTGTACTTCATTTTAAGTATGGAAGTCAAATGCTCTTTATTTTCTGTTTTATTGTAGCATTTTGACTACAGCTGGTTAAAACTAAAAATATATTTTTTACATATCTAATATCAAAAAGGGATTTGAATTTCCGAAGTTCTTATTTTTCTCTTATGGAAAGAGAAAATGTATATAACTATAGGCTCGCTCTCATATATTCCTCAATCCTTACTCTTTCAGTATTCTTCACCCTCTATTAAAAAAACTAAGCTTATTCTTCTTGCTTTAAGACAGCCACCTCCAGAGCATCAGCTCCACAGCAAGCACTTTCTGTGCTTAGTGCACTTAAGTGAGGATTTGTATTCCTTGTCTTAGAGTCACTGTTCAAGGCAATTTCCGAGTGGCTGGGAGCCCTGACGTCACCTGCACTCCTGTTCATCTGAGAAGCCGGCTTCTCATTCACCACTGTTTTCAGCCAGAGACCCATCTGAAGACATGGCAGAGGACTTGGATTCCCCAGGTTTTGACTTCAGTTCTTTGGTTACTTCTGCTGAATCACACCCTGGTTTTTGTAACCTCTGCCATAGTACCTTCTCCCTCTGCCAGATGTTCTATCACTAGGGTGAAAAGTCCTCTCTGACACCCTTTTGCTGGTCCTTCAACGGAAACATCCTGTAGGGAAAAGGGCCATGACCCATCTATTCTCAGCGCAGTGGCCATCCACAGTGCCAGCTATTTCTAGCTTCCCTCTCTAAGAAGGTGTAGGTTGTATTCCAGCCTGTGACTTGCTAGTCCTGGTGCCTTCATTATGCAGAAGGCACAGTAAATACTTGTTGCTACAGTTTCCTCATAGGAGCCTGCACAGACCCTTGCAAAGCGTTGCCCCTGTCCCTGGGAGGTGGGAAAAGGACAGGCCTGAAGTTCCCAGGGTACACAGAAGTTGGGTATTAAGGCAGTGCCAAGGGCAGTGGGAAGGGGAGCGGGAGGCTCTGCTGGGAGAAGTTCAGCCCTTCCAGGATACTCTGCCATGTCTTTTCTACCTCGCATTTTGCTCAGGCTGACCATTACAGAGGTCCATTAGTGGGGTCTTTTCCTGGCTTTCTTTGAGAAGTTTGAACTGGAAGAGCTTCCCATAAGAATACATCCAAAGACAGCAGTGTTCCCAGGGTCTGGCCTGGCCACATGCTTGTTTGCAAACAAAGCCATGTCCACACCACTCATTAAGAGCTATCACCTGAATGTCTCTAGGGTCAAGGTTCTCAATCTTGAGCTCCTGCAGCTGATCAGGTTCGTAGAATTTGGGGGACATTGCCTGAGCCAGGAAGGCATCCAGCTCCTGACAATGCAGTATCCATTCTCTGGGCCTCTGCACCATATACTGTGGACACGGCACAACACCATGAGATGAGTAGGCATCCTGGCCGAGTTGAGCATGGCTGGATGTCTGACCTCATGCAGCCCAGGAAAGCTCTCATCCTGCCGTACTTGTCCTCCGTTGCCTTCCCCAACCACAGCCTCTTCAGGTTGGGTCAGGTCCACTTCCTGAAGGCAAGAACTTCTGCCAGTTCTGGGGTTTGCGGAGATTTTTCTTCATAAGCTTTGTACTGATCTCTGGTGAAAGTTCTGGTAGAAGTCTCTTCTACAAGCAAATCTACTTTCTGCTTTCTGCCAGGCTAAACAGGACTCCATTAAACATACTGACAAACTGGCCTATGGAGCAGGGCGGTGGGAGGCAGGTCTCTGCTGGCTTCATCAATAGAAACAACAATTTTGATTTCAACCTTTGTCAGGATGTCAAAGATATATGGGTATATCAGCTCTTTCTTGTGCTGGTAGTTGGCCACTCTTGGCACCTCTGGCTTCACAGGGGTGGTGACATCCATGTGGTTTCTGGTGTGCATGGATAGGAGGTATGAAGTTGGATGGACAGTGCCAGTCTGACTCCCCTTCCCTGCAGCGAGCTGGCTGACTGAACAAGTAGTGGTTGAACTTACCTTTGGTCTCCTGTGTCTCCCCATGCTTGAGGCTGCAAGTGGCTTCCAGTTTTTTTCCAGGCAATTTTGTTCCCACTGATATAGCTCTCAGCTCCTCCATTGCCTTCATCATTGTCTGAAGATGATGATGTAGAAGAACCAGGAAAGTAGCTGAGTCTAGAGGATTTGGGGCTGCCGCTCGAAGCTGAGTCGATCTGGGAGGACCACTCATACAGTGGGGTATATTTTCCTTCATGAGGAATGTTGCTATAGTTGTCTCTCAGTCAGATTCTTCCCGCTTGTTTCCAAAGTGAGGGCCTGCTCTGTGAGGCTGTACGGGTGGGGACTTTGCAAAGCTGTGGGCTTGGCTTGTGGAGAGGTCTGTGGGATGTTGAGCATGGGAAGGAGACCAGGAACATGTGGTGGCACTGCCTTCCAGATAGATTTGGTCTGGCTGAGTAGTGTGGGTGAAATGCCACAAGCTTACTAGTTGCTGAATAATATCCAGTTGCTCTCTAAAATAACTGCCCTCCTTTCTAGACATGAGAATGCTGGAAGACATCTTTAGCTGTGGCATCCAAGTCTGAGGTGTCCAGGATGATACAATCATAGTCAGCCACAGACTTGATCACCACATCACTTGGTGGCAAGAACATCTGGTGGGCCTGGACCTTAAGTGAGGCTAGTAGGTGTTCTGGATCAAGTAAGCTCCAATGAAAGGAAGCCAGGTTTTCATTAGGAAGAATGTAGTTTTCTAACAGAGTGGCAAAGGTGGGGAAGTGGTTTGGGTTCAGGTGCAGCTGCATGACCACCTTATGCATCAGGTATTGCCTTGTGGCGAGACTTCTCCTATTCCTACTCAGTTTTAGGGCATGGGCACTTATATATAGGGGATGTTGCGCAGTGTGCAATCAGAGTTCTATGCAACCAAGCTACAAAAGCCGTTTTCTCTGCAGAAACCAGTCATTTCTTGATGATGGTCCTCCACTCTCTATGTAACCTTGACGTGGAAGTTGATGAGTGCCAGGAGGATACAGTGCCCTCCAGAAGCATGGCAGGAACCAGACCTTGGGCAGCAGAGTGCCTTCGTTCTGGTTGTAGCTGACAATCTGCTGTGCTATCCTACGCTTGGTTGCCCATTGCTTTACCACTTGACCCGCTCCTGCAGCCGTGCCTTCTCAAGCATGCCATTGAAGATGAAGAGCTGGATGTTGCCTTTGAATCAGACCTTGGCCAGTGCTTCCAGGTAGCCAGCATGTGGTTTCCCTGGCTGCCGCTCACCGAGTGGGCGCAGAAGCTGCTATCGAGGCTATGCAGGCAGTTGTCGGCATTCACCAACAGGCATGGCAGCGTGTGTGGGGGCTCGTGCCACCCACCACCCACTAGGCTGCCCTGGCCAGCTTCTGTAGCTCCACTTGTACCATGGTGCTCAGGCAGTGCTTCTTGATGTAGTCCTGGAAGCCCTGCATGGCTGTGGTGGCAGGTATGGAGTGGCGGTTGTGGCTCCTGTGGGCTCTAGGCAGGGCTGGGGTGGGCCACAGTGCTCATGGGTGCTCCAGCCACCATGAAATCAATATTGTGTTTAGATTCAATTAGTTGTATTTGTAAAAACAATGTAACTGTTTTATTCTAAAATTTAAATACTTATAATATGCAGGAAAATTCAGTATTTCAACTTTTGAAAATATTGAGCAAATGCAAATTAATGGTGGAATGTATCTTAGTTGTTTTTTCCATCTAAGGAGGACTGGGATATAGGCAGTTCTTTTTGGAGGTGGTCATGGGCAGCACACTGGAGGAAATGGGAAAGTGAAACAGGAAGGACATATTTTATTACAGAATCCATTAATTAATTGGTTATTATGAAGGACAAAAATAGGGCTTAATTTTGCAGTCTGTCTCCTGAGTTATCATGTGGATAATGCCTTCAAATTGGCCAGCTGAATTTCAGGAAGATCGGGGTTGCCACCAGGGACATTATCCATATCACACTGTATAGTACGTATCAGGTCAAGCTCACTGGTGCAGAAAAAGTCATCACACTTATCGTAAAATACATATATCGTTTATTGGAATTTCAAATTAAACAGACCTTTTGTATTTCATATTGCATCTATAGCAGGTAGCAGCTATACTGTAAGGTACAGTGGAGCCCTCCCTTATGGTGACCAAGGCTGGATTTATCTCCTACGTTATGTTATGTCTTGACTTTGTTATGGTGTTTTTTGAAAAAAATATGTAGTCAAATTTATGAATATTTTTTTGATTAGCCTCGCAATTTAAATCAGAATAGCCATTCTCTACTTACACTAAAGTTAAAAGTTTTTTGCATGGTTTTATTTCTTTACATTTGAATATTATTATTTGTAGTTCATTTCATGTCAGTAAGAACATGGATCTAAATTTTATCGATTTTGATATAGCTTCTCAGTTACCCAAGTTCTGCTTATTTAAAAGATCGTATTTGCCCTAGTGATTTGTGATGCCACCTTTATCATATAGTAGATTCCCATATGCACCTGGATATATTTCTGCTTTCCTATGGGGGCTTGCTCCCCTCGTGTTTTTTTTTTTTCCTCCTTGGTTTTAGTTGCTGTTTCTGTATGTTTCTTTCTCTGTATAAACTTTAATATCAACTTGTCTAAAAAATAAAAACACCATAAGTATGTTTTATTGTGAGTGAATTAACTTTATAAATTGATTTAGGAAAAAACTGATGTTTTTATAATGTCGTAGTATTCATGATAAGGTATATTCTGAACCTTTGTGTCACTGCCTCTTGGCTCTCTTCATTATAATAGTGTTTTTTTTTTTTCTTTTGCTCACCAAGTTACAAATTAATTTCTTTAAGTTATACTTCTATTTTTTTAATTGTTGTATTTTTTATTTTTTGCTGGTTTCCTTTATCTGTTTCATTGGTCATTGTGGGAGAAAAATATTTGCTGTACATTCACTCTGCCAAAATAACTTAGAAATCTCTCAAAATATCATAGATATTATCTAAAACTCTCCCAAATGTAGTAATATGCGTGGCAAAATACTGAGAGAATTTGTTTTGTTAGCACTGAACCATGAGACAGATATATTAAGAAAAAATATGATATATTGAGTTAAACTAATCACTGTCAGTTCTCCAGTAACTTGAACTTTAAGCTTCTATGATTCTAGTCCTAAAAGTCTGTGATATTATCCTCTATGGAATCCCTGTGAATCAAGAAAGTCCTTGGTGACCCACTTTAATATTTAGGTGTCAAACATCTGGCAACTATTTTACAGATTTTGTCTGTCAAGACCATTTCCTAGCTGATCTGAGACAGCTGCCTGATTGAATGTCTGGCCTACGTAACTTCATTCTTTTGGAACCACTTCGAGTGACAGCCAAGTGCTATCATTTTCAACCTACTATGTGACATTATAGTTGATATCTCCTGAATCTGCATGAAGATTTGTTTCTGCCAAACTGGAAATATTTTCCAGATGAAACAAGTCTTAAACTAAAGTTTATAAAACAGTTATCTAAGCTTGATTAAATGCAAATCAGTATGTGCTGTTTCACAGAAAATGTTAATGGAATAACAAAACATTAGGTATATACACACAATATAAAAACAAGACAAACATATTGTTTAGTATGCAAATATTTTAAAGCATATTTTAAATATTCTTTCTAAAATATGCCACATTTGGGTAGGGTTCATTATCTTAGTTATAAAGGAAAATAAAATTAAAAAGGCCACTGGCTCTCAAATGATAGTCATTTTATTACAGAATTTAAGTAGAGCCCCAAATTTGTGACTCTTAGCCCAGGAAAGTTTTCATAATATTTTGCCTCTCAGTACAGCTACCATCAATAACTGAAGTCAGTTTCTACTTGCTTTAATTAAAATAGTGACAGGCAAATCCCAGAAATGATCATCAATATCGTATTTCACACTTCCCTCAACCCTAATACACACAGTCATGCTACCTACCCAGAAATTGATATTTCTGATATTTCTCACCACCTTATATATCCTGACCTACTCATCTAATATAATCTAATGGGGTTCAGTTTAGTCTTGACTCTGCTAAAACTGATTCATACTCAATGCAAAGTCAGCTCCACCTCTTCTTTTGTCTAAAACACACTTTATTAAGATAATCAGATAAATTTAGAAAAGCAGCCCCAAACTGACTATCATCTGTCTAAATGAGTTTTCCAGCTATAGTGAGAGAATAGTCAGAGCATCCCCATTATCATTATAAATTAAAAGTGTACTTGTAAGTTAGCATTGTATAGGACAGGAACACTGCGATTTAAAAATGTTTCTGGAGCTATTTGATATTTCCTGGGTATAAGTCAAATAAGGCAGTTTTGATACAGCCTTTGTAACATCATTGTTATGAAATGGAGATACTTTTATTTTCCATCTTTTTAGAAGATGACTTTATTATTTTTGCTGTTTTGAAATTGTGTGTGTATGTGCACATGTGCTTGTGCACACATGGGTGGGGAGGGACTAAACTCTAATTCCTTTTTGAGTTATTAGGTGAGACATTTCATGCCCAATTGTTGAAAGTACTACTGTTCTGCACAAAACAGGGGAGGTATTTTTACATTTGTGATACAAAGGAAAAAGAAAATGAAAATAGTGTGGACTCAGGAACTAGAAGAGTCATCAAAACTTTTGTAAAGTTATTTACCTCATTGCTTGAGTGTGAATGAATTATTTTTCACAGAAACCAATCGGTGTGTTGAATTTCATAACCAAGGCATCATAAAGAAAAAAGGATCAGGAATTTATGTAAATTTTGAATTCTTTTTTATAGTTCATAAAATAGTTCATAAAATAGTGATTGTGATCAAGTTTAATTTGATATTTGACCAAGTGTCCAGCTTACAAATTACAATAGTGTAGTAATTATCACAAAATTTAAATTTGCTAACAAGTTATACATATTTGAGAAAGAAAAAAAGTTTTATCAGTAAATTGAAAGAAAATTATATAGGAGCTATCACTTATATGAACTTCTAAGTTAAAGAGGGATCTTGATGTACAAACTGTATATTTTAACTGATGCATCATACATAATGTCAAAATCTTTAAGAAGATTTTGTATCTTAACCTATAAATGCTTGAACTAGACATGAGAGTAAAATGGACAATTCTATTATTTATCTAAAATCCAGTAGAAATTTGTAAGTGAGAACATGGCATCGTGCTGCTTTAGGTTTGAAATCCAGATCCCTACATATAAGTTGGAAACCTTGGGAAAGTCATTTAACCTTTCTGTTTCTCAGTTTTCTTGTCTATATGATGGAGATTGTAATATGTTTTATAGGATCATTATGATGATTAATTATCATAAATGAGTTAATAAGGGCTAGACTTTTAGAAATGTAGCAAAGACAAAACACCCAATACGCTTATTATCATTGTCACTTGTAACCTTTAAGTTAAATGCATTCTCTTAGTATTTCTGAAGCACATTTAGCATGTTTCTACCTCAGCAACTTTGAACATAAGGTCTGCTTGGAGTTCACATTCTTCATTTGTTTTCATAGCTTACTACCTGAGTTCATCCAAGTTTTTTTTTTTTTTAAATGACCTAATCAGAGATGACTTTTTTAACTACACAATCAAAAATTGTCCTTTTCTTTCATTGTTTCTTTTCAATTTGTTGGGTGACATTGGTTAATAAAATTATATAGGTTTCAAGTGTGCTGTTTAGTATTATATCATATATTTATTACATTGTGTGTTCACTACCCAAAGTCAAATCTTCCATCACCATATATTTAACTCTCTGTACCCTTATCTACCTCCCCCATCCCCTCTTTCTGATAACCACTAAGCCATTGTCTGTGTCTATGAATTTTTGTTTTTTGTCTTGTTCATTTGTTGCTTTCTGTTTTATATCCCACATATGAGTGAAATCATATGGCTCTCTACTTTTTCTGTCTGACTTATTTCACAAGAATTGTCCTTTTTCCTTAATAGTTTTTTCTTTCTATCAGTCACCATTTGGTATATTTATTAAACTTATTTATAGTTTACATCCCCACCTCCTGCACTAACATGGAAACTCCACAAGAAGAGAGACACACAGAGCTCTCCTCACTTTCCCAGTGCAGACATTTTCATTGAAACTGAAACAGTTCGTTCTTTTATGGCAATGTGGTCAGAGTGCATAGGGTAATTAACACTTAACAGAGTAGCATATTCTTTTAAAATTCTTAGGTAACAGTCAACTTAAGGACATGTCCATAAATAGTTGATAAAATTGCCATAAATGGAAGAAAAAGGAAGAAATACAAAATACTTGAATATTCCTAGTTGTCGTATATATTTAACTTTCACAGATGCAATTTTTATATTTTTAAGTGGTCCATATTAACCATAACTAAATTATATACACTGAAGGAATATATAAATGTTATGTAAAACATTGACTATTAAATTTTGAGAGGTGTTTAATGAATGCACAGATTTGGAAGTGGAGCTGTATAATTTCAAAGTATATTAGTAGGAACTAAATGAACGTCAGTTGTGAGGTGAAAATCATCTGTGTTAGAAAGCCACCCCATTCTTTTATCTTTCATATGCCTAACTCGATCCTCCATCATAAACAGACACACATTGGTGGACACATAATCCAGATTATCTATTTACATTTTTCCATGTGATTTCTAGTTTTGGAAATAGAAACACTGACCTGCTAGGGAAAAAAAAAGTGATAAAAATATATTGGGAGAGCTGGAAGCCAACAGGGAGCAAAGATCTATCAATATATTCATGAGGACAGAATGAAGCCATTCATTGATATGTAGAGAGACTGATTCATAGTTGTATTCCCAAATCTAGGGACAAACACCATGATTCCTGCAATTCATTCTTTAATACTCTGAGCTGTTTTATATTTTTTCACATATGTGAGACCGACTGTTCACTTTTTTAGAATGGTGAACACATTTTTAGAAAATTCTAAGTTGACAAAAAATTAAAGATCTCTATAAAGATCAATAAACCTCAAGAAGAACAGAGTGTGCAGAGTTTCACAAATGTATTTAATTACACAAGACATTCTTTATGACTGTTACCTGCAAAACACTTTGAGATCAAAGTTCACCATAGAATTACTTTAGAATTTAAAAGTATTTCTCATATCCGATCTCATACTGAGTTCTGTATTCTGTTACATGGGCTTCTCTTCAGAAATGAACACAGAAGCCATATCAGACCATTAAATATTTAGCAAATATTCCAAATACTTTAAAGATCTATTCCAGGATACATGCTTTGCTCTATTTAATAATTTATTTATTCAAGATATCTATTTTAATATCTCTGTCCATAGACAAATTTCCACTCACATGTTGTTAGAGAGTTCAGTTTTCACTAGCTTTGTGTGGCCTTTTTTTATGTTTTGCATTTCACCTTACATTTCTACTATCTCTGCCAAACACTGAGTTCTGTATTTGTTTCTTGCCCTAGAGTGTGATATTTTTAATTTCAGGGACAATATTTTATTCATTCTAGTGTACTCAACACTATATATAATAACAATAATTAGAGTAGAGAATAACAGTGTTGACTTGAGTTAAAAATATTAGCTTCAATTTACAACAGATTATTAGGTATGTATAAAGAATGAAATTTTTCAGTTCATCTATCTGTTGCTCCATAAATGTCTTTCTTCCTCTACTTTTAAAATGTAACTTTACATAGAGTACAAGGGCAGAAAGTGAAATAAGAGGTTGAACAATAGAAAAAGAATGGTTATTGGTAACTAACTTATTCCACTGATCCTGGGCAGGAGATCACACTTGCACCTCATTGCTGCTTTGTCCCAAAACTTATTTGATTCTTATATCAGGTACTGTATCTTCTGCTATTACCTTTTATTTTAACAGTACTGTGGAGACCTAAATCACTCCAAGCATCCTATAAAGATTATAATTATTGGCCTCCTATCATCCTCTTCACTGGAATATGATAGGGGACAGTATTTTTCCTGTATATTGCTTTGTGTAGTATGGACATTTTAGAACTATTATTCTAATCAATGAACATGGAATTTCTTTCTATCTATATTGTCTTAAAATTCTTTCATCAGTATTTTGTAATTTTCAGTTTATAGATGTTCATCACCTTGGTTAAATCCATTCCTATTTTATTATTTTTAATGCTGTTGTAAATGGGATTAAGAATTCTTTCAGGTAGTAGTTCATTGTAGTGAATAGTTAAGAGCACTTGATTTTCATATGTTGACTTTTTTATCCTGCAACTTTATTGAATTTTTAAAATTAGTACTAACAGGTTTTTTTGGTGTAGTCTTTAGGGTTTTCTATATGTAATATGTTATTTGCAGAGACTAGTTTATTTCTTTTTATTGCCTACTTGTACTGGCTCAGACTGTCAGTACTTTCTTCGATAGAAATGGTGAGAGTGGGCATCCATGATGTCTCAGTGTGTTTTGGTTGGAGTATTTAATCTATTTTCATTTCAAATAATTATTGATATGTAAAGATCAGTAATTTTGTTAATTTTTTTCTAACTGTTCCATAGTTCTTTTCCTCCTTTCTTTCTATTTTGTGTCTTCCTTTGTGATTTGTTGATTATTTTGTAGCAATATCCTTTGATTTTTTTATGTTGCATACCAATTACTTTTTACATTTTGACAGCCATGTGGTTTATATATAACATCTTGTAGTTTTAATGCTCTATTTTAAGCTGATACAACTTTGATTATATCCCAAAACTCTACACTTATTGTCCCCCTTCACATTATGTGCTATTGATATCACAAGTTACATCTTTTTGTATTGTGTATCCATTAACAAATTATCATAGCTATAGTTAATTTTAATACTTTCGTCTTTTAACTTCTATAGTACAGTTAAATTGCTTATACACCACCATTATGTTAGAGTATTCTGGATTTGACTGTACCTTTTCCAGTGAATCTTAACACTTTCATATTTGTTCATGTCATTAGCATCCTTGTGTTTTACCTGGAAGAGCTCCCTTTGGAATTTCTTTTAAGGCAAGTAATGATGAATCTCCTCAGCTTTTGATTATGTGGGAAAGTCTTTCTCTCCCCTTAATTTCTGAAGGACAGCTTTCTTGTACGTATATGGTATTCTTGTTTAGCAGTTTTTTTTTTAAATTCAGTGCTTTTGAGTAGATCATCTCACTCTCCTGATTTGCAAAGTTTCTACTGAGAAATAAGCTTATAGTCTTAAGAAAGTTCCTTTGTATATGATGAGTAACTTTTCCTTGCTATTTTCAAATTTCTCTTGTCCTTAACTTTTGATAGTTTGGTTAAAAAGTGGTTTGATGAAAAATCCTTTGTATTTGATTTATTTGGAATTCTTTAGGTCATGAATCTTATTCATTTTCCTCCTCATTTGAGAAGTTACCTGTAGTTATTCTTTTAAGTTCATTTTCTGACCATTTCTGATTTTCTACTCCTTCTCGACTCAATATATATATATATTGATTTGCCCATTATGATATCATAAGTTCCATAGAATTTCTTTACTCCTTTTCATCCTTTTATTTTTTTGTTTCTCTGATTGGGTAATTTCAAATGGTCTATCTTAAAGCTCACTAATTCTTTATTTTTGAAGCTCTCTCTTTAATTTTCAGTGTGGTTGTGGTGGTGTGTTATCTCTGAAATTCTGTTTAATTTTTTTATGGTTTTTATCTTTTTGTTGAACTCTTATTGTTTTTGGTGATTTCTATTAGTTACTTCTTTAAGATAATTTGAATTTTTTGTCAGGTAGTTCATAGATCTATAATTTTTTAGGCCAATTACTGGCACTTTGGTTTTTTTGGTGATATCATGTTGTTACCATCTTTTGAGATCTCGTTGCATTTTGGTGGTGCCTGTGATTTTGAAGAAGTCATCTTCGTTCTTAACAAACTGACTTCAGCAGGGAAAATTTTTCACTAGTCAGCCTGGCCAGAGTTTCTGTGAGGTTTGGCAGGTGAAGACTCTGAGTAGGCCTGCTGCCATGGTCCATGGGTGGTCGGTCCTATTCATATGGTCCACAAGGGCAGGCCTGGAACCTGGTTTCACCTGAACTAGCCTGGCACTGGGATCCACAGGAGAAGTTCTGGGCTAGAGTTTGAAGGAGTATACCTGCAGCCAGGGTTTACTGGATCGGGGCTGAGCCTGGCATTGGAGCAGGTCTGGCACATCAATCTACAAGGGCTGGCCTGACCCTGGGAATCTCTGGGATAGGACTGGTAACTGGGTTTTCACAGCAAAGTCACATGCCCACTTCACTATCTTTTCTTCATGAGAGGGCTCTGGGGTGGAAAGAATCTCTCAGCCTTATGCTGCATGCGCTTAGGGGAGGGATGACTTGGGCAGGGTTAAACTCTTCTCTCTGCCTTTTTCAATTTGTCTTTTGTTTCTGTGCTCTACTTTGGTATATAATCTCTCACCTGAAAGCAAGATCTTTTGAAGATATTTTCACATGTGGATGGTTTGTTTATATCAGTTTTTCTGGGAGGAGGCATAGGCTAGAGTCACCTATTTCACTGTCTTGCTGATGTCCCATAATCAAGTGTCCTTTGATAATTTTTTTTTATCCTCCAGAGAATAGTGAAGATTCATACCAATTTTTAAAATGGGAAAACTCTCAGTAAATATTATTGTTCTCACATTATTATATGTAATCATTTGGAGTAAGAATGAATATCAGGGTTTTTATACTTTACATTTTCATTCCATTACATCATATTAATTCTAAGAAATGAAGAATTTGGGAGAAAAAAACAGATTAGGGAGAAATTGTGATTGATTTAGCTAAGAAGCATTATGCAGCTACAATAAGGGTGTCAGTAGGGCTCTGTGTTTACTCTAAATTGCTTCCATCTTAGCAAATAGTGATCGAATGGAAACATCTATAATAGAATATGTGGTAATTTCAATAACAGATGATTATATATATTCTAATGTTTAAAATTGTCATGTTATTACTCTAAAATATGAAATGAGAAAACTAAATGTTATAGACTCTTTGCATTTATAATATTTGCAGTGGCTGTAATGAAACTACATTCATCACATCTATTTATATAACAAAATTGGGAAAATATATTGAAAAACTCATTTATAAAATAAGCTATAAAAATAAATATGTAATTACATGTTTATAAACTAGAAGCCTTATGAAAAAAATGTTTTTACATCTAGTAATTTACCAGATTACAGAATATCGACTTCAAAATCCAATTATAAAGTGTATGAAAACCATGATACTGACCCACAAAGAAAAAAAAAATCATCACATTTTCTGTTGCTCTATTAATAGCAATTTAATTATTAAAGTAAAATAAAATGTACTTATGTAATGTTGAAATAGTTTTATGTGTTAACACAAAAGTATGGAAATGTAGACAAAACAACACAGTTATATATTATTTTCTATGCCTTAAAAAATGCAGTTGCTTGTATCATTGCCCTGAGGACAGTCGGAGACTGAAAGGGATGAGAATTACTCTGAACTTTCAAGGTCTGGCCCAAGATTTTCCCATGTTTTCAAAATACCTTCAGGGTAAGGTAATAAAATATCAAAAATTCAACACCTCAGTTACATTGACATATGATAGAAAAATTTCACTATTTCTACTCAATTAAAAATAGCACCCTGACTTGCACCATTATTAAATGTTAGAGAAGCTAAGCACTAAAGTAGATTGATTTTCTTTCTTTTTCCATTAATATGAGGAGCATTATAATTTTGTCAGTCACTTCCATTTAAAAAACTCAAATGATTTTAGGCTAATTTTACTAATAGGCAACAACAGTAACATTTAAAACATGTCTGTCTTGCGACAATATTCTAATATTCTATTACACTATAAAATGGACTGGAAAATGATTGCATTTAACATTTAAAATAGTGATAGATATAGTAACAATTATAAGTTCAGATTAATTGTTAAACTTGTAAGGAATTATCAAATGGTTTACATGTGTTTTATTTTAAATTTCTTTCATATTTAATATATTCATATATATTTAATATATTCATATATATTTAATATGTTCACATATATATATGAAGGATACTCTATACTTCATACATTGTGTTTAAAATGTAAATATTTGTTACTTTGGTTATAGAATTTGAACCAGCAGAATTCAGTTACAATATGCTTTCAAATTGTTTTTTTTGACAGCTTTCTTGAGGTATGATTGATATGTATATATTAAATAAATACAGCTCTTTTTATGAATTTATGAGTTTGGACATATACAAACACTTGTAATACCATCACCACACAAAGAAATATTTAACACCTTCCAGACTCACTTTGTATCCTTTTGTTTTTTTGGTGTGTGTTAACACTTAATATGAGATTTACCCTCTTAACAAATTTTGGAATGCAAGATCCCATATTGTTAACTATAGGTAGTGTGTTGTATGGCTTTCTAGACCTTATTCATCTAGCATAACTGAACCTTTATACTTATAGAATAATGAGGTCTCAATTCCTCTACCTTTCACCACCTGACATTACTGTATTCTCCGCTTCTATGAGTTGACTAATTTATACACCTAATATAGGTTGATCATACAGTATTTGTCTTTCTGTGTCTGGCTTATTTCATTTAGTATAGTGCCCTCTAGGCTTATCTGAATAAGATTCCATTGTATGTATATCCCACATTTTCTTTGTCTGTCAGTGGATGTCTGTCAGTGGACGCATGGGGGTCGTTTATATATGTAGGCTATTGTGACTAGTGCTTCAGTGAACATGGAAGTGCAGATATCTCATTCAGATCCTGATTTCAGTCCTTTTGGGTATATAACCAGAACCAGATTGCCTGGATTATAGTAGTTAAATTTTTAATTTTCTGAGGAATCTCAGTACTGTTTTCCATAGTTGCTGTAATATTTTATATTCCTACCAATGGTGTACAAGGGTTCCCATTTCTCTACAACCCCACCAACACTTATCTTTTTTTTTTTAAAATAATAACATCCTAACAGGTATGAGGTGATATCTCATTATAGTTTTGATTTGTATTTTCCTGATTATTAATGTTTATCACTGTTTTGTATACATGTTTGCCATTTTTATGTTGTCTTTGGAAAAATGGCTGTTCAAGTTCTGTGTCCATTTTTAATTTTTTTTGCTATCATACTATAGGAGTTTTTTAAATGTATATTTTTGATATTAAACCCTCATCAAATATATGGTTTACAAATATCTTCTCCCATTTTGCAGATTGTCTTTTGATTCTGTTAATTTTTTCTGTTATTATGCAGAAGCATTTAGGCTTTATGTAATCCTATTTGTTATATTTACTTTTGCTGCCTGTGTTTCTGATGTCAAATTCAAGAAATTTAGCCAAGATCAATGTCGAGAGGCTTTTTTCTCATGTTTTCTTCTAGCAGTTTTACAGTTTCAGGTCTTATGTTTAAGTCTGTAATTCATTTTGAGTTAATTCTGGTATGGTGTAAAGTAAGGAGTTCAATTTCATTTTTTTGCATGTGAATATCCAGTTTTCCCAGCTCTTTTGTTGAAGACGATTCTTTCCACATTGTGTGTTCTTGGCACCCTTGTAAAAGATCAGTTGCCAGTATGCAAAAGGTTTTTTTCTGTGCTTTTTCTTCTATACACAAACACACACACACACACACACACACACACACACACACACACACACACTCTTATATATTTATATATTTATATATATATATTTATGCTAGTACCATACTGTTTTAATTATTATAGCTTTTTAATATTTTGGAATAAGGAAGTGCAATTCCTCTAGATTTGCTTTTTCTAAAATCATTTTGGCTATTCTGGGTCTTTCATAGGTTCATTTGAATTTTATGATTGCATTGACAACAAAATAGTGTATTTGTTTATATTTACTTGCAGATTGACTCAGGAGCTTCTATTTTTATGTATTAACATGTTATAAATCTAAATGTAATTATTACATAGAATTAATATTTTTTTTTCCTTTTAAATGAAGTAACTTTATTCTGTTGACGTCTATCAGTTAAAGATCACTGTGAACACACCTGTAGTAAAATAAGGTTAAATTGATCAAACTTCATGAAGCTGGGAAGACAACAAATGAGTGAGAGCCTTGGAGGATCTCAGTAAGTGTTGTTAGCAGAGGCTTCTTATAGGATTCATACTTGTTGTAGGTTATATAGGGAAGATTCAAGAAAGGTAGGTATTTGCTTTGGAGTGGGTGCTGTCATAAATTGAGGATGATTTTGTGATTTACCTAGGAGAGAAGAGGAATGGAATGATTCTAATGTCCATAGTGATGTAGCAGCAGTTATAAGTATGATATTTGGTCATTTTTATAGTTACATGGATTTTTTTGCTGGTCTGCGCTCAGATGCGATTAGAAAATGGTGTTATGTATTTGTCTCATTCTATCACAGTCCCAGAGTGACTTCATTTGATGTTTGAGTTCTGTGAAATTGTTTATGTTCTGCACAATAACAGCAGGCTTGGCTGGTAGCAACAAGCCCTCTACTAGCTGACAGCTGTTAGTGATTTCTTTTCTTGATCAATACCAGTGGAAAAATTTTAACTACATATTATTTTAAAATATTAATACTCACTCTGTAATGAGCACAAGTATTATTACACTTCTGAAATATTTTCTTATATTCTTACAAGTATAATTCTGATTATTCTAGTATTTCTTAAGTATCAATTATTTAGTCTTTAAGTTTTTAAAATAATTTACTTTAACTTCCTTTTAGTGTCTTAGACAAGTTAATTTTTTGACTTCTCTTCCCCCATTCTATACTCATTTTCTGTGCATTTTATCTTTTATTTTAAATGTCCCTTCATCCTCCTGCCTTCACACTGTCACTGGAAGATTTATTCAGAGATGGATTAGAAGGCACCAGCCACTTGAAACACAGGTTTTGTCAAGGAATTTGTCATGTAATGTAATAAGTTTATCAGTTATATTTAAACATGGGGGCACATTAGTCTGAACAGTATATCAGATAGTACATTATCAGGTCCAATTGGGATATATGGCAGAACATAACTTCATACACAAAGGTTCAAGCAGATTCCCATTTAGAGAAAATAAAGACAGGTGATTAGCCAGCATCAAGTAATACAATGATTGTGTTACGTTTGAAGCCTCTGTGTTTTGGAGTTATTTATTATCCTTCAGTAGATAAGTCACGCAAATTCATATAAGTGGGTGAGGCACAATTAAGTGTATGCTTAACAGATTGAAGTCCTGAAATGATTAAAATGTTTTTTTTTTTTTTTTTTTTTTTTTAAGTTGAAGAGATAACTGTAGGCCACTGGAAAAATCAAGAAACAGAATTAGGATGGGACATATGTCAGTGCTGCAGTATTTGAAAATAACTTGAGGGGAACAGTGAAAGACAAGACTGTACTCTTTCCTCAAATTATTGTTGTCTTAAGATTTGTTATTCAGAACTCTCTTATGTGACTGTGGAGTCAATCAATTATTTTCCAAAATAAGAAAATAATTTTTGTGCCTCCAATGCTTATGGTGATTTTAGTAGAGCTATATTTTGGCTATATTTTGTTTTTAATGGTTCTAAGTAGATAATCCTGAATGGATATAAGGAATTTTGAATCTCATGCTACCATTCTGGTCAGTTATCTGTAAACTTCACCAAGAGACGTTTATGCAGTTATAACTTTGTGAAACCTTATGTATTAGTTGATGGATTTTATATTTATTTGTAAATTATTTTGACATCTGACATCTATTGAATCATTGAAATTCCAATGTTTTTGTTTTTAATATTTAATACAGAGTAAATTCCCCAGCACCCTGAAGTGTGTATTGGTGACTAACTCTGATTTTGACACTTAGAAAAGTAATTCATGACTAAATGTAGTATAATAATTGTAATGTGAAGAAAGAGGTTCATGAAGCATGGGATAATTTAAGGAGACAATATAAAATAAAATATAGAATTGGAAGTGACAGTAAATGTCCTCCACTAATAAAACAAAATCTGTTGAGGATCAATAAACCATTTCTAACATAAGACTCTATAAAGCAAGAATAGTATATTTTCATTTCCATCCTTCTATACTTCATGCCATTGTCATATTTTATTAAAACTATACTATACTACCCATGTAAAAATGCTATTGTTTTGAATTAATAAATATTTTTTTTAAAAAATAAGGAAAAAAAAAACATATATATACATACACACACACACACACACACACACACACAACAGCTTAGCTCTCTCAACTCAAATTAAACAAACAAACAAACAAACAAACAAACAAAACACCAGATGTATTGAACAATGGAATGGAGAAGAGGAGTCACTAGTTAGTTTAATTGTAGATAAATTAAAAGAGATTATGTAATGTAAAGAACATAGAGAAAAAATATTTTAAAAAATAGTATCTCATGGACCTGTGGGACAATATCATAAGGTCTAACATGCATGCAATTAGAGACCTAGGAGAAGAGAGAGAATAAGGCAGAATAAAGCATTTGAAAAAAGATGGCCTAAAATGAGAATCAAGTTCCCAACTATGATGAAAGATAAATTTAAAAATTCAGGAAGCTTGCTGGACCCCAAGCAGGACAATTTTAAAGAAAACTTTGCCAGTTACAGTATCTTTCTAGAGCCAGTGAAATATCTTTCAGGAATGAAGGTGAAATAAAGACATTATGAGAATAAATAGGAGACTCCATCAGCTGCAGACTTGCATTATAAGACATGCTGAAGGAAATTCTTCAGGCTAAAGGGAATGATGCTAGTTGAAAACTCAAATCTGTGGGAAAGAATAAAGAACATCAGAAATGTTCTGGAGGCTTTGAAGTCCAAGGTCAAGGTGGAGGCAAATTTCGTGTCTGTCCTGCAGACCTTCCTGGGAATGCCTAGCAGGTGTCTCAAAGGTGCTCTCTCTTCTGAGAATGACTTTCTCTCAGGAAGTCCTCTATCCTCTTTGCAAATGGACTCTTAAGAATCTTCTGCTCTAGTCTTTTAGGCCTGCTCTGACAGGCCTGAATCCTAGAGTAAAATCAGCTTAGGCAGTGATAATAGCTAATATTCATTCATTCAACAAATATTTTTTGGGTTCCTATTTTGTACCAGACAGTGTTCTAGGTGCTAGACATAGAGCAGTGAGCAAAAAAAGACAAAAGACAATTCCTGCTTTCATAAACAAAAAAATGTTTTAATATTAATTTAGGATAAACTAATAATTTAAAAGTTAACTTTACATCCTAGAGTGACCTCTAAAGAATAACACAATTATAGATGGGACTTCAAATGATAATAGAAGAAAAAATAATCCAAAATATGTCAAGAAAGAGTGTCAAAGAGACAATGAAGAGAGGAAACAGAAAACAAGATGATTGACTTAACCTCAACCATATCAATGACAACACTACATGTAGATGGGCTATTAATTCCAATTTAAAAAGTAAATATCAGAATAAGTGAAGACACAACTATACGCTGTTTAAAAGAGATAAACTCTAAATGTAAAGACAAATTGATTGTAACCAAATGCTAGAAAGAAATATACCATGCAAATTGTAATAATAAGAAACCCGACGTTGTATTACTAGGAGACAGAATAGAGAGCATTCCCAGAGATAAAGGGATATGTAAACACTATAACATTCACATCATGTGTTTGCACCCAATAATAGAGCTTCACATATATATGACATAATGATTAGAAATGTACACATACTTAACAGTGAAAACAATTGACAGATTAAAAAATAATACAGGCACATTCGAGGCTTAATATTTCTTTGTTAGTAATTGCAGGAAATAAACAATATATACTATTTGAGCAATTTTGTTAACTAAGTCAAACCAATAGATAAGAACTCTACAGCCAACAGATGGAGCGCACATGTTTTTTGAAGTCAGTGCCCTTTCCCTGTTATGGAATGCATGTATGTATACCCCCAAAAGTCATATGTTGAAACCTTAACTCTCAATGAGATGGTATTTGGAAATGGGGCCTGAAACAATTAGCTTAGATGAAGTCATGAGAACAGAGCCTGTATGATGAGATTAGTGTGTGTGTAATAAGTGGAAGAGACATCAGAGCTGTCTTTCTGCCATGTGAAGATATATGGAGAGGGCAGCTATCTATCTTCAAGCCAGAAGAGGGCTCTCACCAGAATGCAGCCATACTGGCATCCTGACTGCAGACTTTCAGCCACCAGCACTGTGAGAATTTCCTGTTAAGTCACCTAGACAAAGGGTCTCCAACCCCAGGTTGCAGACTAGTACTGGTCCATGGCCTGTTAGGAACAGGGTCGCACAGCAGGAGGTGAGAGGCAGGTGAGTGAATGACGTTTCATCTATATTTGTGGCTGCTCCCCAGCGCTAACATCACCGCCTCAGTTCCACCTCAGATCATCAGGCATTGGATTATCATAGCAGCACTGATCCCTAGTGCCAAAAAGTTTGAGGACCGCTGATGGACTATGGCGGCCCTAGTAGACTGATGTTCCCCAATGCAGACAATATACTGTTTTATAACACAAACTACAATTGATTTGAAAAGTTGAAATCTTTTTAAGTATGCTCTATAATAATATTATTAAAATTTATTTACTAAAACATATAGACAACTCCAAATTATTTGGAAATGAATCAGTGTTTTTCTAAACCCTCTGGTCAATGAAGAGACATCAGAAAATATTTTGAACTAAATGCTAATGAAAACAACATATCAAATTTTATGGGCTGCAGCTACAGTGGTGCTATCAGAAAAAAATTCATAATTATCAATGTTTATATTAGAAAAAGGTAACATCTAAATATGTTTTAAGCTATTATCTTTAGAATCTGAAAGAAATAGCAAAGCAAACCCAACATGAATGGAAGAAAAAAAACATTCTATGGATACGAAGTTGTAGAACTTGCAAAACTGATCCATCACGATTGGAATAGTGTTTGCCTTTGTGGTAGAGACAGGCAGGTGAAAGGGGCAGGAGAGGAGATTCTAGGTTGATGTCAGTGCTCTGTATTTTGATTGAGGTTTGATTTCATGGATGTATTGATTGATCAAAACTCAGTGTGATGTACAATTAAAATTTGTATTTTCTGTGTGTAATTGGCACTTAGTAAAATGAAAATCTCAATAAAAAAGAAATGTACCTAAATGTGTTAACATATTCAAAGCAAAAAATCAGGCAATATGCTTATCCTTAACACTTGGAATGCACTCTGATAATTTATATTCTATTTTTAAATCTGTTTTTTATATTTCATACAACCAGTTCCAAATCTTTATATTGATTTTATCACCCTAAAAATCACGACTTGTTAGATAAAGAACAATGTACTTTATCTTAGAATCCAGAATGTGCTTTTGCTTCACTCTTTATGGTAAGACAATGTGATCATTGAGTATATAAGATTTGAAACTTTGTTTCTATATTTGAAATACTAACTAAATGTAAAAAAAAAAAAATTAAATGCCTGTATTACTAATTCATTCAGCGTTTATGACCTTCTCTCTTAAAAAAAAAAATAAAGAAGTTTAAATCTTTACTCAGCAGCTGTAATATGATGTTGGACTAAAATGGGACCAATGTTGTTTATCTGAAATATAATCTTCACAGCTGGCAAGCGTCAGACATTATCTCCTAGATCCGATGTAAAATCTGTAGCAAATTCTCTTTACAACTTCAAGAAATCAGTATCTACTGAATTTTTATTTCATTTGTTTTATTTGTTTTAAAAAGAGACAGTTGAAAATCATATACATGCGTACTTACATACATGTTCAAGTGCTTGAAAAATTGACTTGATAAAAATATAGGTTATGAAGTAAAGTGGAATTATCAGAAATGAAGAGGTGTTATAAAGATTATATAAGCACACAGTCTTTCAAATATAGCAGAGGTCTGTGTGGATGGTTGGAGGTAGAACCACTAAGTACAGATAAATTATTTTGAAGATGTAGTTTCTACTTCAAATGTAGATGTTTGTTTATGTTTGGCTGGTATAGGTATCAGCGTGATTGTGTATATTAAAGTGAGATGAGAAATAAACTAAGGAGTAATTTATTTTTAAGAGACACATCTGCTTATAAAGACACCAATAAAATAAATGAATCTGTGTGGTTACTAGGCCTTTTGTTCAGAGCCTGATAAGGATTGGGAATTGAAAGGAACTCAGACTGATTCGTCTATTACGTTGGAGAATTCAGAGTGTTGTTTCTTAGAAGAGGAAAGTCTATGTCCCTAAAAAGAGTGGAAGTGCCCCTTTTAAAGCACAGAATTAGGTTGAATTTGAGGAACTCTGGGGAATATTGGAAGGAGAAACATTTGGAGATATACACAGTATCAGTGCTTGAGGCTTTCAAAAAATAATTGGGTGACAAGTACTTTAAGAAATTTTCCGCAGGTGTTATTGCAGCACCTTTGATATTTTTCAAAAGACTGTTGCAAAGAATTAAATTGCTTTGTCATTGCTTTTGGATGTTCATCTGAATTCAACAACATGCTGAAATAGCCATAAAGAGAGCCCCGCTTACTGACTTACTACATTAATAGGTTCAGAGCTGATATTTGTTTAAGGCATATACCCTAGCTATTTTGTTTTCAAAATTAAACTAGCTCATTATTAAAGTGTGTGTACATGACATTTCCTTTTCCTTTTATTTAAAAGTATGCATAATCCATGATGAAATCATAATAATCATTTGCCTAACTAATTTGCTTTCAGTTTCTATGTTTTAGTTTCCTTTCTGTTTTTTTTTTTCCTCCACAACTTTACCACTTTATGCACTACTTTGTTCAATAGATAGCAGCACCAAATCTTTCTTTTCACCCATTAATATTCCTTTCAGTCCTCCCATTGTTCTCAATTTTGTCTCAAATTGATAATTTTTTGTTACTAATAAATTGAGTGTTTCTTTAAACAACTGCGTAGCTAAGAATAGGTTGAATCTACTCCTATAATTGTGATTTCTTCAGTATATTTTGACAGTGTTGGCCATTGATTGTTAGGTAACCAACCCTACCTTGTTTCATCTGTCTTTGCCTTTCTTTTATCTCTGTGGCAGTATCTTTAGTGAAGTGTGTGAAGTGCCATCTTTTGGTCCAATTCTGTCTCTGTTTCTAAAACAGCCCAACCAGGAACTGTACATATGACAATGGACTTCTTGCTCTTTCAGTGAGAACTCATCCAGAAGTGCAGAAGTGCTAAGGTGATTCATATGAGATCAAGAAACCAGAAGGCCATATTCTTTATATCCTTTGCTTTTAATGAGAACCACAGTTCGATTAATCAGAATGAACAAAAACTCATGCCATGCTCAGTAATAGAACTTCATGATCTGCCTTCCCAATACTCAGCTCATTTATAGCATTGGACTTCTGCCGTGGCATGTTCTCCTAATTTTCAAAATTGAACCACTGCCTAGGATGTCTTGTTTCTGTCTTTTACTTATTAGTTGGAACTTTGGAGGCCAAAAATTACCTGAATAGTGTCCAAATTACTAATTTTTTAGACAGTATTCATTTGACCACTTGGCTGTCTCTATTGGGACAAACCTTTGCAATTTTGGTAGTTCCAATATCCCTGTTAGATAGCTGCCTAAGAATCCTGGCTTTCTGAAGAACTAGTGGCACATAAGCTCACGAATGGCTTGTACATGAGCTCATCAGTAAATATTTTTCCAAAGAGTATACATTAAACCTCTGAGATTGTATTAATACTCAATTCTATATCTGATGCTAATTAGAATATATGGGGACTCCAGAATCTTGCTCTTTGAGTAATCAAGGCCTTAATTTTCACTGTATTATAGGCTGTTGTGCTTAAAATGGAAACTAAATGGAAGAAAACTTTGCTTTAGATCTGAATGTGTATATTAAGACATATATTACTATGAAACTATGAAAGTAATTATTAAACCTGTTTATTTTATTATCATATAACTGACTTAACTATTTCATATCCAGCTTAACTATATAGAGGGGAAATAATGGCTTTTCTAACTTGGAATTCTATGTTTTTAAATTTCTAAATCCAATCAATAATTAAAACATACCTTCATAAATTCTTTAATGTTTGCTATTAAATTATTTGTATGGCCTGAACACAGAAGCAATGAAATGAATATATCTTTGTATATTAAGCACATTTAAAAATTTTTGCAATAGGAAAACAATAGCTTCAAAATTTAAAGCTTATATATGTTACTAAAATTGGAAGATTTCCTCAGTTCAAACTAACTTTTTCCAGCTTACTGGAACTGCTATAATTGAGGCCCTTAAAATTTCCTAAATTAATGCAATGGTCTCTTAAATGTTTTCTGTTAATTCCAACCTGCTACCTGTTTACCCTGCACACTAATGCCAAGTGATTTTTGTGAAGTATTATTTGGTTATCTTATTCCCTGATTATCAAGCATTTTATCCTTCTTCAGTTGCTCTCAGCATAAAATTTTAAACCCCTTTACAAGATGCATAAGTGATAAATTCTGGTTACTTATCTATTTCTTAATTGCAAGTTTGTCTTTTATACTCAAATTTGTTTCCTTAGGCTTTGACTCTGCAAATGATGCTTCCCAGTTTCTCTTACCAGCTGGCTTTCTGTGAGGGTCTACGAATAGGAACCATTAGTGGAAAATCAGAAGAGGAGAAGAATAAATAAGAAGCTCTATATTTCCAAGTTCCTGCCAGTTTTCATTCAATGGTCATGGTCAGTTGCCATCACTTTCAGTGATATTCCACGCACAGTATCTCTGGGCTTATGCAGAAGTACCTAGAGCAAACCAGCACTGCCCTATAGTCAGGCAGAGTGCCAGCCATGCCACTCTCCTAACATACTGAGAAACCAATTCTGACTCATTTGATGCCGTAACAGGCTGTTTCCCACATGGCAAAATGAGCCCTCTCCAGGGCATGTTTCTTTCCCTTTAGTCTGAATAACTTAGAGGTCTAGGAGTACAGCATCCCTCCAGGAACCTACATCATTGCACTGCTTCTTGAGTCACTATGTTCTCATAATAGCATCTCTCTTAGTTTCCTACCCATGGGGGCTAAAACTTATTCCTGTAATTATTGATTTCTAGATAACCACAAGGACACCATTTTGCTCTTAGCTATTCAATATGTGTTTAATCAATTCCCTCTATTAAACATCTTTAAATATGTAGGTGCAGTGATGTGAAAGTAATGTTTAACATCTGGTTCCCTGGTAGAGGTGGGACAAAGGGATTTGTATAATTTCCTCATTTCTAATGTGTGAATATGTCCATCGTGGCAATTTCAAACTGGAGTTAGGAAGACAGGTACACAATTGACTCACTGTTACAGTCCCACTTTAGCACAAAATGTGTTTGTGTGTGTGTGTGTGTGTGTGTGTATCCTGACTGAATGGAACATGAGTGAAACAATAATGGATGCAATGAGTTTTCAGGAAATGGACCCTCACCGATGGAATCCTGAGGTTGGCCTTGGTTCTACTGAATTTATTTACAATGAGAATTTATTTACTGAGAATATAGCATTCCTTGGCATCTGAATTCATTAAATTACCTTCACTGGTTGTTTAGGGTAAAGTTCCTAGGGGAGATACAGTTTTGGTAAGGTATATGGCTGCTGTACCTGACTGTTATAGTGACAACAAATATTAGTGGATTGGGATGCTTATATGTAACTGAACTTCAAAGTTTACAGAATGAAAGTGACAAACTCAGGAAATAAAACTTTCATCTTTCAAGTCACAGTGAGAGAAAGAGATATCTACTGTGACAGGCCTCTTATAGCTATAAAGTAGATGTGACTAAAAATCATACTCATAAGTATATTGTAGCATTATAATGTAAGTAAAATCCAGAGATTTATCAAGTATCTAATGTGAAAACTAGGACCCCTTTTGGAATGAAGTGGATTCATGACTTCAGTGGGCTCAAATGAAACTGAGAATCTTGATTTTTCCAAGGCGTCCTGAGCTTCCATTGTCAGTGGAAGCAACAAATTTTTATCTTTACTTAAAACCATTGTTATAACCTGTCCTTAGGAAGTCCTTCACAAGGCAATGTTTAATCTTCTGAAGATCTACTACTTTCAGTCTGTTATTTCGTCTATAACTAGAATCATAATATGCTTCAGAGATTCAAATGTAGCATATAACACAGGAAGAGGTAATATATTCTCAGGAAGTACTGAAAATTTTTGCTAGTTCATGTTTATGAAGCTTAAGAGAAAAATGTGTAAAATTCTAAATATGTTAGAGTTAGGAGGAAAAAATTTATCTGTATGGATAACTTATTGGAGAGCCTGGAGTCTCTATGTTCAAGTCATTGGAAGTAGTTCAAATA
The DNA here is from genome assembly GCA_028627145.1 of Eidolon dupreanum. Taxonomy (NCBI): domain Eukaryota; kingdom Metazoa; phylum Chordata; class Mammalia; order Chiroptera; family Pteropodidae; genus Eidolon; species Eidolon dupreanum. Next base: position 25,962,081 of record CM053508.1, read on the forward strand.
ATTTGTATGGTAGACTGATTGAAAGCTGCACTGTCAATAGTGGGTATTGTTTAATGAGTTTAAGATGTTAAAAATTCTCTGATATAATGTAAAGGAATGAATCAAATGCTAAGGTAATGGAAAATTTGTAGTGCTTTCTTTACGAAAGATCTATACATATATACTCATTCCCTAGGCCGTCTTCATTAAGTACTCTGGTCACTCACCATAACTTTACTAGTGCAAAATAAATATTTGATATTTTAGTGGACATGGGTTTTGAGTAGATGTTACTCTCTGGGCATTCACATCTTGTACATGGGTAGGTCATTGAGTCCATGGAACTAATATGTCATTAATTCTCTAGATTCTGGATATATAATTGAAATAAACTTACTAGAAGTCAGAATTCCCATATTGGCTCCACAACCAGTGGTCTGAGGCAGATAGTACTATGTGGAAGCCCCTTGATAGTCTATTTTTTCTAAACTGGTATAGTAAATATAAGATGATACTATGTAGCTGAGAGAATTCAATAAATTTATTAAAATTTTCTTTTGAAAAAGGTCAGTGGTTACTATCACATTTTTATTTATCTTACATATTTAGTCTATTCAGGTTAATTAATCTATAGGAATGGCTATCCATTACAGAGAAATTTTAATTGGTCCTTATTTCAATTGCACTACAATTTCAAATGTGATTTCTTTCCCTGAGCAAGGCCTGCATTACTTAACATAAAGCCTCTGATATGATGATTGCTCTTTTCACCATAAAAATTAAGGAGGACAGAACTTTATAATTTTGTCTCAGGTCTGTATTAATTTTTATCCTTTCTTAAGAAAATAGTGCAAAAATCTTGATTTCCTTGATATAACAAAGACTATAGTACAGGTTATCTATTACATTGATAACGGCATACCTGATTAGGCTTGAGGAAGAGGTGGGAGCAAATAAGTTAGCAAATATGTATGACATGCAGGCTAAAAGGCTAAGAAACAAAGGGAAATTTAGAGTCTTTCCACTTCAGTGACATTTCCAGGGATCTAATAATCTAAAAAGTTGTCACAGTATCATCTTTAAATTGGAACACAAGTTGCTATTATACAATCTGTCACTAAAAAAGACATACAAAACTTGGTTGGGCCTCTTCAATTTTAGAGGCACCATACATGACATTCAGATCATTCATAAGGTTGTGGGTTCTAGTGGGACCCTGCTCAAAAAAAGGTTATGCAACAATTCCAGGGTGGAATGAAAGCTTTCTTCTTTATTGGTTTTTTTAACCCAGCAGATCCAACTATATTTTAATATTCTACTTTAGACAGATATGTGATATTAAACTTCTGAAAAGCCCCATAGGATACTCACAGGAGATTTAGGGATTTGGGCTCCTCTTCATATGCCTGAGATACTTCTTAAAACTTGTTTCTAGGCTTTAGAAACTTAATACAAGTCCTTGGGACAAAAGGTACCTATATAACCTTAAGGTTCCATTATAAATTATAACTAACATATCACATTATAGGCTTTGGTGTAGCAGCAGTACATCTTGAAATCGAAAATGGTATATATGCTTGACTCAGCAAGACCATTTCCTCAGGCACAAGTAAATTTTATAAGTATGTTTCTCATACTCCTCTGGTAGCCACTCCTAGCTGCCTGTGATTTCCCCCTCAATCCACATCAGTTTTCTCACAAGGAATTCTTTAAATACTTGTCAATTTTATTTTAAGTCTAGATTCTACAGGATATTTGTATTCCAACTGGCAATGGACTTCAGCAGCATCAGAAGCATTCCCATAGGACACTACCAAAGTCAGCAATATATTTGTTTGTCTTCACTATCTGAGAGGAAGGTGGTCAAATGTATACCTTTACACTTTGATCATGGTTTGGTTGAATAGTCAGGAATTGGGGGTGGGAGAGGAGTAATAGGTTAGTAATATCTCTGAAAAGGATGCCTAGGGTTTTGGATTGGAATTTTGGAATAGGAATAGATTTCATATATGTTGATACTGTTATACATTCTGCACAAATACATTTACATATATGTTATACACACACACACACACACACATGCATATATGTCATGAATACTATTTATTTTATATTTATATTTTATACATCCTTATATAAAATTGTTCAGTTGATAAAATCACTTTCTACTGTGTCTACTCTTGGCCTTGTTATATAAAAGATGAGTGGTAGAGACCGAGAGTTGGAATAGTTATAAATTATTTTGATCCTGAAATAATTATAAATTTTTGTTCCCTGAAAGAATTGAAAACTTAGTTGAGAGAATGCATTTAAAATTACATAAAAGTATATATATTTGTTTATACACATTTGCAATTATAGGTTTCCATGTGTATATAAATGTGTGTATGCAATATATAAAACAATATGATATGGAATATATGTGTATAGAAATGCATAGGAAATAAATACTCTAATGATATCTTTGTAGTTCACTCGTTTTATTCCAGCTTGAGTTCCTTGTGAAAACTTTCTTGACCACTCTATAGGAAATATCATCCCCCTTCCCCTGCATTACTTAACCTGCATTAATTTGTTCATATGAATCATGTTACATAGTTATTCCTTTATTTTTTATTTCCTGTATTCATCTACCAAGTATGAGTTTTACAGTTACAGTTTATGTTTTCTTTCTAGTACATAAGAGAGTACTTCTTTCAAAATCTTAGTGGGATGAATTTAGAGGAGAGGGAGATCATTAGATGTTGAATAGTCACAGATATGGTTACTGATTCTCTTGTCACTAGTCGTTAGCTTTCTGGCATGTTTTACAATTTCAATATGTGTCAGTTTTATCACCAGCAAATGGTAATAATAAAAATATCTTTCCAGAGATAATTTGTATCAGGTGATATACTGTAGAAGAAAGTACTTATATAAATGCTTATTATTTACTTATTGACTCTGGCAAAATCTTTTTATTCCTCGTTACTTTAGACATTGAATGACAGTACTAATTTGAACATTTGCTCTAACTGATGAACATTCACTTAGGAATGCTTTTCATTTAGAATTCACTAAAAATGTTTTTAACAAGCCACTTGCAAGATGTGTTTAGAGCAGTGTTCTTTCAGTGAATGAAAGTCATACCCGTTCTGTAAAGTATGTAATGAAATGTTTGAGGAAGACTTGTAATGAAGATGTTTCTAAAGAATTCACTATGTTATCAGTATCTAAACATTGTATGTTTAGAGATATTTGAAGATGATAAAACAACTATAATTTTGAATTCCTTTTATTTTATCAATTTATGTAAATCCAAACATTACCATAGCTTATTTATTTATTATTTTTATGTGCATCAAATCTCAGTATTTAAACTGCATGGAACATCAAGCTGTGTTTTCAATTAACTCAAAAAAAATCTCCTTTCATTTGCAACAGCAAGGAGTCCCATCACAGAGGGTAATATCAGCAATCTGTTTTTCATCGTATAATTACACAAGAAATTTCCTAACAATAGAATGCTCACGAGAGACACAATCCAGTATAATCACACATAGATGCAGATCAGCTAAAATGTCTTGCTTTGTGTTATCTTCATTTTTAAAAAAGTTCTAGCTATTTTTGTAGATTTAACTCAAAGACAAATAAGCATTTAAGTACCATATGCACTGGTTCTTCATCTTGTGGAGTTGTGCTTTTATTTTTCCTTAACCGATGATTTTCTTTTCTGTTAAATGTTCTTCATATAATGTAGTAGTTATGTGTTCTATATCTTGGAGCCTAAATTTGCATTCTATATTCATTTATTATCAACGATATATCCTTAAGCAAATAACTGCAATATTTCTAGCCTATATTTTATCACTATTAAAATGTAATAATAATAGTAACACTTAGTTGATTCTCTTACCAGAATGGTGAAAATCTGATCAATTAACTTAAAGGCTTTTTGCAGTCTAAAGCAAACGCTGTACCTTGACAAGAAGATCGTTCATCATTTGTATATTACCTTTCTGTCCACCTGCCTTGAATAGCCTTCTTCCTTTGCTAATTTTTGCTGCAGCAAGGTCAAAAGACTCAGTTTCCCCAGAATTCTATTTTTAGACATCTGTGATGTTTCTGTATAGGATGAAATACAAAGTCTTGTTTGGAAAACTATATTTCTTCAAGCTTCAATGACACCATGATGTCCTCTGATTAAGGCATTAAATAAGAGCCTCCCATATCTTTTTTTTTTTTTTTTGCAGTGTCATTTAATCATATTGTAATATCTACATATATTTCATTTACTTGTCTATTTTACTAAACAGAAGATAGTGTTTTTTTTTTTTTTTAATTTATATATCTCCAGTTTTTACAGTAGTAATAAACCTGTTTGGTAGGTATTTTTTAAATGGAAAATGTGGAATTTTGTAATTCAGTACTTAGATTTTGGGGCAGATGTGTGAGAGAAAATAGTGGAATTTTGATATATTTATCTCTTGATTGGTGGCGTATGTGTAAAATTAACTTTCAGTCTATGAAATCTCTTTAGTGTGTATCTAAAAGTTTTCCTCTTTATAGTGTTTTCACTAATATAACATATAATAAAAGTGACAAAATAAGTTCAAAATGTTTAACAATCATAAATACACTCCAAAAGTCAAGCAAAAAAGGGAAGAGGGAGAAAAAAATTTAAACCCCTTTGTTTTGTGCTCAAACTAAAAACAACAGTAGCAACAACAAAATAAAGGATTTATAGTCAAAATGGAAGAAGCAGGCTTCAATGAAAGTAGGTTTCAATATGAAAACTATAAAACTTTAAAAATAAAACTAAAGAAAAATAGGGTTTTTTTTTAGCTTTGTCTTTGAGTCAGACTTAGATTTCTGAAAAGGGACCAGAATGAAATAAATTGAAAGTGTATAATTAACCATCCATAAGAATCTTACAATTTTAAATGAAACTGGCAGCTATATGTTTAGCTTATAGATTCTTGCTCCTTGCCTCCCTCCCCCTCCTTTCCATCTTTTGTTAAATTATTCAACATATGTTTGCATAATACAGAATATGTAAAACACTAGATATACACAGTGTATTAGAAAGGCAAAGTCTTTTAATTTTAGACCTGGAATATGAATGTGGAACATGAGTTAATGGTGGATGTCCAGTATTGTGGATAAGAATATACCAAGGTAAAGAACATCATGGACAAAGGCATAGTTTAGAGAGAACATGGAATGTATGTAAATGTAAAATAAGTTTAGTATGGCTGGTCATAAACAGATGAAGAAGGAGGTAGAATTTAGTCTATAGAGAAGAGATGAAGTTGAGGTATGAAATCACTTGTAGAATTTTTATTTTTTGGTTATGTTCTGAAGGGGGATGGCTAACTATCAAAGGGTTTTAATTAGGAATTTTCAAATATGGGTCTTAGGGAGAGAAAACTCACTCATCCTACAGGAATGCAGGAATATGATTAAAGGCTGGGAAAGTAGTTATGGCATTATTGTAAAAATGGTGAGCAGAAATGAGAGTTACCTGGAACTAGTATATGACAGTAAAGATGGAGAGAACTAGAATTATACAAAATGTTATTTCTAGGATTCTGTGATTAAAACGGGATCAGACAATAAAAATTTAAAGATGATGCTGTAGATTCAAGCATTTTCCAAATGGATGAATTTTGATGTGTTTTATTAAACTAGAGACCATAGGTTTTCTTATAAACAGATTTGAGAGAAAAATCCAATTTTAGACACACTGAGGTAAAAGTCTTATAAATTTGGAAGTGGACATGTGTAGCAGTCATTTGCTGCCTTAATTTGAGAGAGATGTGTCCTGCAGTTATAAATTTGAAAAATATCAGTTAATTGAATTTGCTATAGTGGGGAGATTAAGAATACAGTGGATCACTGACAGACTTAGAGAAAATTCAACATGTAAAATTGATGGGCGAAGAATAAGAGATTGAAAAGTTTGGGGTGGATATAAAATATAAACAAACAAAAATCTAGGTCAATAAGAAGAGCAATTGAAGAAGAGACTTAGAGAAGTTTGGAGTTATCAACAGTGCTAGGTATTGCCAAGTAGTCAAGAAAGCAAGAGAGGTTTTTAGTTTGCTTGCTTGTTTTCATTTTAGGGAAAAAGGAAGAGTTAGTGTTTCTTGAGAGCACATGTTTACTGGAGTGGTAAGGAGAAAGGCTATGTAGGTTACAAAGAGAGGATTGTAGGAAATGACAACAGTCAACAATTGCAAATGTCTATTTTATCAAATATCTGAATGGGAAGGTTTTTTGAAATACACAAGACCACTATTTGTCTATTTTAAGTACATGGATACTCGATCACATTAAAATGTTCAAAAAGAGTAACTGGTAGTGAGAAAAAAAATGAAAATGTAAAATCAAAAAGAAGAAAGATATAGCTGGATCCCTGAGATACTAGGTTTATTAGTTAAAATATTTTAACTTATATTGCTGTAACTAGCACCTCCAAAGCTCAGTGGCTGAACACATGGAAATTTAATTATTGTTTTTAAGGCTTTCAACTGATTGATTCAAGCCCATTCCAATTGTTCAGAGTCATTTATTTTTTATTTAAAGTTAACCGAATGTGGTCTTTAGTCACTTCTGCAAATATCTTCACAGTAGTACCTAGATTAATATTAACTAAGGGCTGTGGCCTGGCCAAGTTAACACATCAGAAGATCATGGGATTTTATTAAGTGCAATAGTTAAAATAATGTACCGGACTTTCATTTGTGGCTAAGTTGGAGTGAGCATACCCCATCGTATCTTTCAAACTGATGGTACTAAAAAACACTGAGAAGAATGCAATGTATGATTTTGAAAATTAAAAGATTACTGAGTAGGAAAATAGAAAATGAAAGGATATCCACTATTACCATGAGGCCTGCTTGTTTGTTTTTTCACCTGGAATTATCTTCACTGTATTCCAAAACTGTGAAGCAGGTATATATATCAAATCTTCTTTCTCTCCATAAATGATCAAGGGTGCATCTCTGTTCACCACTGGATGGAGTTTTTTTGGGAAACTGCTTCCTCATTTTTTCTTTTTACTTTCTCTGTCATAACAACAGAACTACAACCTTGTGGCATAGGTGTGATATCTATGCTGATATCTAAAGCTGCGAGATAATATCTTCTTGACTAGAGGAACAGAGAAAAGCAGACTTTGATATGAAGAGACTTGTTATTTTTTTCTCTTTTTTTTTTTTCTTTGATGATTAGTTTCCAAAGCAATGACATTAGCAGGAATTGTGATAGTATATAGAAATTAGAAGAGTATCAGAAACAGGGATCTGTGGCAAATGGAGAATATAAAGAGAAACAAGGAGAGTAGAGAGCTGAAGAAAGAGACCCCCTAAATCTGTATATAATGTCTTGAGTTCAACCCTGAGTGGGACATCTCTGAAACTGACCTAACACTAGTGTAGCAATGCCTTTAAAACTAAACTATGATACACAACACTGCTCAGTCTCCAGGCTGAGGTACACTCAAATAGCACTGCAGAATCTTTGAAGACTAAATTGAGATAAAACCACAGAAAGTCTTGTGGTGCTTTTTTTTTTTTTAAATCAAAATTCTCCTAAAGATGAAGCTGATGGTTATAAAACAAAATACAGAAAATATCCAGCATATAATCCAAAATTCCTTGAAAAACATGGAAACAGGATAATCATAACAACTCTCAAGGGAAAAGTTAATTAACAAATGTTGGGAAGTCTTTGAAATTATCACAGACTTTATAGAATTTGTTATAGTCATGCTCTATTAAATATAGGCTGAAGTTCACCGGCATTCAGGGTAATACAAATCAAAACCACAATGAGATACCATCTCACACCTGTAAAAATGGCTATCATCAATAAGACAATAAGTATTTGAGAGGTTGTGGGAAAAAAGAACCCTCATATGCTGCTGGTGGGAATGTAAACTGGAATAGCTTCAATTGATACAGTATGGAGGTTGCTCAAAAATTTAAAAATAGAATTATTATACAGCTCAGCAATCTTTCTGGGTATTCATCTCAAAATTTGAAAACATTTATTCATAAAGATTTTATAAATATCATTCATAAATACCCCTAGGTTCATTGCAGCATTATTCACCATAGCTGAGACATGGAAATGACTGAAGTGTCCTTTCATAGATGATTAGGTGCAGAAGATAGAAGAGAAGATGAAATACTGACATTTGCGACAGCATCCCATGGTAAGTGAAATAAATCAGACAGAAAAAGTTGAGAACCATATGATTTCACTCATATGGGATATAAAACTGAAAGCAACAGATGAATAAGACAGACAAAAATTCATAGACACAGACAACAAACAGTTTATTGGTTAGCAGAGGGAAAGTGGGGAGAAGGGATGGAGAAAAAGGTAAAGTGGGCTAAATATTGGTGATGGAAGGATTTTGACTTTGGGTAGTGAACACTCAATGCAGTATGCAGATGATGTATTATAGAATTGTACACTTGAAACTTACATAATGATTTTAGCCAATGTCACCCCAGTAAATTTAATTTTAAAAAATAGACACGTACACTTGAAATGAGTAGAAAGACAAGAGGCTTAGTCAAGAACAGAAAAATCTAATAACTAAAATAAAGTTACTGGATAGTTTTGGAATGAAATGACAAAAAAAAAAAGACAGTAAACTTGAACAATACAATCTGTTTTTAAAAAAGGAACAAAAAATAAATCAAAATGAAAAATATCCTCAGAGATTGGTAGGACAATATCAATGGGCCTTACATTCACATTTTGGAGTCTCAGAAGTACAGGGGAACTGTTATTGAAGATGAAAATATTTGAATATAATTATGGCTGAAAACTTTCTAAATATAAGGAAAAAATAATTTAAAGATAGAAGAATCTTAGAGGATTCCAAACACAATAAATTCCAAGAATGCCATAACCAGCTGTATCATAACAAAACAGATTAAAAACAAAGCTCAAGATAATACTTGAAAGCAAACCAAGAACTAATCACATTATAAATAGAGAAACCCAAATATAAATAACTGCATATTTCTCATAAGAAAACAAAACAACAAAACAACATCAGTATATGTTATAATATCTTGGGACCATAAGTTTCTCCATTTTGTCCTCAGCACACATTTTATTGAACAAATGAAGCTGAAGACTACATAGTGATTCTTTTACTATTCCAATGTGTAGGAGGATTCCAGAAATTGTTGCATGATTTTGTACATTATGAACTTGAGGATGTTTTGTCTCTCTTGTCCAGGACATACTTTGATCTTTTCTTATGCACTAAAATTGAATTTTCAGATGATAGTAATGGTTGCAAATATTTAACAATACATTGACTTTTACAACTGTCCATTTCCTAAACAGTATAAAGAAAGATCTACATTCCTTTTGGTTCACTGAATGAAAGTGAATGGCATTAATTGCCTGAACTGTCCTATGTCTAAGATATGATGAGCTTGCTCACTGAGATTGGGACAGGTTAGAGAATGAGTGACAGTGGCTTTAGCAGAGCTACTCTGCTGAAGTAATATGTATTACCATTTATTAATTTCCTGGCTAAAATTATTGCACCATTATAAAATGTAATTATAATCTGAAACTATTGTGAAATTCTAGTTATTTTATTTTGGATTCATTGAGTTGTATTTCTTCTTCTTCTCTTTAGAGAGAAATACATATCAATAAAGAATCAAGAAAGGGTCCAGACTAGGGATTACATCGTACAGTCTTTAAAGCTGACTTGAATAGAGCCATTTGAGATACCAACTTCAAACATGCTGCAAGTAGCAACTAGTGAAACTCATTAAAAGAAACTTTGAACTTTTGTCTTAAATCTTCAAATGCATGAAACCATCAGTGTTACAGCTCCATACAGCATAAAAAATTATTTCTCCGTGAGAGTTATTAGATAGTCATTATAGTTTTGTCTTAAACTTACCAAAGAACAAAGTAAACAAAACAAAAGCAATATCCTTTTGCATAATTTTGGTAATTTAAACAGGTACAGGTTCTTGAGATTTAAACACTTTTATTATTGAGTTTCTGTGATGGGAAATATAGCTAGTAAGTAATTTTATTTAAATGAAGTCATTGTAATTTATTTATTGTAATAAAATATGATTCTTTTCGCACGTACTGCCTTCCATCTTGTGTTCCTCTGTCCTCTTCATTGATTTTATTTTTAATTTGCATTTTTATCAGCAACTAGTGAGAGCTCCTGTTGTTCTGCCTCCTCACCAGCATTTGGAATTGCCATCTTTGGAATTATAGCCATTTTACTAATGTTTTAATTTGCATTTCCATAATGACAAAAGATGTGGAGCATTTTTCATACGCTGATTTGTCATCCATATATCTTCTTTGGTTCCTGTTTAGTCAAGTGGTTTTAAGGAAACTCGCTTTTGTTTTCTAAAGGTATCAAATTCCCACTTAAAATTCTACCAACCGTCCTTCAAATTACCATAATTTTTCAATTGGCAAGCATCCTAGGATAATTTCTAACCAGAGCGCTCAAAGGGGACATGACCCAAAACATGTTACCATTCTATTTGTCCTAAAGCAGATGTTTACTTCACTGAAATACTGATACAGATATTTCTGTTGGAAATTGTTTGCCAAAACAGGGAACATTTTATTTTGACCACTAAACTGCGATTGTTACCAAATAAAGGGTTTGTTGAGAGTAGTGTATGTTCAATTTGGGAAAATAAACCAGTCTCTTAAAAGGATATTATGCCATTACATTGGTTGCCTGAAATTAATATCTATATATACATATTTACATAAGTGATAATTTATAATAATTTTTTATTTTAGGGATCAAAACTATACTTTTAATTATTAGAATGTGTTACATGTAAAATGTAAAGTATTTACATAATCTTTAATATAGAGAGTAGAATTTTTCTGAACTGAATCTACTTTCTAAATCATTTGATCTTCATGACTTAAATATAGTTGATTGTAATATAAATATTTCATAATAAACTTACATATGCAGTGTCTGTCCCAGAGTATGTCACATTTAATCAAGTATTAATATGTAATTAATAACCTTTTTAGAATTTCTTATGTATGTGCCATTTTGTACTTTAAATATTTACTGTATTCTGAGATTTAGGTATTTTCTCACAAATCTGTATTATTTCAGACAGCTCTTTCACATAATTACCACTAACGTAAAGTATCTTATTTTATTGTGTGAATGAATGATGCTACTTCCAAAAATAAACCCAAATGTACCTAGTTTACTCTTAATAAAGATGAATGTTTATTTGATTTACTACATTCACTTTCCTATTTGTATTTAATATTTGGCACCTGACAAAATTTATTTTATTATTTTTATAATTTTACTGTCAGTTTCAAGTACATTGGTTAGACATTTATATAGTATATAAAATCATCCCCGTGATTGCTCTTTCCTCTGGCTTTACACCCAGCCATTACATTAATGCTGACTGCATTCCCTATGCCATGCTCCCATCCACATGACCATCTACTAGCTACTAATTTGTAGTTCTTTAACTCTTTACTCCATTCTTCCAGTCTCCCAAACCCGCTCCCCTTTGGCCATCACCAGATAGTCCTCTATATTTGTGAATCTATTTTTGATTAGTGTGTTCTTTTTGTTCCTTAGATTCCACTTGTAAGTGAAATCATGTGATATTTATCTTTCTCTGTCTGACTTATTTCACTCAGCATAATAACCTCTAGGTCCATCCATGTTGTTGCAAATGGTAGGATTTCATTTTTTTAATGGCTGAGCAATATTCCATTATATATATGAATCATAACTTCTTTATCCAGTTGTCTGTTGGGCATTTGGTTTGTGTCCATATCTGGGCTATTGTAAATTATACTGCTGTAAACATAGAAGTGCATAGAAATTTATGAATTATTGTTTTTGTTTTCTTTGGATAAATACCCAGAAGTGCAATTGCTGGGTTAAACTGTTGCTTAAACATACAGATGGAAAAAACAAGATGGCTGCCCTAATTAAGTGGCAATATTCAGTGTATCTAATTACTACAGATTTAATAGTCTTAAACTATTTTCTCATAGTTTTCATAGGTCAGGATTCTGGGCAATATGGCAGAGCTGGTTCTTTGTTCTAGGTTCACAGGATCAAAATCAAGGTGTCAGCAAGGCTGGATTTTTCTCTAGGCTCAGGAGAGGAAGGTGCTTCCTAGTTTGTTTAGGCTGTTGGCAGATTATGGCTACTTGTGGTTGTAGGGCTGAGGTACTTGTCTCTCATCTGGATGTCAGCCAGAAGCACTGTGACCTAGAGGCCTCTCTCTTATATCCATGCATGTGACACATTTACATCTCAGAACCATCAGCGGGTGTGTCACACTTTTCCCATTCATGGAATCATTTTGACTTCCTCTTCTGTCGCTTCTCCCCTACCTCTTGCACTGCATGTCTCTGACTGCTGCCAGAGAAAGTGCTCTCTTTTTAAGATCTCATGTTATTAGATTGTAACCACCTAAATAATTCATAATCACCACAATTTAAGATCCTTTAAATTAATATAGTCTTCAAACTCCCTTTTGCTATGAAACATATTAAAGGTTCCAGGGAATAGGGGTGAATATCTGTATAATCATTCAACCTTCTACTCTTGGGCACTAGACTAAGGTTACTGAAATGCAGTGGATGCCAAATGTTAAAGATTTTGAATGCTTCCATCTAAATTGAGCTTCTTATCCATGAAAGAAAATCTAATTGAATAATTCATTAAGTACCTAATTATACTTGAATTGACTGAACAGAAAATTAAAAGCATTATATAGTGTGAGATATATATTTAACATGATAAATGGCTTAGAATAAAGCAATTAAATTATCACTGGATACAGTCTACAAATACAAAAAAATGCATTTAGAAGACAACTTACAGTTGGGTAACTTAATAAAATGTATTAATTTAATAAAATCTGTATTTTTTCCTTCAAAATCTATATACATTATAAATAAATGGGGTAGATACTATCATTGTAAAATACAAATTTTATTGCTGGTCTTAGATCAAAGATACTATTTACTTTAGCAATAATTTTAAATCATTTCAGTCAGTAAAAATAAACTGCTAGTCATTCTAATAGTCCAAATTTTATCTGTAACAAAAAGCAAAAGTGAATTGAGAGGAGGCATTCTGGTGCTTTATTTGGACCAAACCCGAATGAACATTCAATCTGCAGCCAAGTCATTGAGGTGGTCCAATCATGTTCATGATGAAAATCATGGAAAATCTGTCATCCATAGTGGAAACAATTTGATCGCAATTAAGTTTCTGAACAAATGTATTGAAAATTAAATATATTTATATTATCTGTGATATGTTATTTCCATTTCTCCTTCTAAATTACATCTTACAAATTACTTTAAAGAAAGTCCTTCAAGAATCAAGGGAAGAGGCATGATGATTTTAAAATTTATCTGAAAACCTTTTTCTTTGAGTTCCGTTCATACAATTCTTTGTACTTAACTCTAGTTCCCTCCATTGTCTTGGCAATCTTACAGTGGAAAATGTTTTTGGCTTGGGTTGGTATGGCTAATCAATCTGAAAATAATCACGCTGGGAATGGAGGGAAATTGGGGTAGCTTTCTACTTTATTGGTTGATGTACTGTTTGCGGGTTCACAGGAGGAGTTCCCCTCCTACCAAGTATGCAACACGGCATTTTATTATGCTCTGGATCTCCTTTTTGTTTCGTAAGCATTGTATCCACCCGAGTTGGAATAGTCAGTGTGGATTGGAATAGGGTCTAGATTATTAGACAACTCAAAAATAAATAAATAAATGAGGAAATAGCTATCCAAATGAGAAATTTTAACATAGAAGATATATGAGTTATAACAACCAATGCTGGCTTGTCTAACATTTTAACCAATTATTTCAGTGTTTCAACACCGAAAGAGTTTATTTCTCAACTACAATATGCTTAGTGATTCAGGAATACAGACACCTCTTTTTTGAGGCTGACAATTTAAATGTGTGATGTAGGCCATTTTTGCTCACATTCTGTTATTGAGAACTGTATCACGTGGACCCACAGAGAAGGCTGGAAAACAATTTTCCCCTTTGTCCTAGAAGATATTGAAATGGTCAATATCCAGCTTATTTTTGCTGTACGAAATTGGAGACATTGGGATAAATGAGATAACTAAATCATAAAAGATAATAAAGAAGTAAATTGGTAGAATATTTATCTAATAATGATATATATCAAGTGAGTAGAAATGCAGAAAGGTATGAGAATAAGTATAAGACTCCTGGAAAACATCTCACTCAAGGCTTCTTTGTGGTTGTATATAGACCAAGAGCAGAATATGCTAGTTATTCTAGGTTTGTTCCCCACATACTGATTATCTGACGTTCCCTGTAAGAATTCTCTGTCCTGGAAGATTCATATTTATGGTCTCCAGTTGGGTTTGACCTTTGAGTGCTCCTGGGAGACAACTGGGGGCATAAAGAAAGAGGACTCCTTCCTTCAAGGTCATGTCTCTGGTAGTGGTGCCTCCATCTAAGGTTCTTGTGACTGTAGCTTCCCTGAATTAGGTTGTTATCCATGGTTATAGCTCTCTGGCCATTGGTAGCCCTTTCCTCTCCCTTTCATTTAGTTCTGGAGGTGGGGATAATAGCTTCCTACTGCTGTTAATATTGGGATCTTTTACCATATCTTTGTTTCTTCTGTAATTCTACCTGGACCCGTGTAAATAATCTTTGCATTAAAATTTCTTATTTAAAATCTTGGGCCAATTTGTTTCCTCCTGTGTTCACATTCAATACTATTTGAAATTGATTTTGCTCCAGTGAGTTCCAAAGGACCATCTGGGGGATGTATGTGCATGTGTGTGTGCGCGTGCACGTTTGTGTGTGTGTGTATACACATACGTACATATTTAATGTATTTATACATACATATATATACACACACATAATTCTCTTGTTGAACTAAATTTTAACATGATTCAAATATGTAATTTGATAGGAACAGCTATAGATTTTTCTCAACAAATGTCCTTATAGCTACATGCCAATACAAATTACTCTTCTGTTACTACAAATATAGTTTTATGAGAGCACTTGAAGATAGCTAGCTATGTGAAGGACTAGAAGAATATTTCTTAGAGCATTCTTACTCAAGAAAACTCTAGGCTTCTAATTCGAGTATAACCAAACATGATTTTCCTATATGTATCAATATTTATCCATCCTTCTATTTATTATTATCAGGATTTTCAGAGACACAGAAGAACCAATACAAAAGAACATGCATATGCTATCTCTGTATACATATACATGTGTACATATGTACAAACACAGATTTTATGGAATTAGTGCAGATGAATGTGGGGTTGAAAGGCTGAAATCTGCAGGGCAGATGGGCAGGGTAGACACCAGTGTTGTAGTCAGGAGTCTGGAGGTAGGGTTCTTTCTTTTTTAGGGGACCTCGTTTTTTTTTCTCTATGGCCTTCAGGTGACTGGATGAGGCCCACTCACATTTTGGATGATAATTTGCTTTATTCAGGGTCTGCTTACTTAGTCTTATCTAAAACCTGCCTTCACAGAAACATATTGGCTGGTGTTTGACCAAATATCTGGGGACCATAGCTTAGTCGAGTTGACACATAAAATTAGCTGTCACTCTGTCTTTCCATCTATATATCTATCTATGTATATTAGTTTTCCTATGGCTAATAACAAATTACCACAAACTCAGTAGCTTAACATATATTATCTCAGATTGCAAGAGATCAGAAGTTGAAGTGGGTCTCACTGGACAAAATTTAAGTTTTGGACTGTGTTCAATAGGAAAAATGCGTATGTTCTTTTGTCTATGGAAAATTAGTTTCTTTGCCTGTTCTAGCTTCTAGAGGCCACTTGCATTCTATGGGTCTTGGCTTCGTTATTCCTTCTTTAAATTTAGAAACATTAGGCAGTGTCACATCACCATCTTTCTTTCTTTCTGCTTCTGAGTCCTTTTTTGCCTTCTTATTTAACTTGTAATGGTCCTTGTGATTATATTTGGTCTGCCTGATACTCTAGGATCATCTCCCTATTTAAGGTCAGTTTACCAACAACCTTAGTTGTGTTAGCCACCTCAATTCTTCTTTGTCACATAATATATTCACAGATTCTGGGTATTAAGAATGGGCATTTTGGGGGTCAGTATTCTGCCTACCATGATTTCTATTTCTATATAATCTTCAACCTTCATTAACTTTACAATATTGGCATAAATTTATTAAACATACATTTCAGAGTTAAATATTGTGGAATATTTAATGATATTCCACAAAAATTCAGTAAAACTGAATAAATAGAAAAGCGATTATGTTCATTCTTCAATGAAGCAATAACTGCCGATCAGAAAAAGGATTTTAATTGTTCCTTCAGCTAATTAAGCCTCAAGCTTGCTTATCTGAGCTGTAGTAGAACATATAAACAGAATACCAGGATTACTCTACCTAGAGCAGCTGCCATTATGTTCATCACAAAGCAGAAAACCAGTATTTTGTAGTGCTCATTGGAGTGAAGCAAAATTTTCATTAAATAATAATGGATAAATATTAAGTACTTAAAGATATTCTCAGTGTATGATATTAGTTACTATTGAGAGTACTGTGACATGAAATACAATGATGTGGGAAACAACAGAATAGTTAATATCACTGGGATGTTTACAAATTTGGTTTGGAAGTAATACAGGCCTGGCCTGGAATTTAAACTGTAATCCTTTCTAGTTACTTAATTATTTCTTCATTTTTGTGGGCTTTTTGAGAGCTTAAAATAAGATCATTAACAGCAAAAACCTACACACAAATTTTTAAAGCTGCTTGTATTTGTAATAGCCTAAAACTGAAAGCAATCCATATGTCCTCCATGGGCAAATAGTTAAAACTCTGCACATATGATACAGTGGATTAATGCTGAACAATACAGAAAAGGGATGCAAACTATGGATGCATGCTACAACAGAAGTAGACCTCAGGGCATTAAGCTTAGAGGAAAATAGCTAAAAATATGGTATACTATATGATTTCATTTATATGACATTCTCAACACTATGCAGAAGGAGAACAAATTAATGGTTGCTAGCAGTAAAGAACTCAGATGGATTGTAAATATAAAGGATAGCTAGAGAGAATTCTTTTGTAGTAATAGAAGAGGTTTACTCCATCTCAATTGAGATAATGGTTACCCAATGTATATCTAGGGTAAAATTGCCTAAAATTGCACACAGATGTACACCCCCATGCAGACACACTTGAATGTATGTAATCAAGTTAACAGTATTGTTCTAATGTCAGTCCCTTGGTTTCGATATTATATTACAATTATATATAAGGTGCCATTTTGAAGGGGCATGAAAGTCTCATGGGACTGTTGATATTATTTTTGCACCTTCTTGTAAGCCTATAAACATCCCAAAATTAAAAGGAAAAAAATGAGATCAAGCATGTGAACCACTTAGTAATAGACTTGCTACATAGTGCTTAGTAAGCGATGGTGATCATTATCTCTAGTATTAATAAAATCAGAAGAAAGAAAAGAGAAGTAACAGAATTCTCAAATTTAAGAAAAACCTCTAAATTACAAGTTTGTTTATGAGAAAGTTCTAGAGTTTGAGATTGTTTTCAGAACCCATTTTATGTAATTCTGTATTGTGGATTCAGTGATTTACAGCACATTGATTTTGCTATATTCGTAAACAAATTAAAAATTTAACAGCAACAATATATCTAGTTATTTAGATATAAGTGACTTAGAAAGCATTGATTTTTATTCAGATTTTGAACAATATTAAATACTGATGTATCATAGTTCCAGATCTACATATAATTGCCTATAGTTCTTAAGTTGTATTTAATTAGATAATTTATTCTATGAAATAGAATATACTATATTAAAATTACAAATTCTCTAATATATATCCACTGTATATATGGTACTGCCACAGATGTTGCTTCAGTGTAATTGGCCTTGAACACATTTATATGGTATCTGTAGAGAGTGCAGGGGTAAGGAGGGAATGGGAATATGGAAACTTCTTTGTTGTTTTTGACAAATGACTGGCTCAAGATTACATAAGGTTAATGTATATTTGATGCAGAGGAAGTTGTAAGATGCTAGTAGAAGATAATACTATTGTAGTGTTCTCCTATATATCTTATTTAGTGTCCTTTGTACTTATGTGCTCAAATAAAACCAGTGATTTTAAAATAGTTTCAGTGTTAATATATACATATACTTTCAGTTTCATTCTTATATTGATTTAGTGATCTATTTTATGATATTCTCCATAAAAATGCTACACTGATAGATCAAGTCTAATGTTGTCTTTTGTCACTGCTCCAATTACAAATTCTATTTGCTAAACAAGTTAATGAATCAACGTTAACATTGAACAATTTTCATCAGCAATGCAATCTTTTTCTTCTCTTTTTTTATTTCCTCTATCTTCTCTGATTTACTGATTACTAATTCTGCAGTATGCCAAATGCATCTTCTCAGATATCTTTGATGATAAAATTGTGCACTGCATTGTCTATTCTACTTTGTTTTTCAAGTCTGTGTTTCAAATCTAAACATTACTGAAAAAAGTATAAAATAACTTGGTAAAATTTACACACATATATGTTAGATGATAAATAATTTTCTCAAAAAACATATTTGAGAAAATACTAACAGTGAAGCATAAAAAGAACTCAAAATATATCCTTGAATTTATCAGTATATATTTCTTAAAATAAAATAATTGATTATTTTTCTTTTGTATTTCTAAATTTCTTTGTCAGATTTCAAAAAAATGGTGATTATAAATGTTGAAATTACTATCAAATATGGAGAGAAAATGAAAAATAATCTGTATTTTTATATTTTATTTTTGTTAAATCTTTCAGTGATTTAGAATTGTTTTGAATTCTAAGTAACCAGAGAAATATTATCAGTATAATCTCTCTATTTAATAACAAAGAAAGATTACAACAAATTAAACTGTCTCCTTCAATATTGCAGTGGTATTGAATAATAATAAAACTATGAGTAAGTCAGTCATAATATAACCAGATCAGGAATGTTCAATCAATCCACCTGATTTGAATTAAAACTAAAAATAATTATAACCTTAGTGATCATGATTATAGCTATAATGAGTATAGGATCATAAAATATACCGTCGCCCCCAGGTAAAATTAGAAATATGTCTGCTGTATGTTGCATGACATATGCATATTTCTAATCCAAGTACTCATCACATTTTCTTATAATTAATATTTTATTATCAGTTTTCTTTGTTAGGCTGTGATCTCCTTGAGGGCATAGACTATCATTTTTTTTTTAACCCAAATAAATACTTTAGTTTCAAGTCGTTATTCTACAAGTATTCATTAAATGAATAGAAATATAAGCTAATTTATTGTCTTTTTAATGCAACTTTTATTGGAGGTAATAAACATTTCAATCTCAGATGATCCACTGCAATTTCTGTTTTAAATTTGCTATTATAATAGTTGACTAAATTCATTTGCCTTTGAGTCATGTGCACTTGTGTTTGAATCTCAGTTTACTCACTTAACCGTTGTACCAAATTGCACTCATGGTTTATATAGCCTTATAAGTAATATGAATTTTAAAGGAGAGACTATCCTTCCTTCACTCTGCATAGTGCCTAGACAAAATAGGCAGCTTTTCATTCTTATTTCCTTCTGCAGGGAGTTCTTTAATTTGCTAAGTATTCATTAATCTTTGTGCTTAACAATATATATATGCACATACACACATAAATATATATATACACATATATATATATTTAAAAAGGAAACATGGAAGACATGTTTCTGATCTTGAAAAACTTTGCAATATTATTGCGATAGCAAAATATACCAACACACAGTTGAGAGAGAGAGATTGAGAGATTGAGATTCATTTGAAAGTTTCTACACTACTTCTAAAACATTGAAGAGCACTATCAGTCTTTGTTAAAGTTCAGAGAAAGAGTGGTTGGTAAATACTCCAAGGAGAAAATAGAAGGACAAGGAATCTTGAAGAGAATGTTGAATAATGATAAGTAAACCTGTTTTATAGTAGGTATTCTAGAAACACATATTAGATGACATTTTGTGTACATGTAATTTATTAAAAACATGGTTCCAGAAGTATGAGGAGAAAGGGACAGAAAAGGAGATTTTGTTTTGGGTAAAACTACACAATGGATACTTTCATCCTGACCCAGAAGAGCTCTGGAGTGTTTGGTTGTAACCTGGAGTTGCTCTGAACTAGAACAGTGGAGCACAGGGGCATTCAGAGTCTCTTACTCATCTTAGGGTATATGTGTACATTTAGTGAGAAGAAATGGGAGGTGACAAGAATTTTAAGGCATTTCCTGCCTTCTAGTCATGAAGGAGGTATGGGCTCTCACAGCATGACGGCCATTGTTGCTAAAAAGAGCCATGACTACTGTTATTTGAAGACAAATACACGCAAGCCAAGACACTCAAAAATGGAAAAAGGTGAACTGATGCATCTTCATGGAGTGCAGTTATTATCTATCTATTCCTGTGTGCGTGTTGGGTAGCAGAGGGGCTGCTGACAGCTTATAGGAGGAAAGAAATAACTCTAACGTGGGGTAAGAAGACTCTTCCTTGAAGCATGGTGCCATTGACCTGTAATTCTTTTCATGCAACTGTTCTTTCAGGGCAGAACTGAAATTCTATTTACAACATTTTTGGAAAGTTATTCTTCAGCCTTTGCTTTAACATTTCCAGAAAGAAAGAACTGTTTCCCAGGTCAGCCACTGTTACAATGAATTCGTCTCCTCCTAGTTTGTTCAAATTATTGGGCTCTTATTCATTCCCTGGCTCACAGGCCACAAGGAATTCCAATTACCAGTTAGAATGCCATCTATTTTTTTTTTCCTTTTTCTTTTTTTTTTTTTCTATTCAGAGGAGAAACTCCTATAGTTGTGCTTCTTTATGCTCCCCTGAAGTCAAGCCACAAGCTATTACAATCTTACTAGCTTGCATTTTATTACAGATCACTTAGTCTTCCAGTCAGATACTCGAGATACCATTGTGGACTTATTTTTTTAAGTCTCTTTTAGCCCATGCATTTCAAAGATAAGACTATTTCATGAGTTTAGCTTATTTTTGCCAGTTTCTGCCTCCTAAAACATTTTTTGTCATATCTAGAGTCTCACAGCTCTTAACCTAACCAAGTCAGGAATATGTAACAGAATTCTCTATTCTTTCCAGTGGCCTTTTGCTATGATTGTTTTCCTTTAGTCATATGCAAGGCAGAAGGTGGGGGAATGGAAAGAGAATTTGAGAAATGTTGAATTCTTCAGAAAAAGGAATAGCATCTCTTAGTTATTTTAATTGTTATATATAATGGAAAAAGAATTAGGGAAACCTTGGATTCTTCATAAAAAGATATAGTATCCCTGACTTAGTTTATATATAAAATTTTCAAATGCTAAATAATGACATTAGTTTCTCTTTATATATTCCAGTGAAAATTGAGTTCTAAAAGATTTAGATGCAGTGACCTTGGAAAATATTTGATATTCTATACGTTTTCAAATTTATATCATATTTTTCCTGAGATTGCTTTTCCTTGACTAGTTCTTCAAAAAATATTTAATGTGTATTGAGGTTATGTATACTTGTTTTTGATCTTTTTAATATCACATTTCTGAATTTATCTTTGATTATTAAAACTGCTTATTCACTTTCCAAGAAACACATGCAGATTTTACCTCCCTAAAGTTTATTAGTCTTGACCCTTGCTACAAACCCAGTGTCTGTATTCTGCACTTACGTTTTAATTTTCCAGCTAATGGGTATCAATTCTGAAAAATTTTACTCATGGTAATTCCTGGAAGCAGAAGCACTTGTAATCAAGAGAAAAAAATAGTCTGTTTTAGGGGCTCCTGAAAAATTTCCCACAGTATGATGGATATTTACTAATCTGATAATAGTATACTTTATGAAAATAACACATTTCCTGTTCTTCTCCCTAATAGACCGTGATTCCAGGATGCCCAGAGCAAGGCTATAGTCACTAATATATTATGCCTAGTGTCTGTCAAATATATAATAGTTAATAGTTATGTAGTAAATGAAGGAATTAGTATTATTCAAGACAGTGATAAAGGAGAGTTTTCTCACATAGCTACATATTTGTAGCAACTTTCTCGATTCTTCTTGTATTAATTCATTCTCTAATACATCTCAATTATATGTATTTTTGACATTGTCTTAAAGTTGTTTCATTGATTATACATTACAGTTGCTTAAAATATTTTAATTCATGCCAACTCATTCCCTAAATTCTACTTTAAATTGTGTTGCTTGAATGGTTTTGTTTATATTCTATTCCCACAATTAGTAGTAATGGCAGCCTGGGACTCTTTTCAACCCAAAGAGTACCCACATTTCTTTATTACTATATTCAAATTAACCTTTGGGAAATAAGTTATAATGGGATATTACATATGACTTAAGTTTGATTAGACCCAAAAACACATGCTTAGAATTTGGAATTTACTCATGTCAAACAAATTTTCACAGCCAAAAAACTTATTTTAAAAAGAAAGTTTTATTGAACTAAATTCTGGCCATAAAAGGACCAGATCCTGAGGTATGAAGTCTAAACCACCAGCATCATGGCTATGTGGAAAAGACAGGCATATCCACCATCCTAGAGTTGGTGGGCACTTTTCTACATAATTTTTAGGGGAAGAAAGATCTAAATTGTTTTGAAAGAATTTATATGACCACAGATAAGGGGAATAGGAAAAGGTGAAGCAGAGATAGTTCTATGACAGGTACACAGTTTGTAAGGAGGAATATTTGCTACTTTTGATTGATTATAGGCAACAGGCTTGAAAGTTCATACATATAGACACCTTGAAGTTGATTCAGGAATGTGAGTAGTGTTTTGTTAGCTGGCCTACAGCTATTAACTGAATAATTATTCTCATCTCTTTCTTTTACTCTCCGCTCTCTATAATTTAATTGAGAACATCTCAGAATTTTTTTCTTGTCACTAATAAAAGAAATCGGTTTCTAAGAGCCTATGTTGCTTCCTTGCTCCATTTTTGTTTAATGATAACTTGAGTGTCAAAAGAACAACTTGAATCATTTATGGCTTTGCAGTAAAGATGCTGGTATAAAAAGAAAGAAAGGTAATAAGGATGCTAAGAGACAGAAATATAGTCCAAAATTGGTCAAAATCAGATTAAATTTAATACATTGGTTCATATGGAGGCTAGAGCCTATAATGAGCCTAAATACATTTTATTCTCCCCTAGGGAAATATACAGTAAAATGCAGATACTTTGTTAGTTTTCTGTTTCATTTCTGTTGTCATCAGATATTTTGGTTATACTGTATTTTTGTTAAAGATGAAAATTATGGGATCTTTATAATCTCTAGGAGTTGAAAAATGCATGGGTATTACATTTAAAATTGAAATATTTATAAGTTTTCATCCCATGATATTATTTTAAATGTGTTTTCATTTTTATAGGATAAAAAATTGAGGTTGTGAACATAGAGTACTTTGCCCAGTGCTCTTTTTCATCCTGGAATATTTCCATAGAAATGGTGATGGATACATATGCAGTGAATGAATAAATGAATAAATGAACTATTTGAAGATGTGATATCTTACATTTATTTTTGTGTAGAACTGGGATCCAAATTAGTATATCCATCTCTAAATAGCTCAAACATATAAAATTCTTATTTGTTGCAGGGGAGTTCCAGGGAGAAGAAAGGGCATTGGTGACCATCTTCTTCCTAGAACTATCAGAATTATTCTTTATTGAGGGGCATTTTTCTGCTTTGTTGAAACCATAGCGGTTAGTACCATGCATGACTCAGAGCAATTGCTTAATAAATGTTTTTTGAATGAGTGAATGTGCATGCCCTGTTGAGCATTTCTTTAGGTTTTACGAATGGAGTCAGCATGCAAAAATTATGAAACAGGATTCTAAAGCAAAGACCTCATGATATCAGCAATGTGTAACACTGAAGTTTTCTTTACATTTCACTTTAGTATTAAGTTGTAAGCCATTAAACGGTAAAGTACGTTCCCAATTTTTTCAGACATTTCGAAAACCAAGTATTTGAAGAGATAATAGGTAGTCCAGTTGGGAACAACATATTGACGTGAAAAATATTCAGAGTTATTTATCAAAAGAAAGAGGAGATTGAGTATCTGAACTCTTGCTTCAGGTATGAAAGTAAGTAAAGTGTCACATGATGCAGCCCTGGAACCTCACTTAACAGAGTAAACGTCTCTGTACATGATGAAGTGAATTTGAAATTGTGTTTATAATGATTTTTATTATCTTCTCTTTAATTCAACAGATATTAACTCTGAGCCTATCCTATGCAGGAACATTCGCTAGGCATAGTGGGAAATATCTTTTAATAGAATCGCAAAATAGAGCATGTAAGAGGTAATATTCCCATTAAAATCATTGTAAGAAACATGTTGCTTTATGAATATTTTAGCTTCTACATCATGCATTATCTAATAAAGAAACCTAACATCTGTACCAATACTTTATTAGATGCTTTCAAAGCAAGGAGAGCCCCAACAGTAATAACAGCAGAGTTGCTTGAAGGAATATTCTTGGCTATTTATTGAAATCTAGTTTGAATTATTAAAGGATTGAAAATGTTTGACAGAGCCTATGTACGAGATATAGTTTTAAAAATAGGAGCGTGTACTAAAAACATGAGACCCTTAAATTCAATGTTGATGACAGGTGCAGCTTTACTGAAATACATCAGCATGTTAAAATACACAAAGCTAAACATAGATAGATAATGATCAACATCTTTATTTACTGCATTCCACGGCAAAGGTATCAGAGAAACTCACCTTTAAAATGAGATGTGTGATCTCAGAGTATCTATTTTAGCTTTTGCAGATTTTAAAACATAGTTGCTCTATTTATTCTGTCTGCACAGTTAGAACATAAAGAGCTGGTAAAGTTATTTATATACATCAAAAAATAAATTTTCAAGTCACTAAATAATTACTCAAAGTCCCACTTATCATATAGAACTGCATAGAATCACAAACATACAAACAGAAGAATTCCTGTGAAGTTTCTAAAAGATAACCCAATGAAACCTGTTTCCCAAGTCCAATTTCATGTCTTCCAACCAGTTTTGATATAAAGAGCATTAGGAATTTTTTCCTAGGAAGACTGTTTTAGGCATATGTAGTATATCAGTGTTTGGAGAACCCTGGACATATCATGGTATGAGTGAATTCTCTATCTTGAAAGTTTTTGGAGAAAAGTGAATATTCAGGAAGATTGTAATTACCTGACAATGGTGTGGAATGAAAGATGTTGATATTGGAATATTTCGAAAAGTGAGACCGATAGCTCCAGTGGATTACTGGAAGCCATGTGTTGGAGCTTGTGTAGCCTTAAGACAATACAAGGGGACTGGAAACTTTGATAATGGGAAAAAAGTGGATATCTTTCTTTCCCAAGTTACATGCTTGGGTTAGGCAAAAATCATTTACATTCTGGAATGACAAAAGGGAATATGCTGACCTGTATGTTCTCAGAAGACTAATAATTTTTTTTTCTTTTTTTTTATGACCAATTTCGTACCACCAGTGTACATTCTTACAGTTTGTTCCTTTGTTATGTTGGTGAGGCCAGATGAATTCTTACTATTACCAGACTTGAGTATTTCTGTGATTTAGGGAGTAAAGACCTTTTGTCTTTCAGGGTGGATTGTTGTAAAAATAAGCAAGTTCATTGGCAAATGAGAATAACAAAACTGAAGGAACAAACATAAAATAGTTAATTTATACACTCAGATGTTTTAGAATCCTACCTATGTAGAAAGACTTCAAACTTTGGCAACAATAAGGAGAAACAAAAGTCAGGTAAAAGTAAGGTTTCACTTTGAAGAAATACATGTCTCCAAGTTTCTTTTACAGACAAAACATTGAGATTTCTGGAAAACACAGGACATTTTTTTTTTATCATTTCCATGTGTTCTTTAAAAGGATTTTCAATAACATTGTACTATTTCCATCATAACACTTCTTCAAAATATACACACTATTAAGTCAAATTTAGTAAGAAAACTGTGGCATGAATTTTCATACATTAGAAAATATGCATCACTGGAAATTTTTCTAGACTTTTTCTTAGCATTAGACTTAATCAGTGCTAAGAAACTACACAGTCTTTCCTAGAAGAACAAAGAAAAACAATAAAAATTTTAGATCATTTTTCTTCTCATTTCCATATTTACTATTTCAATTATTTTTATTATATGAAACACTCAATTTAAGAAACTTATAATTTTTAAATGTGAAGGAAGATAAGTAAAAAATATATTGCAACATAGTACAATGTCTCCAAGAATTGAGAACCAAAAGAAAAGTTTCTCAGTGAAAAGTTGCAGTTTGTTCTAGCAATCCACCAAGTCTTATTCACCACTTAACCTTCTTTCACTTTGAAAAGCATTACTCCACAGATCTTCCCCCCATGGTTAAATTCTTATTTCTACTCAACTCTAACCTAATTGTAGAAAAAGGAGGCAGAAAAATAAATTTAAAAAAATGAAAAACAAAAACAAACAAAAACTCTTGATACAGAGAAAATATTTGGAACAACCAGTAATATTGGAAATACATCTTAATTTAAAGAAAAGCAAAAGGGAAAATACACAAAACTAAATAATTTTTTTTAGTAATGCAGTGCTAAACAGGTTTCTGTTGCCCTGCAGTGTGCATATTCTCAGTACTTATTTCTCTATTCAGCTGAGTATCTGAGAAGACAAATGATACAGAAGCAAAACAAGTACACTGCTGACTAATGAACATGTACCATAAGGGAAAAATTGTGTTAATTCAGTGAGATATCAGAGTTGCTTTTTCCGCACTATTATGCAGCCAATCTTACATAATGTTATCCACCCAGCCTTTTACACTCCTAACAAGTGTGTATGTATATCTGTGAGCAGCAGTTTGATTTTCAATAACATATCAGTTACTCTTTTCCCCACTCTCTCCTTTGACCAACTCTCTAGCAGACACAGTTGCCTATACTCCATCCCCTGCCTCTTCATTGGAAAAAGAAGGCAGACTAATAATTGGAGTTTTAGCCTTCCTGCACCACCTAACAAGTGCAGTTTCTTTCCTCAGTGCAAAGCCTCAGAGTATAATACTTCAAGGTCAGAACTCCTCAAAGTTTTACTCCTCCCAAACTCTTTCTGCTTTTATTCATATCTCATAGCCATTTAATAACTGTTTGTTTGTTTGTTTGTTTTGGTATTTTGCCCAGAGTGTGCAGTTACCTGGGCTTATAACACTATTTCAGAAGCAGAATCTGGCCATATATTTTATAATCCTGAATGGTCAAAGTGTGTTAGTTATACTACAGCCAACTCAGAGTTTACAGGGGATGTAAGGATTAGAATGTATGCTTAGACATGTAAGTCCCCTGTTTCTCCATTGATACTTAGCCAAAGCTCAATATATTGTGTCACTTTAGTTCCTTTTATTGTTAAGGTATGGATGCTTTATTCACTCTGTAAGTTCAGAAAATTTATATGCAAGGTAAGCTGTTAAGCTAGCATTACAAGGATATTCTTAGGCAGTTGAGTAGAATGGATGTTCTATGAGAACATAAATATTTTTTCTCTTATTTTGGCATATATATTCACAACACTAAAATTACTAAGTTAAACAAAACTGGAATATATTTTTCAATAAGTGAATGAGGAGGGAGAGATGTCTTAATAGTGAAACATTAGGCTCATACAAATTCAGAACAAAATAGATCCAAGTTTTGTAAACTAAACATTTTATGGTCTAGAGAAAGATATAACAAGACCAAAAACAAAACAAAACACATCTGTGTATGATAGTGATCAGAAAATGTATCACTTCTGTGCAAAGATGGGAGTAGAGGAAGAAATATTTTTGCTTCTGTTCATTTGTCCTCACTGAATTTCACATGGTTTTGCTTTTGTATTTCTTATATAAATGCGACAAATAGAAAATGCATAACAACTATTATACATTTGAATTCCTAAATTCAAACTTTGGCTTTTTTTTTTTTTTTTTTTTTTTGGTCAACTCTTAGTAGCCCAACTTCTGGAACAAATATTTGCCAATGTGAACAACTAGTTAAAAATATTTATTAAAGTATATATATTTTATTAAAAAAAACACTAGTATCTGGTAGGATGCCAATGATTTATATCATTAATAATAATGCAGACTGAGCAGCATTCAAATCTCAGCAGTTTGATTAGCTAATTGTAAAACTATAATATTGATGTGATAGTTGCACAGTTTTCAGTAATGCAAGTTTCAATGTATAAAGTGTTATAAATTTACATTTTAGTGTAAGAAATAAGGTAAGATAAATAATAACTAAAGTAAGAACTGTAATGAGTGCTGTTATTGAGGAATACAAAAAGAGCTTTGGGAGTTCAGAAATGGATACAGTTGCTTTTTAGTATGATGGTGGAAGAGTATTAGGCAAGACAATTAGGAATCAAGGAAAGCTGCATTAGAGAAGTAATATTTGAAAGAAACTTAAGAAAAATACCATAATTTCATATTTATTATTCTAAAATGTTCTCCATAACTTAGCCCCTCTTTTGACATTATATTTATTTAACTATTTTCTGTTGGCCTTTCCCATGGAACAGATTAAGATGCCGAAATAGCTAGATAAAATATCCTTACTTAGAATAGCTATCTTTCTTTAGCAACTGCTTTATCATTTCTTTTTCCCTTTGACTTATTTTATTTTTCTTCACAGTAAAAAGCTCAATATCAGTTTCAAGAAGTTTCAGGAAGTTTAAACTTCCTTCTTATGCTTCTTTAACTCTAGCCTCTATTTTTGCTTCAAATATTAGCCAAGATATTGATTCTTCTAGAATGCCTTTCTTCTAAAACCACCACCAGATTGGGTCAGATCTCCTCCTAGATATAGGTTATATATAGTTCCCTGGGATTCTTCCACACTTAACCTTTAACCTAAGGAATAGGAACAAAATATATGTCTATATATGTTCTTAATACATATGTACATATGGGCCTGTGTGTGTGATTATTTTGAAGATAAGGATTTATTGACTACACACTGAATTTTCTATACCTGGCATCTATATTATACATGTGCTAAATGTATGGTGAGTGAATGAATGAATTCATAATCTATGAAAATGTGCATGCATAAGAAACTATACAATAATAAAATAAGTACACTACCATGAGTATAGTATCTTAATGTATTGTTCAGCCATGTGATAAACAAGTGTTCAGATTGAGTCAGATTGGGCCAGAATGGGTCCAAGATAGTTTTGTTTTAGATGATGAGGAAAAAAGTCTCAGCTGGATGATGACCTGTTCTCTAAAGTTCATGCTACATTTAAAAGTTAGTTTCCTTAAAAAAAAAAAAAAAAAATAGCTTTGAAGTATACACAAAAGAAATGCACATATTTAATGTGTACAATTTGATGTCTTTGAACATATGAAAATGCCCATAATTTCATCACTACAGTTGAGGAAATAGACACATTCAACACTACTCAAAGTTTCCTTGCGAGCCCCCCTCTTGTGGTAGAACACTTAACATGATATTGATACTCTTAAATTTTGAACTATATAATACCATGTTAACTATGGGCACTATGTTGTATAGCAGATATCTAGAACTTATTCACCTAGAATAACTGGAACTTTATGTCCATGGAATGACTTCTCATTTCCTTAATCAACGAGCCCTTGGTAACCTCTACTGTATTCTCTGTTTTTATGTGTTTGACTGTTTGATACCTGTATGAGTGGAATCATAGAGTGTTTGTGACTGGCTTATTTCCTATAGCATCATGTTCTCTAGGGTCATTCATGCATTGCAGATATCAGGATCGCTTTCATTTTTAAGGCTATATAGTATTCCACTGTATGTATATACTGCATTTTTTTAATCCATTCACTTGTTGATGAATGTTTGGTCTCTTTTCATAACTTGGGTATTGTGACTAATGCTGCAGTGAACATGTTTCCATGCACTTCTGCAGATATCTCTTTTAGACACTGATTTTGTTTCCTTCAGCTATATACCTAGAAGTTGAATTGCTGGATATTATGGTAGTTCTGCTTTTAATTTTTGAGGAATCTCCATTCTGTGCTTCATAATGACTGTACCAATTTATGTTTCTACCAGCAGTGTAGCAGGGTTGCTTTCTCTTCACATCTTCACCAACACTTCCTAACAAATGTGAAGTGATATACCATTGTGGTTTTGATTTGCCTGGTGATTAATAGTATTGAGCACCATTTTATGTACAATCATCAGCTTATACTGGTTTAACTTATTTTTTGACTTTACGATGGTGTAAAAGTGATACATATTTAGTAGTAACTGTATTTCCAATTTTGAATTTTGATCTTTTCTAACTAGTGATATGTGGTATGATACTCTCTGTAATGCTGGGCAGTGGCAGCAAGATGATTTTGCCCAGTCGTAGGCAAGCATGTTTAAGGTAGGCTAGGCTCAACTATAATGTACCATAAGTTAGGTATATTAAATGCATTTTTGAGTTGTGATATTTTTAACTTATAATGGGTTGATTGGAACACAACCCACTCATAATCAAGAAGCATCTGTACTTATCAGACATTTGTATGTTTTCTTTGGAGAAAATGTATATTCAGATCCTTGTCTATTCTTTAAATGGAATTCTTTTTTCCTGTTCAGTTGTACAAATTCCTTATATGCTTTGGAAATTAACCCCTTCTCAAGTATACAGTTTGAAAATGTTTTCTCCCAATCCAGAGGTTTTTGCTAGTTCTATTGATTGTTTACTCTATAGAAGCTTTTTAGTTTGATATAATTCCACTTGTCTATTTTTGTTTTTATTCACTATGTTTCTGGTATCGTAGCCATGAAATCATTGCCAAGACCAATAAAAAGAAGGTTTTCTCTTTGTTTTCTTCTGGCAGTTTTATAGTTTCAGATCTTATGTTTAAGTCTTTAATCGATTTTTAGTTTATTTTTGTGTCTGGTGTCTGATACAGTACAAATGAAGATGCAACTTAATTTTCTTTGCATGTGGATATCCAGTTTTCCCAACACCATTTGTTAAAGAGACTGTCTTTCCTTCAGTGTGTATTCTTGAAACCGTTGTCAAAAATCACATGATTATATCTGTGTGGGTTTATTTCTGGACTCTTTAATCTGTTCCATTTGTCTGTCTTTATACTAGTACCATACTGTTTTGATTACTGTAGCTTTGTAATATATTATGAAATCAAGAAGAGTGATACCTTCAGACTCTGTTTTTTCTTGAGATTGCTTTAGCTATTCTGAGTCTTTTGTGGTTTCACATCAAGTTGAGGATTGTTTTCTTTTTCTAGTTGCATAAAAATGACATTGGGATTTTCATGAGGATGACAATCTTTTGATCATTTTGAGTAGCATGAACATTTTAACAATGTTAATTATTCTAATTGTGCTTTAATTGTATTCATCAATTTGCACAGTTGTCAGTGTAAATAAAGTCTTTCATCTCTTTGGTTAAGTTTACTCCTAAACTTATATTTTTGGTTTTGATATTATTGTAAATGGGGTTATTTTCTTAATTTTGGATGATGCATGTTTAGTATTTGTGTTTAGATTCATGAAGTAGAAGAATACCAAAAATGAGGAAAGGTAACAAAAGAGATTTTTATATGTTTACTGTGTATACTGCAACTTTACTGAATTTATTAATTCTAACATTTATTTGGTGGTATCTTTAGGATTTTTTTAAAATATAGGATTACATCATCTATAAACATAGATAATTTTACTTTCTTTCTGATTTAGATTTAAATTATTATTGCCTAATTGCATTGCAGAGATTTCAAGTATTATGTTGAACTTCACAGTGAGTATCCTAATTTTGTTATTTATCTTAAAGGAAAAGCTTTCTAGTTTTCACAGTTCAGTATGATTTTAGCTGTAAGCTTTTCGTACATGGTCTTTGTTATGTTGAGACAAATTTTTTCTATACCTAGTTTGTTGAGCATTTTTATCAAGAAAGGGTGGTGAATTTTGCTTTTTTCTGCATATTAAATTCATGGGATTTTTATCCTTTATTCTGTTAATGGGATGTATTACACATTTTTATTTGCAAAAGTTGAACCATCCTTGCGTCCCAGGGATAAATTTCACTTTTAAATTACAGATATGAAATTTAAAATTTAAATTTAAATTATTTAATTTAATGTAGCATAAATAAATAAATAATAAAAAACAATTGTTTAAGTTTTTACATAACTTCAAAATAAGTATGAACAGACAGTAATTGAAGAATGCATGTTAAAATGGCTACTTGAGTTAAGGAAACGAATAAGAATTAATAAGCCAGATAGTTTCCTTTGTGAATGTGATTCAGTGGTGACCCTAGTGTTTTTATCAATATAAATTTAAATGTCCAAAAAATATTTTAGTAGGTTCTTGAGGTAGAGGAATGCCAAAACTGAGGAAAGGTAACAAAACAAAATAGATCATACTCGCATTAAGAAAAAATATAGTACCAATTGATAGTTTCTGGAAACATGTAACAAAATGTGTTAAAGTATTTTATACGTAAACACATATATGTATATTTTCATGATTTTAGTTTTATATTTTATTTATCCAATTACTCTCTCATTACTACCTTAACTCAATATTAAATAAGATCTCAAATTATCTTGTATTTTATAATATAAAAGAAAAATAATTAATTACTATAAACAAATTTTAAATTATGAATAAAATTTGTGGCATGTAGCAATTTGGCAAAAATGGAAACATTGAAACTAGCTTTCTAATTTCATTAAAGGATAAAGAAAAACATAAAATAATATATTTGAAAGATGTACTATTTCAATGATGGCATGGAATTTTTGATGAAGTAACTCTGTTATTTCGAAGAATTATCACTATACAGTGAGAATGGAAAAAGAAATAAAAAATACAACGTATACCTTATCCCATTAGTTAAGAGAGTAGTTCAGGAGACATTATTGTCTTCAGTGACTCCAGGTTCATTTTTTTGCCACATTCTCCTAAAATATAGTTAGGAGAAACATACTACATGGAAATCTGGGACACTTAATGAAGTTAGCTATATTTTAATTACACATTTAGATTAACATAATACCTAATGTAACTTTGGACTATATTCATTTTTTTTCACTTTGTATTAGCAATATTTAAATTACTTTGATTATGTACTTGCTTCCCCTTGTTTATCATTGTCAAAAATATAAATAATAAACTATAAATAGATATATTATCTAGTTACAATCATGTGCTTGCTATTCATTAAATGTCTATGACCTGGAGAGTACAAATGTGATAGTCGATTTTGTCATTTTTAAATGAAAATCATAGGAAGCTAGAAAGACACACAAATGATTTAGAGATATAATGAATAGTTTACCTAAAATTTATATAACTCTGACTCTGATTTTTGTAGAGAATGTTTCATTTCATTTTAATTAGTTACATTATTTTATCAAGTGGTTCTATTTTAGTGATTGACAAATATGCAAATGTGAAATGACTTCAGTAACATTCGATTATGTCTTTAGTTAATATTTTTAAGCTCTCTGCCTATCATAAAAATAAACTTTCATGAAATGTGAGCCATACGATGCCTACATAAATTAAAATGTTTTTTTTCAGATTTTGAGACAATTTGTACGTAACACTATCATTAAGACACCTACCCCCCCACCCCCAGGAAAAAGTTTACCTAGACTCATCATTTAGGACAATATAATCTTTGAATATTTTTAGTGAAGTATAAGTCAAAAGCTATGTGTTAGGAAACGTTTGTAACTATAGGAAATCATCATGTTTTCCTCCATTGACATATGACCTGAAATATTTTTATAATAACAGACACATAATCAAGAAGTAAGTAGAAAAAAAAAGTAAGTAGAACATGACAGCTGTAATAGTTTACATATAACCTCTTGCACCAAGGAAATATAATTTCTAAAAGGAGTTAAACAAACACAAAATATCATACGTTGGTTTAAAATTGTATTGTATTAGCTAATTATAATTTTAAAAAGTGATTGCATTTCCCTAATGAAATACAAATATCCTCAATAAAATATTTATCCCAAAAAGCCTAAGTTAGGTGATTTATTTTGTATTATTTTTTATTATTTTTTAGGCGAGGCAACACTTGATTGACCTCACAGATTGCAATGACCTTGTCAGCTTACAATCCTTTATTTTTTTATTTTTTATACCTCTAGCACCTGGTCTTCCTAGGTGGTCTCCCATCCAAATACTAACTGGGCCCAACCCTGCTTAGCTTCCTAGATCAGACAGGATGGGGTTTGTTCAGGATAGCATGGCCATAGACCTAAGTTAGGTTATCTAGAAAGAGAATTTTAGTTACAAAAACAGCAAACAAATAAAAACAAATATTTCCTTTTTAAATTGCCCTTAACAATTTAGATTTTGGTTTTTCATCTTTTATGAGATGGTTGCAGAGTTCAGTGAAAAATAATTTTGAAACATTTTATAATAGTACTTTAGGAAATTTTTACTCAATATTTTCCGAAGATTCTTTTGTTAAATGAGGAAACCTGAGATTTCACAGACGAAGGTAGGCATTTTAGACATACTTGGAAGGGTTTTTCCACCTAGATATTCTGCAGTTTGGTTAAGCAAGCATATATGTTGAACATATAGTATGAGGAGAGCGCTGCACTTGGTAAGTACTGTGAGGATATTAAGCTGGATCAAATAACCCTGCTCTCCAGAAGCTCAGCACATAGTTGGAGAGCTCGAGGACCATAAGCGTGGTAAAAACTTCACGTATATGCAAGCCTAATTCTTTAAAGAGATGGAAAAGAGACTGATTTAAGCTAAGAAAAGCATATTTGAGGGAATGAGTTTGAATTGTGTCTCAGCTGTTAATAAAAACTTTTAAAAGCAATATTTTCTATGCTTTATAGTTCTAAATGAGGTCTGGAAGAGGGAGAATAAAAGGGAGTTATAAGAATAGTAAGTTGATCAATGTATTAGGAGATGGTGGAGGAACCAGGGTAGTGTAGTATGATTTCAGAATCGTAGGTCCTTAGGGAATATTTCCTTCCACATTTGCATCTTCTACTACTAGCTACAATATTATTAAAGGCAATCATAGAAACACTCAAAATCAGATATATTAAAATTATAGTATGTAAATTTTGGCACATAAATAGATATATTAAAGATAATCTAATCATGCATTCTCTCTTTACATCTTTGAGTTTCTAGTTTTAAAAACCCATACTCCTTACCTTTTATAATGGGTATTGTGGGGAAATTGCCTCTGTAGGAAGTCTTGAGGATTAAGCATAAGAGAGTTCTCTTCTTATTTGTTTCTTATGTTCACAAAGAAACTAAGTTCAAGGGTTTAAATGTGGTTTGTCCTTTCACAGCTAGAGATAATAACCTTCCTGCTTATAAAAAATATAATAAAAATGTTCTGAGGAGTGTGTTTTTTGTTTTTTAAATCAAAACATAGATTATATTTTACTATATGAAATATAAAATATACCCCAAAGTGAAATGTTACATTCAATTTTGTTTTTATTATCTATAGAGTAAATATATAATATAAAGAATATAACAAAAGCTTAAAAAATGCCTCTGTGTTTATGAGGAAGTTATATTTTTAATTTTTTATATATATTGTAAATTTGATATGGCTGGCTGCTATTTACCTCTCTGTTGTATTTTTTTCTCCTTTAATTAGCTAATACCATCAAAGTTAAATTTTACATGTGATTTTAATGAGATGGATCTTCGTTTCTCTTTATGAATTTATTTAAGTGTATGATTTTTTAGATGTAGGCAGCCAGTGAAATTAAAAAAAAATATATGTATACAATATTTAATGTTGAGTGAGCCCATCTTCCAAAACTGTTCTTTTTATTTGAAGCTAAGACACTGTGTTTTCATCATGACAACAGTTATACCATATTACTTTCATAGAAATAAAAATATTCAATCTAATATGGGATTCAACTTGATATGTAATTCCATTTAAAGGTGAAACTATCTCAACTTCTTGCTTTATTGTAGTCTTCTTTTTAAAATTTTGTTTATAGTCTTATGGTTTGTTTTTCTTATATTTAGTATTAGAGCAATTGACTGCATTTGTTTTTTCACACTTTGCACATCTGCTTAAATAGTACTTTTTACATATTTTGGCCTTCTGCCACCCTCACTGAAATATTTCTATTTTATAAATTACGTATCAAATAATAATTGAAAATATTGTGTAAAATGCATTTCCTATGAAAAGTTCTAGCAGTTTATGATTAAAATTCTTACCACAGGCATTGCAAAGCATCACAGACCAAAAAAATAAATAAAAGAAAAATAAATCAATACAAGAAAGGATAATATTTATATTTTGTATAGATTAAGATTGAAAGTGAGTTTTAGAGATCAGAGGGAAGGTTGAAAACACATTCATGGTGAGAATTATCACTGTTTTTCTCTCTGAATAAGCCTGGTAAATTCTGCTAGGGAAAAAAAAAATATACCGGTAGACAAAATTGTTATCCATGGAAGATCATTTTTATTCTTCCCAGTACACATGAAAGAGTAGAGAATTTTATATATATTTCTATCTTATATACTTTTAGGATATTCTAAAATAAAGAATGTGGACAGAAAAGGAAGTGTTAGTAGATGGCCTAAAACCTATTTTCCCTCCCCTGTGATACTCATGAAGAAATATAAAGCAATAAGGTGGTCAGACCTCCTTGTAAAGAAGCTAATTTGATCACCTGATAGTATTTACTAGTGTAAATGTAATGATTGTTTTTATCTGTTAAATACTTTTAACAGTATATTCCTTGTTTGTCAAAATGGCTTATAAACCTCAAAATTATGGATTTATAGACTTCTAGAAAATGTCAGTGACCTGTAATTATCAGAGTGAAAATGAAGATGTTGCATGACTAAAACGACTCCATGTGTGCAGGTAATGCCCTGATGCATCTCTTGGGAAATCATATGCTAAATTTGAATAAGAGCTTGGCCTAATATGGGAAGAAAGGATCTGAAAAGCTACAGTGCTCTTCTGCAAGTTTGTAAACCTGTAGCTTGTGATTGTCTGCATACTTTGAACTATAAGTAAAACTTTTTTGAGGGTAAAAGGTATGCTTTCTGTGAGCTGGCCTTTGTGTTATCTTAGTATACCAAGTTCATTTTTTATTTGCATTTATGGATTACCCAAAGACACTAATAACACCGTGCTCAAGTAGCTTTGCAATTCCAGAAAACACTTTCATTTGGCAATTAGTAAATAGAGAGAGTTATTTAAAAAATGATAATTCTTTACAATAAGCATACAACACAGCAATTGCACTTTTTGCCATTTATCCCAGAACTCTGTAAACATGTGGTCACACAAAAACTTATATATGAATGTTCATAGCATTGTTTTTTTATGTTAGGCCTAAATTAAGAAGAACTCAGATATCCCTTTAGTGAATATATAAATGGGTTGTTTAACCATTTAACACATACATACACACACATGTACACACACACACACACACACACACACACTATGGAATACCCATCAATAAAAATAATGAACTATTGATTTTTACAACATAACTTTAAGGAATTATGAGTATAAAAAGCTATTCTAAAAAAAAAGTTATATACTGTATGATTTAATTCATATAACATTTAAAAAAAACAATGTTAGAAATGGAGAACAAATTAGTGGCTGTTAGGGTTTAGTGTTGAAAGTCAGGAGAGATTTGAGGGAGTGGGCATGACTATCAAAGAACAATAAAAGGATAGTTGTCGTATTGATCTGTTCTTTATCTTGACTATGGTAATGAATGCATAAACCTGCACATTTGACAAAATTTTATAAAGCTAAATACACACATACACATATGCAAATGAATGAAAGTGAAACAGGATATCCAAATGAGATCAGTGGTTTTTATAAATGTTTATATCTTTGTTGTAATATTGTGTTATACTTTTATAGAATATTGTAATTTGGGTAAACTAAAATATACATATGATCTCTGTATTTCTTTCATGTGCCTCTATAATTATCTCAATTAAAATTTCAATTAAATAAGTATTTACATTTAATCTTTAAAAATTTTACCCTATGTATATATTATTAGAAAGTGAGAACTTGTGCTGTAAATTAAATATGTGCTCCCAAAATTCATATGTTGAAACCTAATATCCAATGTGATAGTATTAAGAGGTTGAATGTTTGGTAGGTAGTAAGATGATGAGGGGAGAGGCTTTATTAATGGGATTAGTGTTCTTAAAAAAGAGATATGTAATAGCTCCTTCACCCCTTCTGTCATATGAGGACACATCAAGAAGGTGGCTGTGTATGAATAAGGAAATAGGCACTCAACAGACACAGAGTCTTCCACTGCCTCCTGAACTGTGAAAAATAAATTTCAATTTTTTATAAGCCACTCGGTCTATGGTATTTTGTTATAGCAGCCCAAACAGACTAAGACAGTTTGTATAGGAAAAAAAAAACAACAACTTTTATTCATCATAGAAAAGAGAAATGCATATATATGAAACCATATAACCTTTACTTGTAAAAAACATATGTTGTAGTCAGTGGAGTAGACTCTGCTCATACAGTTGAAGTGGAGTATGGAAAGATATTTAACATAGCAAATATTGTTGCAATAAATTAGAGCAGCTCAAACATAGAATGCATTACCTTTTATTTTTTTATTTTTTTGAAAATTAAAGTGTTCTTAATTATGTGTATATCATAAATAGAAAAAAGATTAATGAAATACATCAAAATGTGAATCATAATTTCTAATTTTAGGATTAGAAGTGATTTTTATGTCCTTATATGTACTTTTCTCTATTTTCCAAGTCTTGTACAATGAATATGAATTAATTTATAGGCAGGAAAAATAATGAAAGTTTTAAAAACAAATAGTGGCATATACATACAATAGAATACTACTCAGGAATAAAAAGATGATCATTGATACACATATCAATATGGATGAATCTTCAAAGCATCATGCTAAAGAAGCCAGACACAAAAAGCTACATACTATATGATTTCATTTATATGAGACTAAGGAAAATGTGCACCGCCTTTTTAAATAGTGTACTTTCTTATCAATAACACACAAGTGAAAAATACCTGGATATCCTGTAGGAGACTAGAGTTAAGAGTCAAAATTTATTGTTTGGACGAGATAATGTTACAAATTCATCCAACATTCAAATTGCTTTGATTTTATTTATTGGATTATTTGTGAGATACTTGGTTAAATAGTATTTTCATTTCCTACCCAATTTTAAACACCATGCTGGGCACTGGTAATAAAATGGAAAGCAAAATTAGATAAAGGTCTTGTTTTCCTTGAGTTCACCGTCTGATGAGTTAGACATACATTAATTGAATGGGTACATGAATAATGGTCACAATAAAACCAACTGATAACTCTGGTAAGTGATGTAAAACATCCTGTTAAGGTAAGGAAATCTGATGTAATTCTAATTTTCCTTGAGGAAGTAATATTAGACAGTTTCGGTACCAGAAAAAATTTTAAATCTTTAAAGAGGAGACAGATGTAGGGTGGATAGCGACTGAAGGAGAAATAGAAGGTGCCATGAAAGAAAGAAGACTAGTGAGACTGGGATGTTGAAGGCC
Organism: Eidolon dupreanum; assembly: GCA_028627145.1. Lineage (NCBI taxonomy): Eukaryota > Metazoa > Chordata > Mammalia > Chiroptera > Pteropodidae > Eidolon > Eidolon dupreanum. The sequence continues at coordinate 26,001,803 of CM053508.1, forward strand.
TGCAGAGGGTGAGTCTGAAGGTAAGTAGTTTGACTATTCAGGGTTTAAATTTTTTTATCATAATAATAATGGAGAAATTTAGTCTTGAACATGTTGTTGAAAAGGGAACTATTATATTTAGGGAAAAAGACTATAATACAAGAGTAAATAATTATATTTGCATCCAGCAAAACAATTATCTCTGCATGCTACTGTTATTGCTCTGCCTTTACTATAGAGATTTGATTTGAAAAGATGGTTTCCTAATGGATATAATCAGTTAAGATTATTAGTTTTAGTAAATGATGATATCTAGAAAGGAGAAATTTGTACAGAGTTTGGGGTGTTTTGACATTCTGTTTTTTGAATTAATGTTTAAAGTGAATACATCATAAAGACAGTGCACAGAGGAAGATACGACAATGACATACGTTTAGGTTTATTAGGTTTAGATATAAGTTTTCCAGGTTGTGCAACTGAATAGTTGGATATGGCATTTGTTGAGATATTGACAATGGAAGAAACAATATGATTAACAGGATGATCGTTAGTGTGATTCTGAACAATAGGATACATGAATCTGAGCACAGAGTTCATAGCCGAGAGTTCAAAGCCGAGATCACTTGGTCATGGCCATAAGTATAAGTAGATGGTCCTCATCAATGAATCATCCCATCTCTGATCTCAGAAGAGAGTGGAATTTTAGTTTTGAAAATAGGCATCAATTAGAAGCCATATAAAGATGTAAATTATATATCTATATCTATATCTGTCTGTCTGTCTATCTATCTATCTATCTAGAAGGAGAGAATAAAGGCCAGATAATTCAATTTCATTTTTTTTTTAGTTAAGATAAATAGATGTGAGAAGACAAGTAGATAGTATGTATAAAGTGTAACATTGATAGGTTAAAAAGATGATTGATAAAATAAGTCAAAAAGATAAAATAGGCATTAAAAATGGGCATTATTTTTGAAAGATGTTTTGAATATTATAAACCTAAGGGGTACTATATTATACTACATTCTTAGGTCAAAATGCAAGGCTCCAGAACTATTTTTGTTCTTGAATTAGATAATGGACAACTCCTGTTTTATAAAGGAAGAATGAAGAAAATATATCTATAGTGGCAGGTTAGTTGATGTAACTGCAACAAAGGTTGAGAGACTGAACATTTGATAGTTTCTGTTTTCTCTTAGGGATAATTTTGTCTTCTAAAACAGAGGAGATGTTACAGATGGATGAGGAAAGAATGGTTGGAGAAAGTAAAGAAAGTCTGAAATTGTTACTTTGAAAGTGTGAGTGTTCACCAGCGAAATATAACATGAATTCTAGGACAGATTGAGAGTCCACTTGAGACTGATGGCTCTTCATTATTGTGGAAATAATCAACGGTACCATCTTTTAAAAATTTCTATGGCATTGTTAGGGTGTTTAGTGGAAGGCCTGGGAAAATCAAATTGTTGCGTTCTTCCAGGATTGGAATTCTTACAGAGAGCTTGTGGCAATTGCTGCTTGTTATTCTGCAAAGTCTGTATTCTCTTCTTGGGTGCAAAACTTGGTTACTTATTTCATCTTCCCTTTCATTCAGATATGACCAGTAGTTGATTTCCAGCCAAAGGAATGTGAGCAAAATTTAGCTTACATATGTTCAGGCCTGACCTATGAAATCTCCCCATATATTCTTCTATGATCTCTTTCTTTTATTTGACTGAGGTAAAAATATCAAGGTAATCTTGGAAACCACATGTGGTAGATGGCAGAGCAACCCCCAAACAAGTTTCCTTAAATGATCATGTGAAAGAGTGATACCCAGGGAAACTTATGATTACCTAGGACTTTTTATTTTGTGAACAAAAAATAAATTTCATTTGTGTTAAGCCAGTAGTGAGAACTCTTTTTTTTCCCCTGTAAAAAGCCAGACAGTAAATAATTTATGCTTTGCATGGGCTTTAGGGTCTCTGTCATAACTACTCAACTGTGCAACTATAATGCAAAGACAGATGTAGGCAATACATAAACAAACAAGCATGTCTGTGTTTAATAAAACTTTATTTCTAAAACAAGCCATAGGCCAAATCAACAACTGGGGTGTGCTGATATTATTACTAAACATTTGTTACCTTAAACTAGCCTATTAGTTCAAACTAATATGCATGTGTTATGAAAACGGGCACAGAAAGATATATTTTAAAGTGTACTTTTACAGTAACAATGTAGAAATGAATCTAAATAAGAAACGAAGAGGGGGATAATGATGTCATAAGTATAATTAATGAAGTCAGATATTGGACATTACAACAAAATTGAAGAATTTTACTAATGGAATTGATTTAACAGTCAAACTGGAAGTAATTTTGAGTTAATCACATGGGAGTTGATGATAGGTTCTACAGTGAATAGTTGGGAGTAGGTGACAAGAAAACTAATCTAAATAAGTTATGCACATTTATGGTAACTGCAGAACAGCAATGTGAAAAACCAAGGGTCAATTAAGATTCGGTGTTTATGTAATGATGATTTAAATGCCAATACTCTATATTATATATGATATATAATGTTAGAGATATATGTGTAGGTATACACATAGGTATTTCTTATTGATATGACACCAACATAGACACTGATATACATATACATATACACATTATTGCATATGTGTGTGTATATATATATATACATATATATATATATATATACATACATACATACATATATGCACAAATCAAATATATAGAGATATATATGTAGATATAAATATGAGTATATATGTAGGTATACATGCTTGATTATACAATCTTTGCTACTGAGATGCCAAACAAATCATCCATTTCAGATTTGTGTAATGCCAGAGTTTCTCAATTCATGTGTAAAAATAAAAACATCTATTATTTGTGAACATATGATAAAATAAAGTAGAACATAATTAAATGGCTTCTGTGTGAAGAAAGGCCATCTTTCTTTATAATACAATTGACTTCTCTGAAGTTGTCTAGAGTAGTGTAAGGAGAATAGGAGGGAATCTATTTTATTATCACTCTAAATAACTAAAAAGCAGCTTTGAAAGAAAACAACAGAAAAATTGTGTTTTAAATAATTGTAGTCATAAAGTACAATTTAAGTGTAAAATGCCTTATTCATATTTAGGTGTTCTACATATAAGTTGATTTGTGGCAGGTTAAGGACACATCATATGACTACACTTGCTAACACTGTGCATTATATTGTGTCATTGAAAAATGTAAAATTAATTTACATTACCACAAAATGGTAAAACATTTCTCTCTTCCCCACAAAGTAATCTCTCAAAAAGTAATTTATTATGCACAGACTCCTTTTAGCCAAGTTCATTAACTGATGTTACATTTGCTGAGGTGCCAAGACTATGAAAATTACTTAAAATATTTTGACCAAACAAGGGTGGAATAATCATAGCATTATTTTCTTAATTACTAAGCAACCTAGTTAAAAATTTTGCTTATATTTATGATGCATTGAAAATATGTTTAGTGCTTTGGATACAAACAAAATGTTTTGATTAAAATATGACTCAAGGAGAAGTGATAGCATCTATAAGAGGATGACGCACAGCTGTATTCTAATAGCTCTCAACAAATACTGGCCAATGATAATATATCAATTACAGAAACAGATTTTATCCTTATATTTTCTTTTAAAACTTTTGTTACAAGATAATGAATACTTCTTTTTTTTATTGATAATACAAATTACTACCATGTGATACATCCTTACTTGAAATGCCATTTATATATAGGTTAACTATATAAATTGCCTTTATCTGACTTCACTCAGCACAGTACCCTTTAGGTCCATCTATATTGTTGCAGATGTAAAGATTTTATTCATTCATTTGTTCATTCATTTTTATGGCTGAGAAATATTCCATTGTATTTATATACCACCTCTTTTTTATTCATCCATCAATGGACACCAAGATTGCCTCGATATCTTCTTGGCTATTGTAAATAATGCTGCAATGTACATATGGATTTTCTTTTTCCTTTAAAGTCATATTTTGGATTCTTCAGATAAATACCCAGAAGTAGGATTATTAGGTCCTTCTTTGTCTCTTGTAGCCTCTGTTTTAAAGTCCATTTTGTATGGTATAAGTATTGCTACCCCAGATTTTTTTTTCCATTTTCATGAAATATCTTTTTGCATCCCTTTACTTTCAGCCTGTGTGTGTCTTTTGCTCTGAAGTGATGCTCTCGTAGGCAGCATATGTAAAGGTCTTGTTTTCTTAACCAGTCTGCCACCCTATCTTTTGACTGGAACATTTAATTCTATCTCATATGAAGCACTTGTTGATAATTAGTTATTGCCATTTTATTATTCATATTTTTGATACATATTTTTTTATTCTCTTAAAGAATCCCTCCAACATTTGCTGTAATACTGGCTTGGTGGTAATGAACTCCTTTAGCTTTTTCTTCTCTGGGAAGCTCTTTATCTGTCTTTCAATTCTAAATAACTTTGCTAGGTAGAGTAATCTTGGTTGTAGGACCTTGCTTTTCATCATTTTGAGTATTTCCTGCCAAACCCTTCTGGCCTGAAAACTTTCTGTTGAGAAATAGCCTGATAGTCTTATGGGAGCTCCCTTATAGATAACTAATTGATTTTCTCTTGCTGTTTTTAAGATTTTCTCTTTGTCTTTAACCTTTGGCATTTTAATTATAATTATAATTTTAATTATAATCTTGATGTAGACTTGTTTGAGTTCATCTTTTTTGAGACTCTCTGAGCTTCCTAGAGTTATATGTCTATTTCCTACACCAAGTTAGGGGAGTTTTCAGTCATTATTTTTCAAATAGGTTATCAATTTCTTGTTCTCTCTCTTTTTCTTCTGGTACCCCTATAATGCAGGGTTGTTATGCTTGATGTTGTCTCAGAGGGTATCCTCATTTATTTGGATACTTTTTTCTTTTTTCTGTTCTGATTGTCTTCTGTACTGGTGATTCGATCCTCAGCTTCCACTCTTTTGATTCCCTCTAATGTACTCTTCATCTCAGATATTCTGTTCATTTATGACTGGTTTCATTTTATGTTTTCAATCTCTATTTTTGTTTTCTATCTCTTTGTTAAAGTTGTCACTGAGTTCATCTACTCTTCCCCTAAATTCATTGAGCATCCTTATAATAAGTGTTTTGAACTCTGCTTCTGGTAGGTTACGTGTCTCCATTTTGTTTAGTTCTTTTCCTGGAGCTTTGTTCTGTTCTTTCATGTGGGTCATGTTTTTTTGTCTTCCCATTTTGGCTGCCTGCCTGTGTTTGTTTCTATTTTTTAGGTAAGGTTCCTAAGTCTCCCAGTCTTAGTCGAGTGGCTTTATGTAGTAGGTGTCTTGTTGGGCCCAGGAGGCATTCCTCCCTGGTCATCTGAGCTGCGTGCTCAAAGTGTGTCCTGTGTATGAGTTGTGTGTGCCCTCCTGTTGTAGTTTAGCATTGGTTGCTGTTAACACATTAACAGGAGAGATTGACACTTAAATAGATTGGTTGTGAGGATTGGCTGGTGAGGAGCTAACCTTACAGAGCAAGATTCATTTTAATAGGGCTCTGATACCTGCCCAGTCTGCCCTTCAGGTATGTCCTCCTTATATGCAGTCCTGGATGGTGTTCCGGCTCTGGCACTGGTTGAAACAGGCCACTGGATATGCTATCCCCAGAGCCTCCTGGGAGGGGTCCAGCTACAGGCCAAGTTTAGTCTCAGCCTGTGCAATTCTGGGGCCACCTGGTAAGAGTCACCAAGCAATCCGCAGAATGCTGTCACCCATTACTGGGATTATAGGTACCTTGAGAGGCCAAGCCAGGAACTGGGACTGGTGGCTGCTAGAGTTATGGGGCACGCTGAGGCCAAATATTGTTTCTTTGGTTTTTTGAGCCTTTGGGAGATCTTTAGGAAAGTCTGCAGTATGAGCCAAGGTAGACAGTTTGTATGGAAGAAAACACTGGAGGCAGCTTGAGTGGGCCTACAACTTGGGAGAGAAGGGATCTCAGGGAATCACCTGGGTGGAGCAGCTTGTGTTAACCAGGTTGTGGTGGCAACTCAGATATGGTGCCTACCTGTGTCTGCACGGTGGGAAGGGGATGGGCATAACAAAGGAACAAAAGACTCTGCCAATACTTCTGCTGGGAGAAAGCTGCCCCTCCAGCCCTTGCCTGAAGCCGACAACTCAGTTCCTCCCCAGGTGTCCCTGGCACTTTTTAAGCTTCTGCCCCAGTGCTGGAGCTCAGAACAAATGAGTCCATCATCAAGTAAGTCCATTTGCTCACTGTTTAAGAAATTGTCTGTAACTCCCACAGCCCTCTGTTTCACTTAGCTATAATCTTTGCTAGTTTTCACAGCCATGGATTGTGGGATCTTCTCTTCCTGGCACTGCAACCCCTGGCTGGGGATCCCAGCATAGGGCCAGAAGGGGAGCCCAGTCTGGGACTGGGACCCCTCACTCCTTGGGATGGGGGGTTCTGCAGCAAAGATAACTGTCCTGATTCTCATCTGCCACACACAGTTCTTGTACTTGCTTATTTCACATCTACCCCACCTTCTATCAGTCTCCAGGTGACCTCTTATGTATGTCCCCAGTTGTAGGACTTCTGTACAGCCAAGTCTCAGGCAACTCCCAGTGATGGCTGTTCTGTAGTTTCATTGTAATTTTGATGTAATTGAGAGAGGAGGTGAATAGCATCTACCTTCCATACCATCTTGACCAGACATCATCATCATCATCATCATTATTAGTATTATTATTTTAATTTAAGGGATTCACGTATAATCATGGAGTGAACTGGCTACAGAACTTTGTCAGGTAAAGGGTTTGACAATTAAAATTCATTTCCTAGAATTTCATTCACTTTCACTAACTGGTAAGGGAAAGGTTATACTGTCCTAAGTCTTACCTTACACAGTCTGGGTGTCCAGAGGACATTCCCAAGGATTTCACTCTGAATGAGAAGCAGTAGCCTAAACATTCACTTCTGGACCACATTGAATACTTATAGGTCATCAATCTCAGAGATGAGAGGTCTTACAGAGGATACTTGATCTTACTTCTACCCAGGCTATCTGGTCCAATTTGTGGTAAAACCAAAATCTCAGTTGCAGAGGATCTTATTCTACCATATCTCAAAGATGATTTATCCACACTTACTCACATATTCTGATTCTTAGGTAAATAAATCCAAACTCTCCATCAACAATTGATTGTTAGTTTCACATAGAGCTAAGAGAGTCTTTCATAATTAATAGTTATACGGACAAAAAGATAAGGAGAGGCAGTAATCTCTGTGCCTGTTTTCCTCATCTGGGAATGATTTTTGCTAGATTGAATTTTGTGCCTAGTAAATAACTTGTAAAAATGTATGTCACATTGCTTAAACATTAAGAGATATTTAATACTTGATTAAAGAAGAAATAAAACAATGCATGATGATTAGATTGCCTTTAGGCTGTCATCATTAGTCTCCAAATAGATTGGTAATGCAGATTTTTCTATTTGTCTAACTTATTAAGCTGCTTTAATGCATAGAATTTTATTCTGTGAGCCTAAAAAAAATCACAGCAGCTTCCAAAGTCCCTTTTCATTAAAGAGTTTATGTACTAGGTATGTACAGTTTAATCTGCATATTAATATGGTTATTTAGAATAAAATCATGGACTATACTAGCACAGTGACTGTATTGACAGGTATATTCTGCTTATACTCTACCCATCTGTTTACATGGCTTGATGCCCATTCATAAGTTAATCAAACCTTTCCTGAGAGTAGCTGCCAAAAAGGCATTGCTTTGGAAGGGCAAATGGCAAATTTTGGAAAAGCAAAGGCAATGTAAGGAAGCCAATTTAAATTAATATGTTGAATAATTACCAAAACCCTGAACATTATATGATCATTTCTAAAGAAAAGCGAGATTTTGAACCAAAAAAACTTATGTAGACTACATAATTTTCTTAAGAATACTCATGTAAAAATCGAGAAAACTAGTAAAATAGTTTAGAAACCTTGAAATCTTGTATCAAATAAACAACTCCAGATAAAAATAAAGCCATTCAAATGATACATTTAAATATTTCTAATTTACTTTTTCTCCTTTTAAAAAAGGCTGAGTCTAAAAAAAAAAGGAAAGGAAATTGGCAAGATATTCTTTTTTTCTTTGTCAAGAAAACTTTCCATGAATTTATGACAGCTTTTCCCTTCTCACAGGGAAACATATGACTAAGTGATGTTTTTCTCACTTAGTAATAAGGGATTACATTTTGGAACTGTATATTTTAAAAGGGACAATGATCTGTATTTTTTTTTTCTTTTCTTTATCTCTGTTATTTTTTTAGCCATAGTACTCTGTATGTTTATCTAATTCTATTATTGTCTAATCTCTAATATCTAGTATTTTTCTGATAGTACCATTTTTATTCATCTGCATTCTTTACTGAAGGAGAGTCTAGTTCTTGAGCTCAAAGATGTCTAAAACTGCTCATGTAGAAGGAATTGGGTTTCAGTTTACAATGGACCCATTACAGATCTTGGTGACGATATTAATCAAGGCCCCTCACATGATAAATAATTCTATATACATGTAGAAATTTTCCATAGAATAATTCCATGATTTTACATCAAGTATATTTTTTGTCCTATATTAAAATACAGGTGTGACTATCACATTATGTGTTTAACACTTCAGGTTTACTAATAATTAAATTTGTCTGGTAATAATAGCTTTTGGAAAAGCTTCAGGAAAGCTCTAACTTTTTCACTAGACTTTGAGAAAGGAATAGACATTAAGCCAATTTGTGTTGTATAGCATTGATGTGTTAAATAGGAAGCACTTGGCCCTTTCTATTGCCAACAAGAAAAAAAATAAAAAAGATTTATAGAGTCAGGAATTCAGAATAATGTGTAATGCTATGACGTATATTAAAGAGAAATTACCTGAAGCCCTAATATTTCCATGTTTTAATTTTAAATATTCCTTGGAAATAATTTCAATTTAAACACATTGTTATAATGTTTATAATTAATGAAGTCGTCTTTCTCCATTTAATTCTTATGTATAATTACCATTAATGTTAATAAAACTCATTAATCTTATTATCTTATATTCATGCTAATAGGGAATCCAGTATGATTCCATAATATCTATATATTTTTATGTAAGTCCCTTTCTAGTCAAATCATCAAACATCAGAATGTGTCTGATGCCAATATCATAAATATAATTTTGAAAATCTAAAAAAATAGATAGGAAAAATATGAGTTGAATCTCTATGTGGTAAAAGTCTAATTACAATGAATCAGTAAAATAACATCTGTTGTTAAGTTGAAAAGAAACCAGAAGTGGCACTAGTTCTGATCTCGATTCACCAGATTTCATTATGACAAAAAATACTCAGTCTTTGCCAAGAAATTTGATAGAAGTGAATAATTATTAGGCACAAAGAATAAAATCGAAGCACATTTTGAGTTTATTTTTAAGGAGAAAACATTTAAGTGCTAAAAAGTTGCAAATAAAAATACTTCAATTAACTCAGGTTTTTTTTTTTTCATTAAATATATTGGGGGACATTGGTTAGTAAGATTGTATAAGTTTGAAGTGTGCAGTTCTGTAGTACATCAACTGTATACTGCATTGTGTATTTACCACCCAAAGTCAAGTCATCTTCCTTCACATATATTTGATCCCCTTTACCATCTTCTACCTTCCCCCACCCTCTTTCCCTTCTGGTAACCACCATATTGTTGTCTGTGTTTACGTAACTCACTTATTTTTAACCACATAGTGAAATTTCTAGTTGTTCGTGTTCTGCAAGATAAACCTAATTTTTAAGTATCCAGAGATTAATAAGAGTATTCATTATACTACCAACTCTTCTGTAACTCCAGCTTTAGAAAGAAATAGTATTGTCATTTAAGCAAATTTTCAAAATTCTAATTTACATCATATTCATAGTTTATTAAGTCATAGAATTTACTTTTTAGCTTTAAAAAAAATGTTGAAACTATGTGCAAATATAAAAAGAAAGGCATAATTGTAATCAATTTTTGAATGAGTTAAAATATATACATAAAAACTTTCTGAAAAATAATTTAGGACATCTGTCGTTAATTCCTTAAATTTTTATTAGTCATAAAATAAGTGTTTATATTGCTACTATTATATTTAAACACTAAATTAGACACATATCTTAAGATGTATATATATACATATATATGAATGTACATTATGTGGGTGGAGTGACTAGAATAACTACTTATGCATTTAACTAATTTGCCCATATTTCTTCATGCCCAGTATATAAATATTAACATATAGAATATAGGTTTTCTAAGTATTGAATATAACTTTAATTTTATATTAAGATAAGTAACTAAACTTATGTAGCATAAGTAAATATATTTTAATTTTAGTGATAATCCTTGAAATTTTAAATTTAAAAAATCTTAGAGTCTAGTTTAATGAACAAATAATATATAGGAATTTGTTTTCATAGATTACATTATTATGGTTAATCGAACTCAACAGCTATTGAACTGTATTTTTTTCACACTAACTAGACATTAAGTGAAGAATTAAGCACTAGTTTAAAAATCTAGTCTTTTTCAGCCGATAGAGTGGATTTATTTTTCATAATAGCGGGAACACATGAATTGAAAAGCAAAACAAAATACAAATGTCAGGAGGGAAAGAGAGGAATTTAAGAGTAAGTTAATGAGGTTGCAAAATTCTTGTATATTATGATGAAACAAATGATTGTGTAATTCCATAGTAGCTACTTATGTCTTTTTTTTAAAATCTCTTTTATTTTCTACTGTTGGACAAAAAATCATAACTGTAATCAGAGAGTTGAGAGTATTTCAAGAACAAAAAAACTTGCATATTTTCAAAAGGATGCAATCAAATTTCCAAAAGGGATTTATAGAACTTGACAAACACATCAATATTGTAAGGAAGAACAGAGGGTCACAAATAGCCAAGAAGAAAATAAGAAAAAATGAAATATTTGCCTTAAAACATATTGAGACTTATGACTATATTAATATATTGCAGGTACAGGAGTAGGAAAAAAACAAAACTAATAAAAAAGCCAAATAACCTCAAAATAGGCACATTTGATTTTTTTTAGAGCTGGCTTTACAGATGACTGAAAAAAATTATCACATATTCACTAAATGTTTTTAGGACCATTAACAGTTCACATGGGGAAAAAGATACATTCAGATTTGATTTTTACTATATGTCATTCACAAAAATTAACTTTATATGGAAAAAATCAAACAAAATTATATATATGAATTTAGGAATTTTAAGGATGTACTAAATATGACACGAAACATGCCAATGACATAGGAAACATTTATTAAGTTTAAATTAAGGCATTTGTCCATGAAAAGAAAGAAGACAAACCAAATACTGAGAAAACAGTATTTGTAATTTGAGAATAGCAACCAGAACATATAAAGTATATCTGTAACTCAGAAAGTAAAATATAAAGTAAAAATAGTGACTACATATAGAAAAAAGGTCAAGAAGAGGCATTTCACAGATCAGTAAGTGCCCAGCATACATATGAGAAGAACAAATGACTTTGATAAGGCCAAATGTTGATATAATGTGCTGCTGTGACATTTGGTAAGATCCCAAGCCATGGCCTAACCATACTTTCCCCTCCTCATGCTCCCATCATGGCTTACTTGTGAAACAGCCCTTATTACCAAATGAACAAAGTGTGTATCCTGCTTAACCCTGAGTAGCAGTTCCCCACAAGCCCTCAGAAATATACGAACAACCACTCACATCCTCCAGCAGAACCCAAAGGTCGCCTCATCCTCTTACTACTATAAAGTCGGCCTCACAACCCCTGGTTTTTTACTCTGTTCCCCACCCATGTGGTCTGTACAGCACGGAGTGTCTCCCTCCCCTTGGCTCTGTATGTGAGTAACAAGCTAGTCTTGATCTCATCTTTCTAAGTTCAGTGTTCTGAGTTAGGCTATCCCATAACTCCACAGTGGAATCCTTCCTCTCCAACAGGGTGAATAAAGATGATGGAAACAATAACATAAAACTACAATAAATATCGTATGAACTAATCATTTTTGATGAACCCTGGAAAAATGAGATAAAAGTGAATTAGGTGAGAAATGGTAATCTACTGCAGGTGCTGGCTTATATCACTGGTCTTCCTGATTCTCCAGCTCACAGACAGCAGATCATGGGACTTCTTGGTTTCCAGAATCAAATGAGCAATTCTTATAATAAATCTCTTTATATCCATATCTATATCATCTATCTATATTCTTTTGGTTCTATTCCTCTTGAGAACTCTGATACACAAGGCTTAGAAAACTGTGAAGAAATAAATTATATTCACTGCTTAGAACAACATAAATTTAATATTTTAAAGCATGATGACAGATAAAACAAATTTGTTTGCAGCATATGTCAGGCATTAGTTTATAAACCATTTTGTGTTCTATGTTCTGGTTTACTCTTCAAAATAGCAATTCTGCCTAGCAGTTTGATCAAAGGAATGTAATATTGACTGTGTTTTGGGCATACTTTTTATTGTGTGTGTGTTTTTTTTTTAATGAGTAGACAATTTCTAAGCAGTTGTAAGTTTACAGAAAAATTGAGCAGGAAGTACAGTTACCATATGCTCCCTTGACCCCCCCCCCATTTTCCCCTATAATTAACATCTTGCATTAATATGGTATGTTTTTTACAATTTATGAGCCAACATGAGTACATTATTTTTAATTAAAGTCCATAGTTTACATTAGGATTCACTCTATATTGTACATTCTGGTTGTTTTGACAAATGTATAATGACAGCTATCCACCATTATAGCATCATACAGAATAATTTAACTAACTTAATAACCCCCTATCCTCCATCTACTCACCCATTCCTCTCCCCTCAACATCTGTCAACCACTAACCTTTTTACTGTCTTTATAGATTTGCCTTTTCCAGAATGTCATGTAGTTAGAATTATATAATATGTAGCCTTTTTAGACAGGCTTCTTTCACCTAGCAAGCTGCATTGAAGGTTTCTTCATGTCTTTCTGTGGTTTGATAGCTCATTTTATCAGTGCATAATATTCCATCGCATAGATATACCACAGAATATTTTATCCATTCACTTATTGAGAGGCATCTTCATTGTTTCCAAGTTTTGGCAATTATGAATAAAGCTTATATAACATTTACATGCAGGTTTTTGTGTGGATGTAAGTCTTCAACTCCTTTGGGTAAATACCAAGGAGTGTGATTATTGCATTACATGGTAAGAGTATGATGATTTTTTTAAAATAGAGCCAAACTGTATCCCAAAGTGGTTGTACCATTTTATGTTTCTACCAGCAATGAACGAGAGTTTCTGTTGCTACACATCATTGCTAGCATTTGGTGTTGCTATTGTTTTAGATTTTAGCCATTGTAATAGGTACATAGAGGTATTTCAGTGTTCTAATTTGCAGTTTCTTAATGATATCGAACTGATTTTTAAAAATTTGATCTTCTTTTGTTTTTCTTTCAGGGGACCTTGGTCTGATATAGAATGTTTATTATAGCTAGAAGTAGAAGTCTGTCTATAATAGTGTAAGAGCCTTCTTGCTGCTTTTTGGAACTGCTTTTAGGCCCCTTAATATTTCTAAAATACCTATTCTATCCTCATTGTATTAGATAGATATGCAGTAAGATTAACCTTTCAAATCACATTGGTTAAGTTAGATTTATTTTGGATCTTGCAAGACTTTCTGATAATTTTCTTCTAAGATAAACATCAGAAACAATAAGCTTCATTATACTTGTTAACCTCATTGTTAAATTTGTAGTAATTATAGTAATATTTTTAGTTCTTTTAATTGGCAATTTAAGACAGTAGTTTTCTGTATTAGTTGATGATGACGCTTCTTTAAAAGTAATGCATGTCAAGTTGGATGAGATTTTCACAATCTCGCAATTTGAATTTTGTGCCCTATATAATTTTTAGTAAGAATTAAAGTTGTACAGTGATAGAGTCCCCCTCCCCCAATGGTAAAACTAAGAATATATTTTGCATAAAGTCTCTGTAGAAATTATATTATTTTTATAACTGAAATAGAGGAAGAGAATATTTGAGAAAAAATTCTGAGAGGTTTGGCATCAAACGATGAAGAGTAAAATTTACCCACAAAAGAAAATATCATTGGCTTTTAAAAGATTAGAATTTAAAGATACATATTTAAGAGAAAATCAGACACATTAATTTATTTCCTTAGGGAAAATGATATTTGTCTGCTTCAAATCAAATGTAAGTATAAAGCAGGAAAGCTAGAGAAATATTTGAAAACCATCTTCACCACCAGCAATTAAATTGGGCTGTTATTGTTATTCTAATTGTTGATTACTAAAGTCTGATGTACAGCAGATCCTAATCACATCAGGGTATTACCTTTGAACTTTGGCCTTGAAAAGAAAAACACCATCTTAAATGTGGGTGACAATTTAAGCTCTGAATGAAAATTGAAAACTAATGTATAGGTCTTTCAGGTTAGCCATAGTATCAGGTTTGAATTGAAGCTAAAAATACCACTTAGAATAAAACACACTCTGTAAGCTACACTGTTTTTTTTTTTTTGTTTTTTGTTTTTAGTAACATGTAAATTAAAAAGAATTATCAATGTATTTTGTAGGCTCTGCTTCATGAAAACATTTGAAATGTCACTGGTGTTATACATCAAGCGTCTCCTTTAGATATTTTCATGAAGATTTGCAGACACATGTGCATTCACTATCTCTAAAAAGGGTTTTGAGTATTTTTAAGTGACTTGACACTAGGACTGTATGATTTCTTTTCAGCAAATATCTGATTCAAATGTGTTTCCTTGAGAGGTTGCAAAAGATGAAACTCAAAAGTAGATATCAGACCTTGATGAAAAAACAAAGACGCAACCACAGTAGTCAGTGAAGACTGAACCCACCTACTTCCAGGAAACCAGTGACACAGAAGGAATTGGTGCAAGTGAGTATTCAAGAAACATGCTTACCTGCTGAGAAAAGCCCGGAGATACCATTACACTTCTCTACCTCCAACTGATATATCTACAGAAATGTGGCTTATAAAGGGTAAAGAGGCTTAAACTATTTTATGAGCAGTGGTTTGAATTTTAATAGCATCATTAGGCCATGGTGTGTGACTTACTGTCACTCTAAAATGTGCATTATAAAAAAAATAAAAGGCTAATAAAAGTGTTACAAGATAACTTCATCCATAGAAGGTCAGATGTAAGAGTATAGCAAATTGACTGGTTAATTGTTCTCATTAAGCACATAGGTTATCTTAAATTTCTATTATTCACATGACCTTCAGAGAAAAGATGTCCTGAGCATCTTAACAGCAGCCCACTTTTGTTGTTGTTGCTTTAGTCCTTTACACTATCTTGTGAAGAAACCAGGAAGAAAATGAGGTCGATGTTTTATTCAATTGTTCTATAGTATAAAATAATTGCAAGTTCTCTGGTTAAAACACAAGCACTAGTAATGTTTATGTAGCCAAGGGTTTACATAAAACACATAAAACTCTAAGGAATTGCAGGATTGAGAAGCAAGGATGAACAGAAAATAATGGTTAATTGCGATAAGAAATTTAACATCAAAAGATTGCTATTCTTTTTTTGGAATAAAAGACTCATAAGAGTATGGATACATAATTCACTTCATATGTATAATAGAGTCAAAGTACTAGACTTTGATGCACAGTGCTAATGAGATGTGTTTTGTAAGCACTACAGCAAGAGGTTGTTTGGAATGTGTAATGGACTACAAGAAAGTATTTAAAAAATGGCTATTTGAATGATGGATACTAGATCTAACTTAAATCTTTATTTTTAAAAATATATTCTCTTTTCAAATTGGGACTGAAATGATAGGGCCCAGTGCTGGCACTAGAATATTCTGTCTTGTGGAGTCTGTTTCCTATTTTTACAGCCCAGATGAGTTGTTTGTTGCTTTTGTTGACAATGCCTGTGGATTCTGATTAAGCTAGCTCACCTGATTTGAGTTAGCATCCCTCTGGCCAACTTACAATGCCTGGATTAATCATTCAGAAAGGTTTAGAAATATCACAGTAATAGAAAGGAATAGAAATGCTTTCCCAACACTCTCTTGTTAGTGGAAACCGACATTGAATTATGTCTTTCTTATAAGCCCGTTTGTTGTTTCATGTTACAAAAGAAATAATAGGATCATGCTAAAGGCTTAAGAAGAAAAAAATTCCAGTCACATAGATAGAGATACAAGAAAGTGTTAAATATAAGGATGTTAAAATATATTTTAAGAAACAAAAATATGTCTTTGGTCTGATATGTAAAACTCTAAGAGTTTATTATAAGTTATCAGTGAAATAAAAATTTAATTAATACTTTTGAATAAAAGGAAAATAGCTTTATATAAATATCAAAATATATCTTGGTATTTCCAGTTAATTTTTTTTTGGAGCGTCTTACATATAAAAATAGGAGTTTAATGGAACATTACATAGATTTAGATGGTCTCATTAATGCATCAGTGTTACCCGCACAAAGTAAATAGATGTTTTCTCCTTGTCATTTTGTATGTAATGAAGTTAAAATCATAAAGTTTATTAGAAGAATACTGGAAGTGAATTAGGAGATCTGGTTTTAGCTCAGGGAATCTGAGCTAAATATTTTTGATAACATAGATTTAGTTAACTTAAGTCTCTGATCCTGTATCTGCATTTGCAAAATAAAGAGATAAGAATCTGAGATCTACTGAATATATACAATGTCTAAGTACCTTCCATTATATTTCATTATTTAATATAATTTTTAATCAACATTATAAGGTAAGCCATGCTAATTTTAATGAGACAAGCTAGATTTAAAGAAGTTAAATAATTTGTATGCTTCAAGTATAATTCCACTCTGACTACAAATAATACTTTTTTAGTCCAAATAATATTTTGAACTAACTAATATTTAATGTCATGTTAGATCAATTATAGAATCTTTTCTAGTTCATAATTCCCAAATATTAATATATCTAGCTATACTCAATTGTGACTGATGACTAAATATGATTTACATTTGTTAGTAAGTCCAGGATTCTTTTAACTTACCTGATGTAACATTTAAATCCAGAAGATATTTTCTGGTAATTCGAATGTTTAAGTTGGTTAAATGCTACAACCAACGTAGCTAAATAATGACTGTCAAGATCAAGGTGTTGATAGGATGAGGAGTAACTAACATTGATGACATTGCCAATTAAAGTTGAAGATATGTATAATATGCTATGCAACAACTCCATGTGCGCCAAGGAACATATGAGAGAATGTTCAAAGGAGTGTTATTTTAATTTTTATAAAATTATATGCACAAAAATTCATTTAAGATGGAATGTAGATTTAAATATATAGTCATAACAAAAAAGCAATTTAAAGCACAAAGCAGAAGGTATTTTCAGTACAAAATGGACGAAGTTGAAACAGCTATCAGAAATAGAATGGATCGATAATATAGATTATATTCATGCTGCATATTATTATAATTCAATTAAATGTAATGTACTATAGTTGTATACAACAGTAAACATTAGTCTCAATGTTGGACATGAGAAGTCACATATAAAGAAATCTATACTTTATAATTCTGCTTAAATGGAAAATCAGGCAGTTTTGAAGTATAGTTTCAGAAATTAAGATAGTAGTTGCCTTTGGAGACTAGGAAATATATATTGATGGGAAAGTCAAAGAAGGAGGCTTTTGGGTCCCTGGCAATGTGCTCTTTCTTTCTTGAGCAGTGGCTAAACATGTGTTCACTTTGTGGTAATTCATTGAAATCAATATTTATGAATCATTCACTTTATAAATTAAAAAAATTAAAGAAAGATTATTAATTAGAAATAAGTCAAAAATAAAAGTTAAATGAAACAATGACAGTTACTTAGTAAACCTGTAATATAGATCTTCAAACTGTATTAATTAGCACTAGAATCCTGCATGAATTATTTGACTCCCCTAATATTGCCTGACTGGTCCAGAGTAATTTTGGCAAAGGACAATTGCTCATAGATCCCCTCAGACAATGGCTCATTGATCTTTAAGTGGAGAGCTTTTATTTACTTCATAAATCTAGGCTATTGTGGTAGAGAATACCTGGAATTCAGGTCAAAAAATATATATCTTCACATTAAGTATGTGTGCATTTTTTTCCTCTAATTCCTCTATTTGAAGGAGGACCTTTTATTTTTTTTTACTGTGCCTTGAAGAAAGTTTAAGTTCAGATTTCTGTGATTGTAGGTCACAAAAACATTGCTTTCATTTGAAAAGTATACCGGAAAAAAAAATTATGTTTTCCAACCTCTCCTTTAAAGTTTAAAGTATTATATTCTCTGCCCCAAACTTACCCTTTCATATTTCTTGCTTCATCACAATACACCCTCACTCAGGTATCTTTGAACTGATACCCCTGCTGTTCCTTTATATTTTTTTTAATCATCAGTTTTCTATCTTTCCTTTCCCCAGTTTCTTTTTTCTATAATCCCTTTACCAACAACTTTTATTTTTTCCCATTGTCCTTCACTGTCATTCACCCAACAAATTAACCTCTTTTGTGTCCCTCCTACTGACCTCTTAAATACCAGAATCTGACTCCTGCCTACACATGCCACAGAAATGATCAATGTGCTGAAAACAATGGGCAATTTTTAGTCATTAAAACACTTCACATTTCTGAAATTGTTGGCACTGTTATTACTTCCTGCCATTCTTGCTGCCTTTGAGTTCATTGATAGCAAATTCTCACAATTCTGTTTTTTGACTGCTTTTTCTTAGAACTGTTGTAGACATTTTTCTTTATCTCTTCCTCAAATGGTGGTGATTCTTATAGATCTCTTTTTGACCTTCTATGATTCACAAAGTCTCCATTAGCAATTTTTTTCAAATTCATGAAGCAGTGTAATCACATGCTGATGGCATCTATCTTAGAGTTCCCAGATATGATGATTTGACTGCTGGCAGTTTACATGTGACAGGTATATATATACATATATATTGCATTGTATGTTTACCACTCATAGTTAAATTTCTTTCTGTTAAAACCACAATGAAAACATAGTCATTTAAAATTAGACAGAAACCAACCAAACACAGAATCTCTTAGCATTTAAGGAATGGAGATGGGGAGCAGATACAGATTATTTGATAAAGGATTTGTGGCAGATAAAATTCATTTCCTGAACCAATGCTCATTTTCAAGACTTCTCGGTTGCTCCATTCTATTGAAGATAGCAAAAGCTAAATATAGGCAACTCCCACTTAACATCAGCGATCCCTTATGGAAATCAGACATTCTGCTTAAAACGTAAAGCCTATATTTATTATTATAAATGTACAACATTGTAACATGTTACATTCTATATTTCAACTCAAAATCCCTAACCAACCTCTCAAAAGTGTGAGAATAACAATCTCGCATTTGTAAAAGCCATAAAAAATCAAGCTTACTCTTTAAGGCAAGGGGAATTCTAAGTGATATAGGCTATTTTAGTAGAAAACTACCAGAATGTAGTATTCAAACCCAGATGCATGAAAATACAATCCAGCAAAAATTAGGCACAAAACAAAAAAAGACTTTTCTTCCTCCACTAACTTTATTAATTAGAAAACAAATCTAACATAAGCAAAAATAACTTACTGGGAAGAAACCTAACAGTTCACATAACTGAAGGGAACCTTAAAGCAAATAACATTAAAATTACAAAATAAGATAGCTTTGAGGCTATTGGAGCTTGTGGAAGTTGCTTTGAACTATTTCTTTGGATAATTCAGCTCAGGTTTCCTTCAGATATGGTGTCTGCTCAATATTCAAATTTCTGGGAGGATGAGCCTCTTTTGTGTTATGCCATGAATTCACCCTTCAGGAGATAGGAACAGTTTCTTAATCGGTTAAGTGCTAAAGAGATAAAATTACAATTAAAAAAAAAATCCCTATATTCACCACTTGTCTGTCAAACAAATGCATATGTACATACACACTTTTTGCAACATAGATAATTTAAAAAATGCTCATGGTGGCTATGGAATGTCTCCCTATTAGGAGAGAATACAAAGTCACATATCCAGAGACATTTTTATGAGTTTTCTGACCTCTGATGACACAATCTTCAATTGGCCTCAGTCCTCTAATTTCACCACAATTGTGAGGAAGAGGAAAAGGAAGAAGTAAGATAGTGTATACATCATATATAATAAATCCTTGGTGTGTGTGTGTGTCTAGCAAGTAAGGAAATATAAGGAAAAGCTATACTCTTTCTGCAACTGGTATTTGTGATTCCATTGCTTTATTTCATATAACTTTTTTTCCTGCCTTCAAATGGACCTTCAGCTGGATGAGGAACTTCGCTACACTGAATGAGCCAAAATCTTTATTTCTGAGAATTATTTAAGGTTAATTACCTCAGCCAGCACTTCATATTTTGCCAGTTTGCCTCATTTGTGCTAGATGGCAGTATCTGCTTCTAATTGAGTGCAAATATTAAAATATTCTTGCTAAAAATGTTCCTCTCAGTCCTAAAATTTTTATATATGATTAGAAATATTTTCATTAGTCACAAAAATTAAAAGCACTTATTGTAGGTGTACTGTAATCACAGATTGTCGGTAGGGACGGTGGGCGCAAAGTATGGTTCAACTTCTACCTCAGCTTCTTAGTTCCAAGACCAGTATATTATTGTTCTGCTTTGAAAAGTTTATATAAAATAACAGAGAATATTACAGCACACTAGTTTTCACTAAACTGACCTTAGCCAAATGTTAGTGGGCCATTCTAATTTTTTTTAATAAGGCCTACTTCTTCTATATAAATCAAATATAGAATTAGAATAGTGAACTGTAATCATTAAAGAACAATCTATGGAATATCACAATGTAGTATAAGGGTTTTAGAGAATTCCTAGACTGGATTGAGATCAGAGACATAAGAAGGAGGAATGCAAGATCATATCTATAATAAGTAAATTTCTAGTGAAAAATAACTACTGTTTTATTGACGGTAGAAAGAAATATAATCTCTATTGAGTATGAGAATCTTAAAAACCAGGAAAATGCAGGAGCAAGTTACTTACCATCCAAAGGAATAGACTCCACCACATTGCCAGCTTCTTCAGCCCAAGGCTTTTTTTAAGCTAGGAGTTTTTTGTAATCAGTTAAAGCATCTGAGTCACAGATGGCTCTGCACAATATGCAGGAGCATGCTACTTTAGTAGTAGATACTTGTATTCTGATAGGATGTTTTCCCCATTATGTAGGAAAACATGTGACTTATATCTTTGGTACTTAATGCCTTCTGTTTGCAGATTCGCTCAAGATTGCATCATGAATATGATGGAAAAAAGATTTTTTGATGATATTTTGATGTAGGTCCTTATAACTAGAATATAGCATAGTTCTTGAAATTTGACTTATAACAAAGGTAATAAAATTAAAGGTGTTTTGATACACTTGCCAGGCAAAAATAATTGCTCTTGAGGCTCCAAGTTTAATGGAAAACATGCAAATAAATTCCCTAATAGTAGGTGCCTCATGCCAGGGAATGTACTGTACTGGCAACCAGCTCTTTCCTGGCATTCCCTAAGACTTATTATTCATCCATGGCCAATCAGGAATTGAATAGTAGGCATAATATAAACCACACCTGCATGACTATGTGGTAAAACATCTGCATTTATCCCAGGGATGCCATTTTAAAATGTATTTAAGTTTTAATAGAATAAAGGAACTCCAGTGGTTTCATATGGAACCCTTAACTCATGATAGATTTTACTTCAAAAATAAGAGAAATAGTGATGGCATTTACAGTGTTTTTAAGGATATCCATTTAAACTAGATTTTGAACAATTTTGAAAATAAGCCTAGACTATTAAAAATCACACAACACCTAATATGAAATGAACTTGGGTCAAAACTTAATTGGTTTTGCTTCAGTAATGACTTATAATTATGCTTACTATAATAATTAATTTAATGGTTAACTATATAAGTGACATTCCCTTTTCAATGCTATCTCCAAATTTATATGATTCGTGACTACTGAAATGATAGTCCCATTGAATTCTATCATTCCTACCACAGCTTTTATTTAACTACAGTTAACCTGAGTGGCATTATTTGTTCTTTATTTCAAATGATTGTCCAATTTTAAATGGTTACATGGAAAAAGGTAACTCTAAATTTGCACATTGCTTAATACATGCCAGTGCTTGATACATTGTTAATCATTATCATATTTCATCAGATAAATTTAATAATATAGTAAACATAACATTGTAGGTGGCTTAGGAGGAATTCTTTTGAATTCTATCTAGAATTCTACACATAAATCTTGGCTTTATAAACGTGGGCATCTCTTTAACCAAGATAGCTACTCACCACATGTAAACCTGTTATATCTGCATTAGCCTAAGTCTCTAAGATGAATCTTAGTTCTCTACGACCAGGCTAAATAGCATAAATAACAATTCATCCCCCAAAATGAGAAGATTTTTTGGTATGTCAACTTAATGTGTCTCGATACCACTGAAAAGCTGGGGTAATTTTTAACCAATTTTAAATATTAAAGAATCAGTTATTAATATCTACTAAGTGTTACATCTCAGTTTTGGCTTTCACAATTTGACATAATATAGTTGAATTCACTTGTCAATTACAGAATAATATCATTGTGGAATTAACTTGTTTTTCAGCCTTGATTTTCACAATCGAGTTGAGAAAACTATTGGGCTTATTTCCAATAATAATTAATGTCATGTTTGAATCTGTAGGAGTTTTCAATTCAGCCTTCTATCCCATTAATTTTTACCCAATTTTGCATACATAGTATTAAGTTCCCAGCAAAATAAACTTAAAGAGAATGCATTGTATGTTAGTATAATCTTAAACAACCCTCAATGAACCAGTTTACCACATTTACTAATATATTCTATTTCTTTTTGAAATAATGTCCATGTGAAATTTTCTAACAGCTCTATTGAGGTATAATTGATATACAAAGAACTCTACATATTTAATGTGTAGAATTTGATGACTTTGAACATACGCAAATACCCATAATACTATCACCAAGGTATCACAATCAAGGTAATGATGTAGACCAACTTGAGGTTTTTTTCTTTCTTTTGAGGACTTAAAATTAATGTTCTCTATTATGGATGTACAATTCTGTACCCTTTTTTGACTGATTTGCCTAACAGAATTAACTGGCAACTCAAATCTATTAATTTCCAGTTGTATGTGTCATTATAAACCTATTATTGAATTAGTGTACAAACTATTGGGAAGAGGATATGAAGAAAGAATGCCTTTATCTGAAAAGTTAGTTAAATACTATGGAAAGATCCAATTATAGCATAGTCACTTATATAAATTACCACTGAATTATAAATTATATATGCACAATAAAATTTAATAAGATAGGCAAAAGCACCAAAACTGAGATGTAGTCTACTCTAGTTTATTCTAAATAATGCATTTATGTTTCCATTTCATTTTAGAGTCCAAAGTGGAAATCATAATAAATGCATGGTTTGTGCAAGAAATAATACAGAACTCCAATAAAAAATTATATTTACCTATCAATATAAGTATAATCTCTTCTTTAACTGACTTTCAGTTAACTGGTTAACTTGTTTACATGACTTTTTCAATTAAGCAGCTAACCACTGAAGCTGATTTAATTACATTAAAGGGCTTTTAAAATGTTATGCTTTATAACCCATTACCGTATATTGTACCAGTGAGGTCTGTTTTTCTCCTGATTTCAAAGTAACCGATTTATTGATATGTAATTCATGTACCATACGATCCATCTATTTAAAGTGTACAATTCAAGGGCTTTAATATATTCAGAGTTATACATATATCTCTATAATCAATTTTAGATTTCTGTAACCCCCATACCCATACCCATTAGTAGTCACTCTTACTTCCCTATTCCTCCCAGTCCCTGACAACCACAAATCAACTTTCTATGTCTATATATTTAACTATACAGAAATTTCATATAAATGGGATCATAACTTATATGGTCTTTTCTGACTACCTTTAATTTAGCATACTGTTTTCAAGGTTCATTCATCAGCACCTCATATATTCTTTTTGACATATATTATTCCATTGTATGTATGTAAACTATGAATTCATTGTTGATGGACATTTAGGTTGGGTAAATGTTTTAGCTGCTAAGAATACTGCTGTGAACATTCATGTACAAGCTTTGTGTGTATATATATTTTCCCTTCTCCTGGGTATCTTATCTAGGAATGAGTTTTCTGGGTACTATGGTAACTCTACTTTTAAGCATTTGACAAAGTGAGAAACTGTTTTACATAACAGGTGCATCATTTTATATTCCACTAGCAGTGTTTGAGGACTAATTTATCTACATATTTCTTTTTTATTCCTTTGTTTTTTGGCACTGGATCTGAGAAACCAGTTCCTAATCCAAGGCCACAAAGATTTCTGCCTTTGTTTTAAGAGTTTGTAATTCTAGCTCTTACATTTAATTTTTTAATGTGTTTTGAATTAATTTGTATACCATGTACAGGAGGTGCTCATACTCTATTCTTGTGCCTGTGGTTATCTTGTTCTCCACCACTGTGCTTTGAAAAGGCAATTGTTCATCAAATTGTTTTGGTGCCTTGTTGAAAATCAGTTGACTCTAAATGTGAGGGTTTATTTTCGGACTCAATTCTGTTTCATCGATCTATATGTCTAATCATTGGCCAATATTCTGTTTGATTATGGTAGTTTTTTAACATGTTTTAAAATAAGGTAGTGTGAGTCCTCTAACTTTGTTTTCATAATTATTGTGGTTATTCTAGGTTCCTTGAATTTTTGTATGAATTTTAGCATCAGCTTTTCAATTTATGCAAAAAAACAAACAAACAAAAAAAAACCCTGGAATTTTGATGAGAATTACTTTGAACTTGTAGAACAGTTGGGGGGGTATTGCATCTGAACACTATTAAGTCTTTTGATCTATGTTATCTTGCCATTTACTTGGGTCATCTTTAATTTCTTTCAATAATGTTTTGCAGTTTTCAAAGTATAAATTTTGCGCTTCTATAGTTAATTGTATCCAAAGTGTTTTTTTTTTCTTTTTGATGCTGTTTAAAATTGAGTTTTCTAAATTTTTGTTTGTTTATTGCAAGTGTATAAAACTACACTTGATTTTTATACAGTGATCTTAACTTCCCGCAAACTTGCTGAACTTGTTTTCTAATTACAATAGTTCTTTAGTGGATTTCTCAAAAATTTCTGTATACAAGATAATGTAATCTATAATTGGAGATTGTTTTACTTCCTTTTCAATCTGAATGACTTTTGCACCATTTCCCCCCACTGCTTTTCCTTGCTAGAGTTTATAGTACAGTGTCAAAGAGAAATTGCACAAGTAGTCATCTTTGTTTTTCCTGATATTAGGGGGAGAGTATTTGGTCTTTCACCATTAAGTGTGATATGAGTTGTGGTTTTTAATTTTATATGTCCTATATCAAATTGAGAACGTCCTTTTTTATTCCTTATTGAGTGTTTTTATCATCAAGAGATGTTCCAATTTTTTTTGTCAAATGCTTTTTGCTACATCTATTGAGATGAATGTGTTTTTATTGCCTATTCTATTAATATGGTGATTGATAGGATTTTCAGATGTTAAACCAATTTTATACTCCTTGGATAAACATTATTTGCTCATGGTGTATAATCTTTTTTTATACATTGCTGGATTAATTTTGCTAGTATTTTGTTGAAAATATTGGAATTTATGTTTAAAGAAATATTGGTCTGTGTTGTAGCTGCCAGCCCCCAATAGACACATGGACCACCAGAAATCAGTGAGTTATAGGAAACACACTCTATTCAGCCAACTGGGTCTGGTAGGGGTGCACAAACCCCAAATTAAGCAGCCCCGAAATGGAGAGGAACAGGGTTTTTAAGCCCTAAACCTCATTCTTCATCCTGTTTGAAAACACAAGTCTATTTTTTTTTTCTTTTTACTAACTGTCAACCCACAGGTCGATTGTTCAAGTAGGGGGTACAGAAGCAGAAAGCTTATTGTTAGAGTGTTGTTATGTTCCCATGGGCAATAGCCAAGCAGTAATTTTCAGCCAGCACATCTGCAGTTTCATTCTTTTGATATCTTTGTCTAGTTTTGGTATCATTGTAACACTAGCTTCATAGAATAAGTTGAGTAGTATTCCCTGTTCTGTTTTTTTTTTTTTTTTTTTTACTAATTTAATATATTTTACTTTATAGGTCTGTTTAGATTTTGTTTCTTCCTGAATCAGTTTCTACAGTTTGTGTCCTTCTAGAATTTTATCTATTTCATCTAAGTTATCTATCTTTTTAAGTTTCATTCGGAGTGTTTATATGTTGTTCATAGTGTTTTCTTAGAATCCTTATTTCTGTAAGGTTTATAGTAAATTCCCTTCCTATATTTTAAATATTAGTAATTTGAGTCTTTTTTCTTTTTCTCTTGGTCAGTCTAGATTTGTCAATTTTGTTAATCTTTTCAAAGAACTAATCATAGTTTTGTTGATTTTTCACTATCTTGTTAATTTTTGCTTCCAAAACAACATTAATCAGGTAAGTAAATTGCTCTCATTTAGGCTGTCTCCAAAGGATGAATACCCCAGATCTAAACATCAAAGCTTCTTATCAGGGTTGTTTTGCTTTATACTTTCTACTTTGCAGAGAGAAATAAACAGGTTATAAATGGGCAATTTACAATGGGGATTTTTCTGTGACCATGGGAGTCTCAGTCAATCAGCTGATGGGAAATGTTTATCTCTTTGTTTAGCTTGTTTCACGGGGGCAAATAGTTAAGCTGCTTGTTCACAAGGCATAAAACAGGGAGTTGGTGGTTCCATGTCTAGCCCTATCAGCATGTTCAGGTAAAGGGGAAATATCTGTCTGTGCCAATGTTACAAGTAAACAGATGAGTCATCCCAGAGTCTAATGGAAGTCTTGAGAAAGGGTGGACAGCAGTCTTATTAAGTTATAAGGAGCAGGTCTGTCCCTTACTGTAAGCCATTAGTCAGACACAAAAAGATGGAGAGACTTTTTAACCTTTGCTGTGTTTTAGGACCACATGGCTCAAGTAAAGTACATCACCATTCTAATCTTTATTTTATTTATTTTTAAATTTAATTTATTGGGGTGACATTGGTTAATAGTATTATTTAGGTTTCAAGTGTACAATTCAATAATAGGTCATATGTATATTACATTGTGTATTCACCACCCAAAGTTAAAGTTTCTTCCATCACCATATATTTGACCCTCTTTACTTTTATCTACCTCTCCCTCTCTCCCCTTTCCCTCTGGTAACTACTGAACTACTGTCGGTGTCCATGAGTCTCTGTTTGTCTTGTGCGTTTGTTGCTTTCAGTTTTATATCCCACATGTGAATGGAATCAGGGTTCTCAACTTTTTCTGTCTGACATATTTTGCTTAGCATGATAATCTCAAGATCCATCCATGTTGTCACAAATGGCAGTATTTCATCTATTCTTATAGCTGAGTAATATTCCATTGTATATATGTATCACATCTTCTATATCCAATCTTCTGTTAAAGGGCATTTCAGTTGTTTCATGTCTTGGCCACCATGACACTGGGGTGCATATATCTTTATGGATAAATATTTTCAAATTTTGGGAGTAGATATCCAGAAGAGATAATTACTTTTTGTTTAAGACAAAGCACTCTGTTGTAGTTGATTTGCACATGCTTTCAAGGAAGCATGGGGGTAAAATAGCTATTTGTAGGTGACAAAAAAAAATCTAAAATCACTGTGGTTAACTTACTAATGATAAATTTCAAAAGTGACAGATCTGTTGAGAATTCATTGCAGGAATGATGTAACTGACAAGAAAAATTTGTTATTTCTATGGCATGAAAAAGAAACCAACGTCAGTCAAAAACTTGTAGACAAAAAATATCTATAAACCTAATGAATATCTCTGTTTTCAAAGAACAGTGGATAGTACATTAATTTATGAAAATATTGAACATAATCTCTTTATAGAAAAAATCTTCAGATATAAAATAATACAGAGATATAATGTATCATGAATATATGAAGCATATATGAAGAATATATTAAGGTCATTAAGACTATGTCAAAAATATACCAAGACTGTATCAAGATTACCAAGTAAAACGATTCACTAAGTCTGAAGGTTCTAAAAATCTGTTAAAGCATCATAAGTAAGTGATATGAACTTCTAATTGAAAACCACTAGAATATACTAAATTCTATTAAATAAGTAAAATTATGACCAAATTAACATTTTAAATTCAACTGAAATTATGATCACACTACACACTTGCTTAATGTCAGACAAAGTAAATTCAAGACTCATAAATAGAAACATGTCATAGACAGCCAGAAAGGTGAGGTTTCATCTAGAAACCTCAGATGATTTCGGCAATATTTATATTAATAACATTTTACTCATACACATTTAAGCCAGGGAAGAGTAATCTTTTCTGACTTGACAGCACTTCCCCTGTAACTAAGAAAAAAAAAATATTTCTAGCATCTCTTTTTTTACAAGGTGAAAGAGCAAAATCTTTGTGATATTTCCGGGGTTGCCTGGAACTCTGAAAGTGTAAAAGATATGATTTAGGGCTGGATTTAGGGAGATATCAAAAGTTGTCAGAAGTTTTCAACATTTGATTAAATAGGATCATGAATTAGTGAGAAAATACTTGGCTACCTATTTAAGCAAGTGCCAATAAAAGAATTTAAAAGTAACATGACTGTAAAAAAACCTTAGCTCTTTCAAAAGTGAGACTTTGTTCTTGTAAATAATAAATAACATGAGAAAAGTCAACATAAATGCAGAAAATAATTCTGATAAGACAGAGAATATTTGTGTGCTAGCTTTTTAATCAGAGGAAAATACCTTTTTATAGACTCTTATTGATAATATGATAATTATTCAAGAATACTTTGTTTTGTTTTTTAACGGAAACATAAATTTTAGTTTTGTATAATTACAATATTTAAAACCAATGGTTTGTTTTAAAAATATAAATTTTAGCCAGCTTTGAGCATTATGAAGAGAATTCCCTTTCCATCTGAATTTTCTAAAGCTTTCTATATCCATTCTGGGTTTGTTTTACACATTCCTGCTTCTCATTCTGAAAACAATCAGCCATTTTGCTTTAGGACAAAACTATTTTTTTCCTTAACAAAACACACCCTGTATATCTTACATAAAAAGTTGTTCTCTGCCACTATTGTTCTAGTAAGGTCTTATTCATATATATTGATTATAATTTTAACCACATGGACTTCAAATTTAGAGAAAACTAGGATGTGGATAATTCAACTATTTTACACCAGCTTTTTACACAGACCCACAGAGCTTATGAACATATATATCACAACTTTTTATAGTCATATACTTCTATAGAATGCAACTTCTCAATGTGGCAAAAATGAGAGTATTCATTAACAGTCTTAAACATATATGTGGTTTAAGTGTACTCTATAAAAATAAGCAAAAGTATATAAACTTAATATTATGCATGATAATTAATATGTCAGTATTGTATCATAAATTATTTACATATTTAAGAATATCTATTTACTAACTTAATTAGCTTAAGTCTAAGATTTTAAGTTATCTAAAGATTTTGAAACTATCTTCAAGCTGACGTGCTATAAAACATAATTACTGTTGAAATAAAGTCTGTCACAGTGAGTCAATTTAGTTAAACTGAATTTATATTTTTCATAATATTTTACATCTAGTGGATATAACACAGCTTTTTGGATCAACATACCCATGAAAATTGAGGAAGAACAATCACATATAGAATAAAAACGTATGTTCATATTATACTTAACACCGATAACTCAGAAATATAGCTTTTTATTAAATCAATATTTTGAACTAGTCTTGTTTGCCAAAGATTTGTTTCAATTATCTGAAAATTAAATTTTAAACTTTTTGGTTAGTTTCTATAAGAACAATTTAGTTTTTTTTTTTTTTTTTTTTTTGGTCACATGCAAAGTATTGGAAGATTAATTTCCTTAATTATCTGGAAATTTTAGAAATATTCAACTTATATAATCGCTTATATGTCTTGTTCTTCTCCCAAATGAAATTGGTTCAGCCTCTGTAGTGACTGTTTTATTTCAGTTGTACTTTTTAACCCTGAAATTTCCATTTGGCTCTTTATTATAAATACTGTGGCTTTATTTTCTTTATTTGATGAGGTATTGTCATCATGCCTGCCTTTACTTTTATAACCATACTTTCTTTTAGTTCTTCAAACAAATTTATGGGTGCTTTAATGGCTTTATCTCTTAAATCTAACATCTGATCCCTCTCATAAGCAGTTTCTCAAGCCCATTTTGTTTTCTGTATATAATGATGTATCTAATAACTTAAGATATGGATTTCTATCCTGCACAGCACTCCAGTTCTTGCTGCTGTTTGCTTGTTTGTTTAGTGTCATTATGGGAAAGGTTGACCTCTCTTCAAGGGTTAATTTTCTTTTTTTGTTTTTAACATTCTTAGAATATAAGGATTGATAGCTAACATAAAATTATCTGATTATCCCTAGCATTTTGGCTAGATTATTTAATATTTGTAAAATAAAGAACTAAATATAATTTCACACTATTGGGCACATTTGACCTGCAGAAGACTATTATTATGCATTTCATGTGGTTTTATGTTATTATGGTAATCAGAGATAAGCTCCTCTCACTGTGAGAGTGAATGCCTCCTGAAACCAAGAAATCGCCTCTGTGGCAGATTCACAGCTGTCCATTATAATTTACATGAATTCATGTCTAGTTTCCATCTTTCTATTTTTTCCCAATGTGCAGCAATGATATCAGATCAAAGAATATTCTGAGCACACTCTAGGCATTGATGACAATAGCAGTCTACTTTTTAATTTATATTTGACTAGAGTTCAGAAGCCTTGAAATCCTGTTTCTGCCTGCCCTTGTCTCATAAATACAGACTTTAAAGATAAACCATAATGTGGCTGATAAATCAAGATAATTAAGAAAACTATAAGATTTATCTATTACCTAATCATTCTGCTCATGTTGTTATTTTTTCTGTGCATAAAGTATTACTTGTGAAACATTCTACTTCAGTTCTCAGTGATATAGCTTTGTAATGGTAGACATCTCTTCTTTAGTGAGAAAAATCTCATAGTTTCTTTCATAGCTTCATGTTGTAGAATTACCTTTTATCTTTTTTTTTTTTTTTTTTTTTTTTGTGCCAAGTATGTTTTGGTTCATCTGTATATGGTGTGCTGTATATACATGGTGTGGTAGCTAAAAAAAAATTAATTCCCCCTCACCTTCTAAGTTCTTCTAACTGAGCTAATAAGCCATGAATAATACTGGTTCTAGAAGCTTTGTTTGTAAATGTGGACCAAAAAAAGGGAGTCCTATGGAAAATTATCTCACAGGGTGATCTGATCATAAATTCCTAACTGGGCAGGTCATGGTGGGTAGTCATGCTCCAGGCATATACCTTTTTAGTAAAGATTTATTTTTGCCTTAAGCTTGCCCTGTCCATTGTTTCTATGCATCCAGGTTACTAGACCTTTGAAATGCCAGAAGTAATCCTCTTTCCAGACCCCTGGAAAGGTAACCACCCTAAAGGGCCCACATAATCTTGTTAACTATGCTGTAATCCAATCCCTGACTTGCTTTCTCCCACCTCCATGTAATCCTTCTGTGTTTCCTCCCTAATTTCAAATGCATAAAAGAAGCTGCAAAACTCTTATTCTCTGGAGCATTTGAGATTTTGATCCCTTGCATATGTCATCAGTTTGACTCTAGTAAACTCATAAAAATTCTGTACAGGTTGGGACATTTCTTATGTCAACATAAATAACAAAAATCTTAAAACAATAGTAAAGTCTATTCAGCAGGAGAATGTAAAAATGTATCATTTAATACTAACACATTGGAATCCTATTTAATCATGAAAAGGATAAACCACAGCTAAGACTTGAATTGGTAAATATTGCAAATCTAAAATCTTAAATATAATGTCAAATGTAAAGACAAATTGCTGAAAAAATACACATAGTAGAATTCCCTTTATATAAAGAAATATCTATATATTTGCTTAAAAAAAGAAAAGGTGTACAAACAAGCATAAATTCAGAATAAGAGAAGCCTTTAGGGGCCATGGGGAGTTTGAAATTAAAGATTTGTACACAGGGATTATAAGGGTTTGGTATGGTTCTATTTCTTAACCTAATTTAAGATTAGGCATATTTTCATTTTAGTTGTAAACCTCACATAAATATTGCATGTATTATTTTCTGTATTTGATTTATTTCATAATAAAATAGTATAGTATATAAGACATTTGAGTAGAAAAGTAATGGTTTAATAATACCAGAAGCTGATAGGCATTTGGAGAAATGTGAGCATTTGTTCACTTTTAGTATGAAAGCAAATTCATTTTGGAACATAATTTGAAATTTTAGTGAAGGTGAAACTGTTCAGTTACTTCTCTGAGTCTTCTTCCCTATGCTTAAGGAATTATTTATGTAGATTACCACAAACACTGCTGTGTTACTTCCTAAACAAGTTGTCAGGGAAACATTTTAAATATATTGAAATGTTATAGTTAGACTTCTGTCAATGACTTTGTTTCTAGCTGAAGTAAATTGATATTAAGTTGACTTTTGATCAAGATTTCTACATGTCCTTTTATTCCTCCTTTTCTTTGACCATTTTTGTTTCCTGCTTTGAGTTTGTGCCCTATATAAGAAAGATCTTATTATTCGTGTTACAGTACTAAGCTTTCAATAGTTGGTGACATTTTGTTAGAGTAAAATACAACAATGAAAGGCCCAAATGCTTCTTGACATACATTTGGAAAAATTTCATCTTTCCTTTTTTAATCAATGAAAGTAGAGAGGCCAGATTTTCATCTTTGAAATTTTGTTTAGACATTTTAGAAGCATATCAGTGTTCCATAGATATTTTACTTTTGTATTTGCAGATATCAGTTATTAAAGATCTTAGTAAATGGTGTGTCATATATCAAAGTCAATTTGTATTATGAAGACATTTATGAAATCATATTAAAATATGAATCTTAAAGATGTTTGTTAGGCCACCAGACACAATCATTAGCCAAGACAACAAATAGCGAACTACGCTAAGGTTTGGCCTTTGTGTTTCTGGAAGTTACCACCCCCACTACCCAAATCATGTGATGAGAAAAGTGAACTAGCCATTTCAGTTGGTATTATTCTTATTTTAACACATTGCTGAAATGTGAACTACTGAATAAAATTTAAAAAGACAAGCAACTAGGTTTTGAAAATAAATGTAATATAAAAAATTATTCAGTTTTTCATAGAATAGAGTAGCAGAACATTGAATTGTGATGAACAAATTAGTGCCTAAGAAAATATTTGGAAATCAGCATTTAGAGAAGAATGGAGACAGTTATCCAAATAATTAATGAAAAACAAATTGTTTCTCTTAAAGATGGAGAATTTATAAAGAATCTACCTATATTGATTAAAGTCACTAGATAAATGCTCAACTGTCCATTTCACTTTGCTTGTGTAGACAGAACCTCCGAATAGGTCATGTCATCTGGTTGAGAGGAATTGAATTTGACAGAGGACAGGGAATGGGGTCATTATATAGTAAATTGCCTCTTCAAGTGCAATTATCTATTCATGACATAAATCCAATACAATTCTACCAGTTCTTGGTTTTATTCCATATACCTCTTCTTTTCCTCATTGTCTTGTTGACAATAAATGTTTTATTTGCTTGCACCAAAATGCTGTTATGTTCAATCCTAGTAGATGTTTTCATTGAAAACTGCCAGATTTTCTCCAGCAGATACCAAATGACTGGAGAAACACACTATTTTCTTATGCAATATCAACGCTTATACCATGAAACTTTGTCTTTGCAAAGTGAAAAATATAAGAAATATGTGCATAACTGAAAATTGATATTTTTAAATTACTTATTTTTTAGTAGCCACCTGAAACCTCTAAAAAAAAATACTTTTACATTTTCAACTCCCTTCAAATTGAAGCAAGACCCATCCTCTAGCCCAATGACAAACACATGCAAAAATGAAGCAGGTCAATACAGTCATCATTATAATTGTAGGAAAGCTGTTTTTTAATATAACTGAGGCAGGACAGGTAGTGCAGAACCATGTAGGCTACATTATAAACTTTTTTACAATTATTTTTTTGATCATAAGCCTTATAATTGTGTAATAAAATAAACCTTGAGTTTGAATCCACCTGAAAGTATACCATTATATTATTGATTATGGATACAGATATAGAATTTATTGAAAGGGTCTTTCTTATGTACTACCTAACATCAATTTTGGGGAAAAATAATATTTCGATTTATAATGGTTACTTAAACAATATTACTACATTGGCAAAGGGCAAAAATAAAAGCAAGCAAAAAAATAATATCAGACTATTTCAAGTTATGTGAAATTTCAAGTACACAAGCTGTTCCCTGTGCTAACTTTTTAAAAATAATCTTATTTCAAAGCACTAAAAGCAATCATGAATGAGTTGGAGCCACCAAAAGTATTCTTATATTCTATTGAGACTGTTAGAGTTTTGAAAAATGTAGACATTTCTGAAAAACTTTTAATATCATGTTAGCATATGATATCAATGCTCCATCTGTGATTTCTTCTGATGCCTTTACCATTTCTTATACTTGGGCTTTGGATGTGCTTTCACTCTCAAGAGCCAATCCTGTACCTTAAAAACCTTTCCTAGCTTCCCAGAAATCATTGCGTCCATGTGTACCAAAAGCCTTAAGTGACAGGGTATGCATGTTCTCTAGCAGATATTCCTTAAGTAATGACTGAATGGGGAAATTCTATCTTCCTTGCTCCTGATTAGCACAATTTATGTAGATCTATACTGTCTCCAAAATTCCAATGTAGAACTGAAGTAGCCACCTGTGGAACTTTTCTTGCTGTTGCACCTTTGCTTGAGCTCCTTAGTTTTTAAGTCTCATTTTCCCATGCTCATAATACCCTAGATCCCTCCTGGAACATTTCCTATGCACTGCCACATAAATCCTTGTTTCAGCATTTGTTTCTGAGGAACCCAAACTGAGATAGCTGGTTCCAGAAGTGCTTCCAGGTAGCAGACTCTCAGAATAGATTTTACAGTTGGATTCCTCTCAGGCCCGATTATAATTGAGTCATACTGTCCACAGTAAGTAGAGTATTGTTTACCCCTGCTGTGCTGTAGCATTATACTATGTACTAAGACTGCCTAAAGATAGTTTGGATAGGATTCATGTTCAAGGGGATCTACTGGCTTGTGAAAAATTGCTTGCATTGGATAAATATGGGAAAATAGTAATTAAAAAGATGATGTGTTTTGATTTTTGACAAGTTCAATTGGTACCCTGAATAAGGAAAACTAAGCAATCAAGGCAGCTTATTACAAACTCAGGACATAATGAGCATGTCAGAATGCCTCTATGAAAGCATTGCAAAAGAACTTTATCTCCAGCAATAGGAGACCTTTAGGGCTAGCAAACAGGAGAGAAGGCTAACTTTGAAGCCTTAGCAAATCACTTGTGCCTAGATCAGGACTCAGTAAACCATGGGATAGGTTAACAGATGCTGCTATGTATATGAGCCCTCTGTCAGTGGAGGAGATAGAATTCTAAAAAGATGGTCAGGTGGCAGTACTTGACCACAGACATAACAGAACAGATGTAAGTACCATAACAGACTCTAGAATCAGATGGAAATCATGGGCCGTGACCATAAAAAAACAATCTCAATAGCCAATTGATCATAGTATTTCTTGGGAAAATAAGAATTAATAGCTCAAACTATTAATTGATATATTTGATTTTAAAAAGTAGATGATTAGAAGGCTGATAGCAGCTGTTCCAGTGGAAAATCACAGTCTTTTACACATTACTATGGCTGAGATATTTCTCAGGCCAGAGTCAATCAATTGAAGAGGCTAATGTATATTAAGAATCATGACATGGCACAGAGTGTATGCATCAGTAATCTCTCTAGTTATTCTCCAAAGGATATATGTTCAGTCTTCTGCATAATTGTACGCAGGGAGGGAGGGGAAAAACACTCAATTTTTCAAGAGATTTTTAACATTGGGTTCAAGCGAGCATTGATTCCAGGGGCCACCATTTGCATGGAAGTATATGAAATTCAGAAAGTAAAATGAAGGCATGACAGTATATCTTTCAGTGGTTACAATGCTTTAAGATAGTCATTTCCCCAGTACCTGAGTGTATATTTTAAATAGATAAATTTAACATCTGGAAAAACTTCAGTTATTTCCTTGAACACTGGAGTAAAGCTTGAAAGCACCTCCTTTACCTGAGATTGTAAATCAGAAGTAGTGTCACATTGAGTAAAAGCCAGAGATTACTGCCACTTTCAAAGCTGTAAAGGATGAAGAGTTGGTTAACCCTGTGTCATGTCCCCATTTATTTCATAGGTTAGCCCCTGTAAAAAACAGTTCATGGTAGATCATAGTAATCGCTACAAATTTAAACAAATGTTTAACTGTTTCCTCTTCCCAATGTGGTATTTTTACTAAAAGAAAACAAGACAGCCTCTATTGTGGTACATAATATGAGTAAAGATCATTCATATGCGTTCTTTTCAAAACACATTAAGACAAAAAAAATACTCAGAATGGACAATACTACAAATGTAAGTTCTTTCTCTATGGCTATACTTACTCTTCTTCCCCCTTCTGTAATGTATTTCAAAGGGACCTGAAAATCCAGGCATCCCACAGAAGTGTATTAGTGGTATCATGTTAATTGGACCTGAAGAATGGAAAGCGGTAAGTACTCCGTATGCTTTTTTGTAAGATATATAAAGTTCAAAGGGTGGAAAATAAACTTTACAAAGAGTTAAGGCCTTCTATATTGTAGAAACTTTTTAGGATTCTAGTGGTGAGGAGTATGACAAGAGGTGTACTGTTTAAGTTGAAAGAAGAGGGGTGTTTTTGTACATTGCAAATCCTACCATTCTGTGCTTGGTAGGCCAGTTTGGATTTTGAGCTATTTGGGAATTGTGCTCTGAGTATTTATGGGGTAATTTTAAGACTGTCTGTTGTGTGTGTGAGTACAATCATACCTTCCCCTTGGCCATGAGACCTAATATATTCAGTGGTGATGCCAGAGATATTGGTGATAAATAACATGCCATTTGGAAACTGAAAGTCTCAATAGGGAGTTGTGGGAGCTGAGTTTCCTAGGATTCAAGATCAAGGTCATGCTGTCTGCAGCAAATAATTACATATCATTTGTAAGGTTTGAGCATGCACAGCAGCCATCCACCAGGTAATATTAATGTAAATATAGGGTAGAGACAATTGGATCCAGAGGGCAAAAATATGTGAATAGGTAGCCAAGGCTTTGGGTAACTTACATAATTTAGACTAATACAGTTTGCTCATCTTACATTTATGTTCTAATAGAGTTTCTTTAAGATAGAGGTAAAATCAGATCCTTGTTTGTGGATAGTTTGGCTCAATGTTTTTGGGAGCTGAAAATGCTTCCAGAAAATGGCAACACCAAGTGTAGAGGTTCCTGAAAGACAGGAGTGAGTAGAAGTCTACCTAATGGCAGAGTTTTGGATGCATACCTGACCATCCACTGTGGCTAAAGAGAGAAAGAACTTGAGGTAAGAATATATGGGAACTTATAGACAGTGGCTACTGGCTTAGCTAGTTGGTTAGGGGTCTAGAAGGAGCAATACTGGAGGAATGAGATAAGGTCTGGGGAAAGAGCATGTTGATGGAACGATAGGAGTGGGACAATATTGTGAGCAAGACTGGATCTCGTGAGAATGCATAACCTAGATCATCCATTGCAAAGGAGGCACTAAATACCAAAAGACAAATATTTATCACATTTATGTCAGAAATCCTCTGTTCTCAGTGACTGGGCAGTGGGTCTACACATTGAATAAACATGGGGCTATGCATGAGCCCAGCAACATATTCTTCCTCTCACCAAGGCTAATCACTAATCTGGTCATTGCCATTACTGAATTTCCAAATTGTGAGCTGCAGGATCTAACCTGTTGTCTTAATATGAGCCTCAAATCTACCAGGAATTGTCAGCTTTATTACATTAAAACTCCAACTTTTTAAAAAAGATAGTAATTCATTCTAAACAGGACCGACATGTATTTTGTGTAAGGATTTGCCTTTCCACTGCAGTGCCTTGCAATAACACCACTATCCAGGGACTAAGAAAATATCTCATTTACTAACATGAGATCCCACATAGCATTACCACTGCATTGTCCAAGCGACTTCATTTTCAATGTGGAGTGTGACAGTGAGAATGATCATGGGATCTACTGGTCATACCTTATAGTGAACCATTTAAAGCTATTATTTTGATGGAACATTAGAAAGACCTCTTAAGGGCACAACTGTAATACCCACTTGGAGATGGAACCCTGTAAGATTAGGATACTGTTTCTTAAGATGCAATACATGTCAGAATTCAATGGCCATTATGTGGTTCTATGTTTATGAGAGAAGAAATAAAATTGTCTGGAAATCCAGGGTTGAATGAAGTAAGAGTGTCTTTTCTCATCTTCAGCCATGTAGAATGTGTGCTTCTTACTCTCACAATTTTAAATTCAGTATGTCTAAAGATGCTGAGAAACATCAGGGGAAAATTAAGACTTCCATTAAAAATAGACGTATCGCTGCCATGTGATCATTTTTAGACACTTGGTAAAATAAACAAGTAAGCAAGAAATGAAATACTTAATCTTGATAATAGGAGAAGATAGGATATTTAATTTCAGTAAGAAATAGTAAGTCCACAAACCCAGAAAATCCACTAGGTATCTCTTAATGCTCCCAGGTATGACTGAACTGTGCATGGGCAATTAACAGACCAGTGAATGGTAACTAAGGGTCAGCAGTGAAGGTTACTCAGAAGAACATCGTAAAATACAGAAGTATAGTTCCAGTGTTGGGGTGAAGTACAATGGGTGGCAAAGGCAGTCTTTTCACATTTTCAAGTGCAGTGATATCTCCTGACCAAGACTGAAATATGTTATGCCAGTTACAGCCTTGGCACCAACTTCAGTAGCATGGGTGGGCTGCAGCTCATCACAGTGATTTTAGTGTTTTCCTTTATGGAATAGTGACTAGTAACCATTCTGAAGAATCAAAGTAGGATATCCAGTGTTAGGTGTGAGTGTGTCTGAGGCTGCTGTGGATGCTGGTGTTGCTTTTTCTATGGCCTCTCGTACCCATTCATCAATTTTGTACACACTACTCTCCAATGAGCTTGGTTATTACCAACAACCAACACTGAATGCCTTTGCGAAAGAGCTTTCCTTAGTTTCCTGGAGTCTGCTTCTGGAGAATCCAATCCATGAAAATGAAAAACACAACATATATTCTGTTGAAATCAGCTAATTGTAAAAATAGTGTTCCAAATTTTTATTAGGAGAATAACGATAAGTTAGAGTAAAATAAGTTTAAAGATAGTAAGAAAGGGTAAGATAATACCATACCAGAAGTGGATCATATGTTTTCATTAATGACTATTTATCTATTTATGTTTCCCCACTCCTCCCTACAACAATGCTTACATAAATAATGATATATTTAAAAAGTCTCTAAAAAAAGTTTCTGACCAAATTAGTCAATGAAATAAAAATTGGTTTCTCTTGATTGTTTCCTTTGATCTGACTATACTATGCATAGTTAGAAAACATTCACTTTACAAAACTGCAAATGAAGCTGTTTGAATGTAATTGAAGTGAGTGAGCTTTCATATATTTTTCACAAATCTTTTAAATACATTTATACAGAGACTAAATGTCTGATTTTCCTTTATATATTTAAAATTTCGCTATAGAGTTTTAATACATACATAAAGGTGAACAGAATAATTCAAACTATGACCCACAGAAAAATTAAATATTACTGACACATTACAAGTATAATTGAAACACCACCAAAGCAACTTTGTCCTTCCTATATTTTACCTTATCAATTTTATTGGGGAAAAATTCACATTATAAACTGCATGTATCCAAAGAGTTCACTTTGGTTTGTTTTTTAGGGTTGTATAAACCTGTGAAACCACAACCACAATCAAGATTTCAGTTACCCCAAGAAGTTCTCTCATACTGCTTTGCAGTCCGTGTGTCCCTGCCCCGGCCCATGTAGCCATTGATC
Organism: Eidolon dupreanum; assembly: GCA_028627145.1. Classification (NCBI taxonomy): domain Eukaryota; kingdom Metazoa; phylum Chordata; class Mammalia; order Chiroptera; family Pteropodidae; genus Eidolon; species Eidolon dupreanum. Next base: position 26,042,081 of record CM053508.1, read on the forward strand.
TGCTTTCTCTGACTATAAATAGTTCAAATTTTATGTAAATGTAATCATATGATATGCAGTCTTTTGTGACTGGCTTCTTTCCTTCAACATGATTTTGAAATTCATCCACATTGTTTCGTGTGACAGTAATCTGTATTACCTAGAGTCACGTGAATGCTTCTTCGCTTAACTTCTCCCACAGGTGGGTGATAACATATGACTGTAGCTTGATATCAAACCTATGACATGGTACATTTACCTAAGCTACATATCTTATTCAATTTTCATTGTTTCTTTACATGGATTTGCATAAGTGGGCAGGCATAGTTCTGTGCAGTCTCGTCCTGTGTATAGGTTTGTGTAATCACCTACAAAATCAAGATACAGAATTATTCTGTCACCATAAATAAATCTTATATGCTACTCTTTCATATTCTTATCCCCCTGCTCCTATACCTCGTTTTTGGTAACCACTATTTTATTCTCCTGCTCTATAGTTTTGTCATTTCAGTAATGTTATATAAGTGGAATCATAGAATATAGTCTCTTGGGATTGACTCTCTTACACTGAACCTGATACTTTTCAGATCTATCCTGATTCTTTCATGGATCAACAGTCTATTCCCTTTTACTATTGACTAGTATCCCATTGTATAGATATAGTGCATTTTGTTTCTTTATTGATGGCCATTTGTATTACTTGAAAATTGTGTCATTACGATTAAAACTATTATGAATATCCATGTATAAGGATTGCAGTAGAATGTATTTACATTTCCCTTTGTTAAATACCAGGAGTAGGATTTCTGGGTTTTATGATGAGTGTTTACTAACTACAAGGAACTGCTGAACTGTTCCAAAGTGGTAGTGCTGGAACCAGCCGTGGTTTGTTGATCTTATCACTGAGTTAGATCGAGTTGCCAGATATTCTTCCTTTGCATGGTTTGTCTTTTCATTTTGTTAATAATAACATTCAAAGAGCAAATTTTTTTACTTTGAGAAATCAAGTAGTGTATTTTTCTTTATATTAAGATTACTTTATGCCCTAAGAAATCCAGGTATCACATAGACATCTATGTTTCTATATTTTCTTCTAAGAGATTTTAGTTTTAGCTTTTTTATTTACGGTTATGATCCTATCTGGGGGAAAAAAAAAGTATGGTTATGTTGTAAACTAAATGTTGATGTTCCCTTTTTTCCCATAATACTCTATTTAGAAAGATATTTTCTCTCATGTTGAATTATGTGATAACTGTCAAAAGCAAGGTAATTTAGGTAGAAAGCAAATGACCATAAATATGTGACTATTTCTGGACTGTCTCATCAATTTCATTGATCTTTATATTTTTCATTTTATCAGTTTCTTAATTTTTGTTGCTTTATATAAGTCTTGAATTAGGTAATTCAGTTTTGTTTTAATTTCTTATATTTACATTGGCAGTTATATTTTCATATAAGCTGCAACTTCAACTATCAATTTAATCCCACATGCCTACTGGATTATATGGAGGTTTCCTGTATCTATTGGTCATTTTGCAAAATTGAAATCTTAATATGTCAAACCATGGCTATTGTTTCTCTCAATTATTTAGATTTTTAATGTACGCCAGCATTCTGTAGTTTTCAGCGTGTGTGTATTTTAAAAATTATTCATACATATTTCATGTTTGACAGTAGTGTGAATCAAATTGTTCTTTTTTATTTCATTTACCTAATTTTTGATGGTTTTATATAAGAACACAATTAAGTTGTGTATGTGAACCTTGGAACCTTTGACTTTGCTAAATTTGTTTATTAAGTCTGTTAGTTTTGTAGAATTTTATTCAGAAGCAGGTAAAACAGATACAGATAGAAAGTTTTATGTTTTACTCTTCAATCAGTATAGCCTGCTCACACATGTGTGCACTCGCTCGCCCTCCCTTCTTTTCTCCCTCCCTCTCTCTCTCTCTCTGTGTCTCTGTCTAATGTACATCAATTTTGTTAAACTTTCAAAGACCTAGCTTTGGTTTTGTTAGTTTTTTTTCCTCTCTTTTCTATTTTCTATTTTATTAGTTTTCAAACTTTATTGTGTATTTCTAACATGTTTACATTACTCTTCTTTTTATATTGTTTTGTGTTGGGAACTTATTGCCCTAGACCTCTCTCCTATAGAATCATATGACAATATTATTTTTAATATAAACATTTAAAGCTATAAATTTTCCTATAAACACTTCTTTAGCTGCCTCCCCCAGTTTTTCTGATGTATTTTAATTATTTTATTTGAAATATTTTCCAAATTTTTTTAGAGTTAGAGATAAATGAGGGAGGATCTCATAAAGTTAAAAGAAGCAAACCATAGTTGTTGCTTGTGCTTCTATGCCCCTAAGGAAGCAAAACCATTTTTCTTCAATGAGTGAATGGGGCAGTGGATAATATACTCCTTGGAAATTGTTTCTTTGACCCATGTATTATTTCAAATTATGAGGAATAATTTCCAGATATTTGAAATTTTACTGGATTCCTTATTATTTACTACTTCCGTATAATATCAAACATTTTATTTTTTCAAACTCTTTTTTAATGATCCACCATATTGTTTGTTTTGGTGACTGTACCATGTGCATCTTATAAGAATCCACTGCCTTTGTTATTTAGAGTGTCCTGTTTGTATCAATTAGGCCAAGAAAGTTGTTAGTGTTGCTCAAATCTTCTCTATTTTTTCAATTCTTTGACTAGTCATGCTTTCAATTGTTATGAAAGGAATATTAAAATTTACACTTTGGTTGTGCACTTATTTATTTCTCCCATTGTTTCTGTCAGTTTTGCCTTTCCAAAATGTTCATGCTACGTGCATATACATCTATGTTACTTAAGTCTTTCTGAGAATTGATCTTTTTCTCTTTATGAAATTGTTCTCTTTATATCTTTTTAATACTCTGTTGTCAGGTTCATTTCATCTGATGTTATTATAGCCACACAAACCTTTTTGTGCGTATGTGTTTTTTTTTTTCATTGTACGTACGTTTTTTTTTTTTTCATTCTAATATCTTTAACTTACTTATATCCCCATTATTAAAATGAATTACTTATAGATAGTGTATAATTGGGTCTTAAATTTTTATCTATTTTATATCTGCCTTTCAATTGTAGTGTTTAGTTCATTAACATTTAATGTAATTATTGACATAATTGAATTTATATTATTCATTTATTTGTTCACTGCTTTCTTTTTTCAGATTTATTTCCATTGCTAAATAATATAAACCCAATTTAGTTTATATATTGTCACGTTGAGCTCTACACATTTACTTTTTTTATAATTATTCTAGGCAATACAATATTATACTTAAATTTTTACAAGCTGTGAAGAGATATGTAATATAAAATATAGAAAACTTGCAACTATATAGGTCCTTCCCCCTGCTATCCTCTGTATAACATATGTATTATATCTCCATATGTTCCATACCCCCCCAAAATTTTATAATTTTTGCTTTAGATAGTCATATCTGCTAAACAAATTAAGAAATATTTTATTTTACTCTCATATTTACCATTTCCAATATTTTCATTCAATCCTAAAGATTTAGTTTTCTTCTGGTTTCCTTTCACTTCAAAGAAACTTCTTTTAGAGTTTCTTATACTACTAGTATAAAAACAACTTGTTACTTTTATTTTACATAAATATAACTTTTATTGTCCTTATCTTGAGGTATATTTTTGTTACATCTAGAAAAAGCATAGACATTTTTTTCTTCTTTCAGCATCTCAAAATATTGTTCCACAGACTTTTGTTCTCTACTGTTTCTGATCAGAAGCTTAGTGAGATTTACCATTTTATTATTTTAATTTTGCGGCTTCTCTCAAGATTTTCTTTATATCTTTGGTTTTCAGATGTTAGCTTTGATGTATCTATATGATATCTTTTTCAATTTTTTTTTTAATTAAGTATTGCTGAGCTTTTGAATGTGTAAAGCCATGTCTTTCTAAACTTTGGGAAAGTTTTTGTCATTATTCTATCACATATATTTTACTTCATTTTCACTCTTCTCTATAGGATTAAAATTAACTGTATGTTAAATGTGATATTGTCTCAAATTCAATGAGGTCATATTTACTTTTTATCAAGCTTTTTATCTTTCTTACACAAATTCAAGACAATTGTAATCTTTATTTTCTGTGACTTTTTTCATTTTAATTCTATTTTGTTATGTATTTTTGAGTTCTACAATTTCCTTTTCTATCATATCTCTTTGCTCAGATTCTTAGTTTTTCACTTACTAAAATCGTACATTACTGCACTGAACATGGTTATTATAGTTACTTTAAATATTTTTTCTTCTCTGTGTTATCTCAGGAAAGCATCTATTTATTGCCTTGAAATTGAAGAATGGATAAAAATTTTTGAGTTTTTATATTTTGAGTCTTATATTACTATGTCATGAATTTTACAAATGCTATATTGTGGTGATTCACAGTTGTCTTAAATGCTCCAAATATTATTGATTAAAAAAAAATTGTTGGTGAAAATTAACTTATGTACACCCAAATTCCAGACTGTGGTGCCTGAATTGGAAAGCAGCTCAGAATTCACTTTAGTTTTTAGCTTTATTTGCAAGTTACTTAAAGTCTTCCTCACACACTGTATGTCAATATATTTATTTATGTCTATTTTAATTTATTTTAGTCGTATTTAGTACTTTTGAGAGTACAAATCTTATAACCAATTCTCAGCAATATCCCTAATTAATTTATATTTTGATGCTGTTTTAAATGGCATGTTTAAAATTTTCAATTTCCATTTGTTTGTTGCTAGCATATAGATAAGCACCTGAATTTTTCATAATGATCTTGCACCCTGTATTCATTATAATAGTTAATAGTAGCTTTTTTGTGTGGAATCTATCAGATTTTTAAAATAGACATTCATGCCATTTTACTAATAAAGACTTTAACTTCTTTACAATAGAGATGACTTTTACTTACTTCTCTTGCTTTATTGCAGTGACTGGAAATTTTAACAGTGATAAATAAAATGGTAAAAACAAACATCCTTGCTTTGTCTTGATATTAGAGGCAAAAATTATAACTTTTCAATATTAGATATGATGCTTGCTCTCGGACTTTGTAGATAATCTTCATATCACCTTGATGGTGTTTTCTTTCAGTGCCAGTTTGGTGAGTTTTATCAGGAATGTATGTTAGCTTTTGTCAGATGTTTTTTATGCATTTACTGAAATGCAATCCTTTTCTTGATTATTAATATGGTAAATTATACTAGCTCAGCCACTTACTAGATGTTCAAACTTGAGAAACTTATTTGTTTTTTATTTGTCAAATGGCAATAAAAAGTATTAATCCAAAGAGTTTTGGGGACTAGAAAAAGAGGCATGTCTCACATATATGTCCATTTTGCTTTACACTATAATGTAAAGTTTAATTAATCATATTCTACACTATTGTAAAGTCTTTTCAATCTCATAATATATTGGAGATATTATTTTATACCTGTAATTCAAGTAATAAAATTGAAGTACAATAAAATTAAATGACTTGCCTAAGGTTAGGTAGTTTCTAAGAAATGATTAATAGAACTCAGAATTCTGACTGCAACGTTTATTTTAGCTGAAGCTTTTCTATATATAAATGTTATGCTTCTCAGTTAAGAAAGGTAAAAATTCATATATTCGTGTGTTTTAAAAATTAACTAGATGTAGATTTAGAGATAAATAAAGATGGTGACACTAGGGCTTTTGTTAAGTCACAATGATCCAGTAAAGCTGTGCCAATTGTTAAATTATTAAAATTCATTCTCATGCAGATTGGGAAATATCTGCTGCTCCAGCTTTCCATACTGCTCTCATCTCATCAATTTGTCCCCTCTGAGGACCCCCAGGAGGTCCTTGCTAATACTTAATATCACAAAAGACTTCCATGAGCCTATTTCAGTGTATGGGCAACAATGGGCAACATTATTTGTCTGTTTCTGTCCGTTAATATCTATTATTAAATATTTTGAATCTGACTCAATTTACAAATGACTATTGGAACAGGCAGATAGATGCCTTTTTGTGATATCGTGCCAGAAATTCCTGTAGAACAAGCTGGTTCAGGTGGAGGTTTTCCTAGCCATTACTGAGTAATTAACATTTGCCAGACAATTTACTAGGTGTTTTAATAGTATATTCATGGAGAAAATGATGACTAATAGTTTTCCAGTGCCAAAGGGGGAATGTATTAAATAGTAGTTTAATTCCCCCTTTCTTAAAGATGTTGATTAACTCTGTCATTAAATCTCCTGATTTAGAAAGTCAACTCAGGAAATATATCCACAGTTGCTATTCATTTACAATTGCAATATAAAAATAAGAATTTCTGATTCTATCTACTTCTAGAAATAGCATAACCTTCTCCAGCAGTCAATACGCTGTACCTTCACACAACATATTGATCATAAAGGAAAACATATGCTTAAACTTGTAGTTATTGAGAGAAAAATTACATATATATATACAGGTATTGTAGATATATAGGGAGCTAGGAAAGACTTTTTCTCCCTACTTTTTTTTTTAAATTTTTCAATTACAATAGACATTCAATATTACTCCCTACTTATTTTTTTCTTCAAGTTACCTTAGACACATGATCACAAATATGGTCCTATTAAGAGACAGCATGAGGAAAGAGAGTGTCAGTGTATACACGGACTACACTACGTGCTGTTACAGCTGAGACTGCTACTGCTACAGCATCTCTCCCATATTTTAGGCAAATCCAGATGTAGAAAATGACTTCAGCTAATTGGAAGTTGTATACCTCATTAGTCAGGGAAGATATCTTTATCTTTCTCATTGTCCACCACACAATCATTTATTAATTGCAGAGAGAAATGTTAGTTTTAGATAAAATTATAGATTAAAAAGAAGGATTTGGAGAGGAAGCCCCTAGAACAAAGTTGAGTTGAACATCTAAAAGTCATATAGGAGAAAATATACAAACTCTCTCTCTCGACCTCTCTCTTTTTTTAAATACAGGTCTTCATATTCTGTCAGTTCTGAACTGCCAATATCAGGTATAACTTGTAACTCTACAAATGATTTTTTAAAAGTCTTTAATCCTAGAAATAAAAAAAAGTATGTAATTATAAATAACTTGAAAATTCCTTCAATTCTTTCAACAAAGAGGACAATATGAATTTTGAGAGAAAATTACATGTCTACACCTCAGAGGACTGCTTATAGGCAGAACTGTATCTTGGGTAGCACATAAAAGTATAACATATGAATGCACATCATTTGCATGATTCAAATTTGTACTTTACCTTTAGCATTTTTATCATTTACTTCAGCTCCCAAATAATGTAGTCTAAATAGCTCTAGTTTTTCTAAGTTTTATTGTTAATTACTAATTCAAGTTTTATTTTCTCTAGTACTTTCTAATGTGAATGTGTTTTCCAAATAAATGTAATTGTTTTTTTTAACCCATTTCTTAACCCATTTGCCCCAAGAATACTCGCCAGTGGCACTTGTGGCTGCAGTGTTTATCCCAAAGTAACTCACTTATTACAGTCCTAACCTTATCCACAAACTTTGCCGCAAAATATCTCACTTTTTTTATTATTTTTGCATCACTCTAGTATATCAATAATCTTTGGAAACAAATTACATCATTCTGTTTATAGCATTCTGCTTTTAGTAGTGGTATTCCCATTTACAAAATACAGGAATTCTCAATCACTGAAAATGTCACATCCTAGAAAATGTAGCATTCTTACACATGATGTTAACATCATTCTCAAACAGTTGTTAGCCAAAAATTCATTTGATGAATCCGATTTAAGTATACATTTCTGTTACATTAGGGTTAGAGACAAGTTCTGTTTAAAAATAACTTCAAGAATAATTTTTATATATTTTATTTTCACATTGAAACCCAGTCAGATTTGCTTCAGCCTCAGAGCATGTTTATGTAAAATTAAATTAACACTGGCAGCGAGCTGCACTTTTCTTTTTTTTCTAAATGGGAAATGGGTTAATGGATTTCCTGTCTGAACAACTGAATCCTAAATTAATTTCAGCAACTTCAACTTTATTTTACTAAGGGAAACTATTGCTATCAAATAACTTAAAATACTGCAGAATTTATTTTTTAAATGTGCTAATAAGTTATCTTTAAATCTAAGACTTTTAAGCCACCCAGTAAGCAGTGTCACGGAAAAGACCAAATCAATTTTTATTTTGGACAAGTAAATTGAAATCTTAAAATTGGGAGTTTAGAAAAAAGAAATGTGAGAATTGGGGATGAAAGTACAGAATAGCTGAATATATATTATTTTCTTTCCAAAATGTTTGTTGTATTTCTTATTCATAATTTTTGGTTAAGAAGAGAGTCATGAGAATAAAAAACATTTAAAAATACCTTTAGCCTAAAACTCAATGTATGTGGAAAACTTTTTATTTCAGTTGTAGCCTTGCCTGAGATAGGTAAAGTCATATGAGCCATTTCAAGTAGAAATCTGTGCACACTGTGAACCCAGAATTGCTCTACTAAAAGTGTATAACAGCTCCAGGACTGCTGCTGACAAAGGTTGTCTTTAATTACTAGTTCATGGGGACCTTTTGACAGGATGTTGATCTAGGTGGCCTGTGACACCTCGTTGATTCATTTATAGTCTTCCTCTGGTTCTTCTGTAACAGCTTGGTTTCCTTCTCATGTCTTCTAATTATCAGGCTAGGGATTTTCTGAGAAAGTTTGGGCTTGTTTTTTTTTTTTTTTTTTAAATTGGATAAACAACTTTTGTTGTTAATTTAGTCATGTATTTTGCAAATATAAAGTTAATAGAGGTTACTAAAATTTTAGAGAAAATTAGTATTTGCCTTGAAATATAATTTATTGTTTATACATAAAATTGAATTTTTGAAACCATAATTTCATGTCTCATTTGTATCTACGAAACACAAGAAACATCAGTATTGTCCTTAGGATGTGTTTCTTGAAAATAATTATTAAATTATTAGTAAATATTAGCCAGAATAAACATGATAATATAAATATTCAAGTAGATAGCAATAGCTAGAAATGTATTGCTGTGACTCTAAACAAGAACCTTTATTATCATTAAGCCTGAATATTATGCACAGTTCTTAGTTAATTGCTTCTTGCTTCATGTGGTCCAAAATTTATCATCAGATCAGTTTTGTTTTTGCTACATAGATTACAAAAACATGTTTGAATTTAGATATTGTATACCCCAGATTATGGAACAAAAACTATTTTAATAATTTGTAACCATTATGAATTTTGTGAATAGGTTTTTTTCCAAAAACTTATTTTTTAAAAGGTCATTTGCAGAATACAAATAAATGTTGAACAATTTCAATTTTAAGATCCATTGAGTTTTATTTTATGTAAGGGTTAAAACATTCTTGGGAGGGAGATAGGTAATGCTATTTCTAGAAGTAGATAGAATTAGAAATTCTGATTTTTATATTGCGGTCATAAATGAATAGCAATGTACAACTGTGCACATATTTCCTAAGTTGACTTTCTAAATCAGGAGATTTAATGACAGAGTTAATCAACATCTTTAAGAAAGGAGGAATTAAACTACTATTTAATAAATTCCCCCTCTGGCACCGGAAAACTATTAGTCATCATTTTCCCCATGAATGTACTATTAAAACACCTAGTAAATTGACTTATCTTCCTATGGTGCTGCATTATAATTTAAGATTGAGGTATTTCATCCTTTATATAACCAACAATTATCTTGCAAACAACAGAACCTTTATATGATTTTGCTAATTGACCATAAGAATTCAAAAAAATAATAGCACCTGAATGGTTACTTTGTTCTAATGTATCGATCTAGTCTGTGACCTGAATCATTCTGCTATTAACTGATGTTCATTTTTCATAGTTTCTGTATTCAATACAAAACTGGTTAATGTCCTATAGTACAATGCAATTATAACTTTTGGAGTTATCTTTTCTATTGGATAGAAATCTCCAGGTTAACACATAACTTTATAGTATCAGGGCTCTAATTAAATAATAAATAACAAAATCGAACATGGTTAAATTCTCAGAAGAATTGAATCATCTGTGGGTGGGCTTGTTAAATAATTTCCCAGTTTGACATCGAAAGGCTATTCTATAGTCTTGATTTTCAAGTAAGATCAATATTATTAATTCATAGAAACAACATTTATTGAGCCTCTGCTCTATGTCAAGCATCTCATACTAGGCCAAGCAAAGGCCTATATCTTTGCTTTCCAAGCACTTAACAGAAAATATGTGATGTAAGCCCTGCAAATAAACAATTGCAACAGGTGTTATTTTCCATTTAAGAATTATGTTCTAACAGTTATGGAGGAACATAAAATAGAGTTGCAAACATTACTTCACCCTCTTAAGGGATTCATAGGATAGGAGGAGACCCTTGATTAGATTTTTAAAGGAGGAACAGGAGTCACCAAAAGTAGAAGAGAGCATTACAGGCTAAAGAAAATGCTGAGTAAAGAGTGTAGGGTTTGAATGGGTACATTTCATTCAGTGTAGTTCACACAGTTTAGAATACTTGAAACACTTTTTTTTTCCCCTTGTTACAAAAAATGTAGAGTAACAATGAATCATGGAGTACTTACAGACTTTTCTAAGGAATTAATTTCTAGCCTGTAAGAAATGGGAAAAGAAGCAATTTAAGTAGGACAGTGACAGAATCAGATCTGTGTTTAGTGAAAAGACCTGAAAGAATTGTGGAGGATTGAAAGGACAGTGGACAGACTGGAGGCTGAAGACCAGTAGCATGTCATCATAATTTGTATTAGAGATAGTATGGCCATAAGATAGTCTCAGTGTAATTTAGAAAATAAGCAACAGTAGACTTATGTTTGAAAAGGAGAGAGAAAAAATATGGAATGATTCCGAAGAAATTGCCTTGGGCAACTGGATGAGTGACAGTGTTATTAAATAAGATAGAAGATATATTAGGTTGAAGTGAAAAAGTAATGATTTATGTTTTGGACAAAACAAAATCAAGATGCTTATGGGGTATCCAATGGATAATTTCCAGTAGGCATTGGAAATGTGGGAGTGAAACCTAGGAAATGGGTCCGAAATATGTATATTTGAAGGTCATTAATATCTTAGTGTTTCTTGTATAAACTACAGGAAATACAAAGTGGATAAGAAACTTTTGGGACTTGCATCCTTGAAGCTATGACTGTGATTAAGACAGTCATCCCATGTGTATAGAGAAAAAGAGATTGTGGACTGAAATTTAAGATACTCAAATAAAAGGAAAAGGATAAAGGAATAATGCTCCTTTTGTATTCAGACTGTATCACTGTAGAACCATATACTATAACCAGAATTAATTTTCAAATATCTCATCTTACCCCTTGTGCATTATCCAGGTAGTTGGCAAATATTCACTAAGCACTTAATATGCCACAGGCACTGTGTACTCTTCATGACATACAATATTGAGTCGCAAAATTAAAAACTTGCTAGCCAATATATAAAATCACATAGGAAAAGAGAACTCTTGGGTTTCATAACAGTTTACTTTATAAATGACACACATAACACTACTGGTTGGGAAAAGTCAAGAAGTCCTCAGAGGTTCAGAGAAGAGGCAAGTTTGAAAGATCAGATTACCTGGCGTGGTACCTGATTCAAAGACCCTATTTTTTAAAATTTTACTTAGTTTTTTAAGAAAGCCTTAATCCAAGAGTTAAAGCAAAACTCCTAATTTTTTTTTTTTCATTTTTTGTTCAAGCCATTTAGCTTACTGTATGTGAGGCATTCCTCTGTGTACTTCATACATTGTTAACTCATTTCCTCCTCATAAAGATCCTATGAGCCAGGTACCATCATTATGCCTAATTTACAGAAAGAAAATGAGAATTGTCTTGGAAAAGGAGAAAATGTCCCAGATGGTGTAGGAATTATGTTTATGTTACCTTTTTTTCCGTTCATAGGACATAATCTTGGTCTCGATGTTTACTCATCTTAGGCTTAGAACCAAATTCTCCATGAACATAAAAGCATATCCAAAGCATAACTTTTCCCTATTCTAATTTTTGAAACCATAATTTCATGTCAACTAGATGCTAATGGCTACTAATAGTACATATAAATGTAGACATTCTGAGCAGAAAACAGGTAGACAGAGTGCAGCATGCATACAGAAGCCTGGCTCAGGTACAGAACATGTAAGTCAGGTTTTAACAGAATATGGTGACTAGACACATGGAAGAAAATCAACATTTATTGAACAATTGCCTTTGTGCTAAACATTCTGTTAGGAAGCTTAAAGAAAACTCTCACCTAAGCTTTAGAAGGGAAAGTATAATCAACCTTAATTAATGGATGAAGAAATTATGGCTCATATTGATTATATAACTTACTCAATATTAAAGATGTTCTTATGGTTCCAAATCTCATTTGCTTTCCACTGGACTCTGTGACACTGCCAAACAAAATGCATTGTGTTGGAAGCAGATGTCTATTAGAAGTTAAAATATATTGACAACAAATAGAAGAGATATAATTTGACTTTCCCGATTAAAAAAAGTTTTCTTAGTAATTATCACTGTATATGTTATTAGCAGGACACCTCTCTGTTCTTTCTACTTGAGAGATTAGGACATGTGCCTACAGTTTACTTAAATCACCAGTAGATGATGATTGTGATTTAGGATGGATGGATAGATAGATGATAGATGATAAATGATAAATAGATTGATAGATATCCAGAACAGATATTTGTGGAAAAGAAAAATAGTTTTTCATACATAATGCATTTATACGCACAAGTACTATATACATATAAATATAAAAGCATACACACACACACACACACACACACACACACACACCCAAGATAAAGAATGAGAGAGAGGGGCAGGCAGGCTGTGGCAGAGACTTGCTTACCTTGCCTATCACTGAAAGGAAAGTTGTATCTCTTTCTAATTTAGCAATAATGAAAAAGAACAATTCAGTCATGTGTAAATATTGCAAACATTTTGCTAGGGTCAGTCAGCCCTGAGGTGATTTTCTAAGAAAGTGCTGATCATAAAAGTTAATACTGCTTGTTGGAAGTTTTAATCCATGTATTCAATTTATTTTCAAGTTACAAGCATGTGTCCAAATGATCTGAATGTCAAAACCGAGCACATAGAGTAAACACTATTTCAGTGGTTGTGAGGATAGCACCAATTTTGACCTGTTTATCTATACCATAGTGTTCTAATAGCAGTGTCATCAGTTCAGGACTGGAAAAATGCAAGCTTTCAACCTAGTCAGGGCTAAATATAAGACAGGTATTGGAAGTAACAATTCCTCAGCAACACTTCTATGCATTCCCATCCTAATTGTCAACACCAGAGAAAACAATCCAGTTAGGGAAAGGTATTTCTGAGGTAGCTTCAATTCATAAATCTTACCTTTCTATAAATGAGACTCATTACTTTGATTTTCTATGTATACATTAATAAACACATCACAACATGATTCACAGCATATTCCAAGAGGCATAATGGCAGACTTTAACAGATGACCACAAAATTTGAGTTACTTATGGAATATAAAGAAAGGCCATTGAGTAAAGTTCTTTCTCATTATTTAACTCATTTAAAGAGTAAGAATAATTCTGAAGAGAAAAAATCTCGGGATAGAATTCTAAAAGGATTGACTAGGTGAACTAGTAGGTATTTTATCTCTAACTTAGATTTTTTTATGACAAATGTATAATTAAAATTATATGTAATTACATAATGTACAGTATACTTCAAATAATGTATAATTATAATTTCATGTGTATAATTACAATTATGTATAATTACCTAATTAAAATAACACTCATTTCTGAGACACACATCAGTGCAACTACATCAAATACTGTTTTCTCTCATAGAAAAAGAGAAATGTATCTTAATTAATCTGAGATTACTTTCCATGAATTATATTTGTTGAGTTAGTAATAGGAAGTGCAAGTTTAGATGCAGATTTGGGAGGTGGGATAGGTGTGTCCAAAAATTAAGCAAACTCCATTTGTGGAATTAAAATGAAATATTTTTCTTAATATATCCTAACTCTAATTCTTAGTGTTTTCCTGAAAATATGTTTCAATATTTTCATGGTATATTTATAGAAAATGTTAAAGACATGTTCACCATACATACTTTTATTAAATTTCATAACAGTAGAATCATCTTTGTTTTTCATCTCTTACTTCGTGTATCTGACTTCCCTACTTCCACAAACATGATTCAAATTATTGTCGTGTTTTATGGCTCAGGTCTATCCAAGGGTTTGAAAGAAAAAGGAAAATGTCTATTAATAAGTGCCGCCTTTCAAGATTTTGGGCAAAATGTGTGGCCTCATTGCCTGTACCTTGCTACCCAGGCCCACAGAGCCAACACAATTCATTTTATTCTCATGTGTTAAAGTCTTTAAAGTTCACTACGCAACTGTGTAATCTTGAAAGGTAAGAATGCTAAAAAGCTTTTACCCTGGTCTAGGAAATGTTTATCCCCCTCAAAACTGTGTTTGAATGTGCAACAAAAGATATGTATATTTGTAGTTGAATTGTCTTTAATACATTCAAATAGGAAATATTTTCAAAGTCCGCATAGCGTAGAATACATAAATGAGTGATTCATAAAATAGAATACTATTAAGCATGTATAATAAATCAGTTACAACATGGTGTAATTGGAAAACAAATGTCGAGTGGAAGAAGCTAGGAATAAAATGATATATGTGGTATGACTTTATTTTCACAGTGTTCAAACAAGCTAACCATATTTATGGTATATAAATCAGCATAGTGGTTATCTTTGAGGAGATGAGAACAGGAACATTTGGGTGGTAGCATGGGGTGATTTGGCTTTCTGAGGTGCTAATTGTATGACCTTTTTTCTTTTTCTTTTTTCTGTTTTTACTCCAGGTGTGGTTTCAGAGTTTTGTTTACTTTGTTATAATTTCCTGAGCAGTACACTATGATGTGTGAGTTCTTTAGAAGGTGGATTATATTTTAATAAAAAGTTAAAAATGAAAAAACAAAATTTAAATCCACTAGATAAAAATCAACAATTAAAGTTAAATGTCTGATCGTCAACCAGTCATACCCTGAAAATTTTTATTTTATGTTCCTAGAAAGAAATGGAATATTTGGAAAAAAATTTTCTTATTTAAAAAAAAAATGATGAAATTCCTTTTCCTGTGTACATTGTAAGTCTGGATACGGGGTGCTCTAAAAGAGCATTATGGTTAAAATATTTAAATATATATTTTACTATGAGTGTCAAAAATGAGATGATTAAAAATAAAACGATTTCAAAGTATTTGGATAATTTTCTGTAAGGAAAAAAAATGATGACATAAAGGACAACTTATATCTTTGCTCAAAATATATAAATGCTCAGATTTTCTTAAGTATTGCTTTAATTTTCTGTTTTACCATAGCATAATCTCATTGAAAGATTTATTTCTTACTTTTTAGTAAAGACATTCCACTTTTTCATACTATTACAGTTGTGGAGTCCAACTGGGGTTAGCTCTCAAAAATTTTTTTTCTTTTTTTTTTTAATTTTATTTTATTATTAGCTTCAAGTATACAGTACATTGGTTAGACATTTATATAGTTTATGAAACAATTCCGCTGATTGCTTTCTCTCCTCTGGCTCTACACTTAGCTATTACATTAATGCTGACCGCACTCATTATGTTGTGCTCCCCATCGCCATAAAGAATATAAGTGTTTCACATTCTCTTTGTTTGAGTGGTGGGTTTCAGAGGTGTGCCAGATTTCCAGGAACTCAATTCTTTATTTCTTTCATTGCTACTAAACAATGGAAGGAAGGTAAAAAGCAAAGACATGAACCCAGCCTGAGCCCACCAAGTCCTGTGCCCTCAGCCCTCAACTGGGGGGCTACCTTCTGCTAATTTAAACAAAGATAGCCTAAAGCTTAGCTCTGCCCTTGCCCATCCCGTTGCTTTGATCAGGCAGAGAAGTACCTAAAACTCAGGGGTAGTTCCATCATTTCTGTGATAAAACTATCTACCACTCTCTTTTTGCAGTGATGATTTTATGCCTTCTTGACTTTTCTCAACGTCCTGTCAATCTTCTCCCTCTGAACTAATCACCTGGTAATGTGCAGGCTCTCATGTTGGAATTACACCATCTTCCCATGTCCTCATCTTAAATTCTGTCTCAATTTGGGTAACTTTGTGTCTTGTCTGTCATTAAAACAAGAGAAAATGATTCTCTTGACTAAAAAGCTAGTATTTCTACACATGCTTTAAATTTCATTCCACTGAATTCTTTCATGGACCTCATTCTTATGGTTAACTTCTCTTTGACCATGTTTTCAGCTTCTTCTTCTCTACCACATTCTTACCCATCACATTCAAATATGCCTTAGAATATATCTACGTATATTTTAAGGATAAGCACTGATTAAATTTTTTCTATGACACATATTTCTCTTTTATCCTGCGCTCATGTTTTTTTTTCCTTTTCACTCTCCTTCACAATAAATTTCCTCAAAAAGCTATATTACAGTTCAGCACAATGTGCCTTTACCCTCAAAGTCTTTACTCAGAGATATTTTGCTAAGATAGTAATGACTTCCATGTCAAAATCAAAAGACATTTTTTAATCCACATCTTGTTTTAATCCACATTCTCATCTTACCCATGTCAGAAATCCCTGTTTTCTCTTGGCTTTAATAGCACCATAATCAGCGCATAATTTGTGGAGCCCAGTATGAAATGAAAATGTGGAGCGCCTTATTCCTAAGTTATTAAAATTTTGCAAATGGTGATAACAAAAGAATAAACCAAAAGTGTGGACCTGTGTGACTGCACAGATCACATGTCCATGAAGCCAGCCTTAGGTGACATCCAATTCTCTGAGTTTTCTCATATTTCACTGAATACATATTATTCTAAATTTACAGTAAGCCCTTCTGTAGGTGATTTTTAAATTATTGAGGTATTTATGTCCAGAATCTGGACTTCCTCTCCACAGTAACTTCATATTTTCTTGTGTTTCATATAACTGTATACTAGTTACTCTAAAATTTATGACACTTACCTGGACTTTGTTTTGCATACATATATCCTACACACTATATGATATAACTTTTGTTTTCTCACTGAATAATTCAAAAAAATAAGATAAAGAAATAATGCAACCCAGTCTTCCTCTAGTTATTCTACCATTTGTGAGTAAAAGTTGAGTATATTTAGTCAGTCGCCCAAGGCAGAAATTTGTGCATGAAATTCAATCCTTCTTTTGTTTAGATTTGAATTTTAAAAGGAGATATAAAGTAAGAAGAAAATTGAACCATGGTCATTTCTCTCCTCACTCTGTAATCACAAATATATGAGCAAGTTTATAAATTTTTAGGAAAAAAACAGATAATAATGCATTTGAAGCAAATTTGAGATATAAAATGATTCTGAAGATTGCATAATAACAGTTCAGCTGGGATAAACCTGACACATGAAACAATATCCAAAATACCGGGCATTTACTCCTCTTCCAGGGACCTGCTCCCCAAATAGAGTGTGTTTTCTGTCTGTATGACCATAGAGATATCCTATCTTCCTTCTCTTGGCTATGAAGCTTCTACTTAGAAAGATACATACTATTGCAAATGATTTCTCTCAGGACTGTCTCAGCCTCCAAAATATTCTTCACACCTTAGCTTAACATCATTTATTGTCATGATCTTCGTGCTTACTGAGGCTACTTATGAAACACTGACAGACATATTACTATGTGTAACACATATTTTGTTTGAAAATCTCACAACAACAATAGCTATATCAAGCAATATTTTCACATAATCTGATGTAGTCAATATAATTTTGCTTAAGGATATGAGGGACATTCACAATTTAGAGGTATTCCCTAGTTTCTTCTTACTATCTTTATGTACTTCTAGCATCAATCCCATCAAGTCTCTAGAATAGGGAATACATTTTTGTAGAATATATATAATTTTCCCTTTTTTCTTCTCTTTTACCTCCATCCTAGTGAAGTCTATCTCTAGCATAAACTATGCAATATCCTCTTAACTAATGTTCTGCTTTTAAGGTCTTCCACATAGCTGCCGTTCTCTGTAGGTAATAAGGAGAACACTGTTTTGAAAATGTAAATTGGGTCATGTTTCTTTTTGACAAAATCTTTATAGATGGTTTGTGATTGACTGTAGAAAAATGCAAGCCTCAACTCAAATCTGATTTTGACAGAGTTGTTCTCAGCTAAATTGGATGCTTTTCTTTTTTTTCACTGTCATAGCATTGTTTTTTATTTATTTGTTTTACAATACTATACAGTTAAAAATGTATATAGCAATTTTACATTTTTCCAATCACTATATCCTCAGTATCTTGAAATGTCTAATGCATAGTAGATCCTCTATAAATTGTAGAATGAATAAATTAATGAATGAAGTATGTATCAAAATTTAAGTTTTAATAATGTCCCTTCTGTCTGATGGTGGGGCAAAATTGTAATAGTTACCATAACAAGAAGGTCTCTTCAGACTAAAGAATGATGCAGGCAACTCCATAGACTGTAACAGAATTTATCATAGCATTAATTTGCTTATAGTAATATTGGGTGGGAGCAGGCAGAGGACCCAGCGGTTTTATGCAGATGATTCTCTGCTAACAGACCCCAGTTACAGCATCTACTTTATAGTATAACTCAGATACTAATGATTGACAAGACAAAGGGACAAAGACTGCAGTACAAACCACCTGGTGGTCTTGTGATAGATGATTGTTTATAATCGATACTATCACCAGTTTGATATTTATCTCAGTTGTCAGACCATTCCGGCCATTACTAAAAAATTACTTATGGCTACCCTTTATGGAACACAGATAGTTATCAACTAGAAGGCTTTGGTATACTTGCTAAGGACAGTGAGGTTGGTCAAAGCTCACAGCATGAAAGAAGTCCGGGATGCAAAGATAGAGTTAGTTCATGGTTCACAGCCACATCTGTACAACTTCAAATGGGGAAAAAAAGCAATTTTTTTTCTTATTTTGATAGACACACTCTAAGATAACCTTAAATGAATCACATCTTTGTTATAATATCTTCCTCCTTATTGCAGATAGAGCCTATGGCTTGCTTCTAACCAATAAAATATGACAAAGGTGATGATGGGATGTCACTACTTTTATTAAGTCACATTACATGACAAAAGCAATAGAATGTCACTCCCAAGATTATGATTCACTGTATTATTCACTGTATTAGCAGACTGTGGAGTAAGACCATCTGACCTTGAAGAAGGAGATAAATAGCTATCTTATGAACTGCTTGTGGAAATTCAAATGGCAGGTAACTGCGCTAAGACTATAGGACCAGTTCTCAACTTATGTTTGACAGACGTTTACAAGCTGGCCTCAGAGTTATACAGCCAAAGGTAGTGATTTCTGCCAATAACTGGAATGGGCTTTGAAGTGGATGTGTCCTCAGAGCTTCTCAAGAACCCAGTCTAGTCAATAACTTGATTGCAACTTTGAAACACCCTGAGTAGAGGCCCCAGCTTTGACATGCTTAGATTCCTGATGAAGGAAATTATGAGACAATTAATGTGGGTTGATTTAAGCCACTACACTCATTTGTTACACAGCAATAGAAATCTATCATATTTATGTATGTCTAAAAACAAATTGTGTTCTCTTATTACTTAGTAGAAACTGCAAATACATATTGACTGTGATATTTCTAATAGAAAGTAGAGAATTGATAGTTCATGGGGTGATCCGGCAATCGAGGTAGACAAAATAACACCACTGATACTCTTAATCAACCACTTACATTAAGCAAGCATCTGGGTGACTATGTATATGAAACATATGCATATTTTTTACAAACTCACAAATGTAATAACATTGTCTGGTTGCTCCTAATGTCACCAAGCAAAGTGCTAAAAGAAATGGATGAGCTCAGGGATTTGAATTTCAATTCAAGTGCTGTATAAAAGGCCTGAAGGCTTTGGTGTGTGCCCTGAAGGAGACTCTTATTTTCTGCAGCAACAGGGCTGAGATTGGTGAAAATCAAACTCATAATTTTATCTTGCAACTGGCTGATATACAGTGCAAGTTGAAATGCCAGCTTCTCAGAGTGTCTACTGTTAAACTGGGTACACTGATTGGTAAGGAATGGGATCCTCAAAGCTGAAATGTGTACATGTTGGAAGACCTTGATGAAGCTGGGGACAGTGAGCTCCTAATTCTGATGTGTCTACTTTGACAGTGGAAACAGCTTCTTCATGCCGAGTGGAAGTGACCTCTCCACCCCTTCTGAGGAGATTAACCTTGCATCGACCAAGGAAACTAGAATGGTGCCCTTTGAGGTAGCCGCCGTTCAAGACAATGCTTATTCTTTGCTGGACCCACCCCACCACCCCTCTTCAGATTTAGACCTATAAGTAGGCTTAAGTCCTCATAGACCCCTACAGGTGAGGTACAAATGTGACCCATGTGGACATGCTCTACACTCCAAAAGAACTACTTGAGTTTTCTGATTTATTCAGAAAGAATCCAGGGAGCATGCATGGGAATAGTGTTTAAGGATGTGGGATAGTGAAAGAAATAAAATTGAGTCAGGCTGGATTCATTGGTGGGCTCATTAAACAGAGATTCTGTGTTAATGTTGCAGCTTGAGGTGGTAGAAATGGCTCAAACTGGTTGGTTGGTTGGTTGATTGGTTGACTGGCTCAAACATGGACCAAAAGTTGCCCATAGCTGATGAGCAGAAAATGCCAGACCTGCCTTGGTTTAAAGTGGAGGGAGGGATTCAAAAACTTCGGGAGATTGGAATATTAGAGTAAATGTGTCAGGTAAGATTTACTCACTCATACTTGGAGAGTTTGGAGATATACCTTCCACTGATTCTGTGAGAAATAATTTTCTAAGGGGAGCTATATCATTTTTGAAGAGCTCAGCAATCCTCCTCTTCTCTGGAATCCTGGCCTTGCAGTGGGAACTGGAGTCACTACATTGGGAAAATGAAATGCACTGTGAGTAATTGCATCTCAGGGTGGCAGAGACCAAATAACATCACTCCACCACCAAAGATGAGGTGGTCATAATTACTCTGATAGGCAGCAGAGTCAAAGCAAAGAGCAGAATAGTTTGCCTTGCACAGATCATCTAAGTAGTTGATCATGGTATTCCTAGTAGCCTATTAAATTTTGCTTGGTTTGCACAAGCAGAAAAGTTTTAGGTCAAGTAAACAAAAGTCAAGCCCTGAATCATAAAAATAAAGTCATTATCCCTCAGCAATTTTCAGATTTGAGCCAGTTTACAGTCCTAGGACCCCCTGAATTCAGGGGATACCAGGTTCCCTTGAAGAAGGACTCCAATACCTGCCAAAAATTGAGTCTGTTAATCTTTTTCCTGTCCTTAGAGGGACATGTGACTTTTCACCAGGGTAACTGCATTGGAGAAAAGAAAATAATAAGAACCTTTGAGGACTACAGGGCACTGGTTCTGAATCGATACTAATTCCAGGAGACACAAAATGTGACTGGGGTTCAGTCAGAGAAGGGGCTATGGAGGTCAGATGACCAATGGAGTTCTAGCCTAGTTCTGTTTCACAGTGGGCCCATGGAGTCCCTGAACCCATCTTGTGGTTATTACCCCAGTTCTGAAATGCATATTTGGAATAGACATACTCAGTAACTGGCAGAATGCCAAGATAGGCTCCCTGATCTGTAGAGTGAGGGCTGTTATGGGAAAGGCCAAGTGGAAACCCTTAGAACTTCCTCTATCTAGGAAAATATAGTAAACTAAGGCAATATTACATTCCTGGAAGGATTACTGCTATTTGTGCCACAATCTAGGACTTGAAGTATGTACAGGTGGTGATTTTCACCACATCCTCATTCAGTTCATCTACTTGCCCTTTGCAGAGGACAGATGGTTCTTGGAAAATTGCAGCAGATTATCATAGGTTTAACCAGGTAGTGACTTCAATTACAATTACTATACTAATGTGATTTCATTGCTTAAGCAAATCATATCCCCTTGTGTCCTGGTCATAGATATAAATAATAAAAATGCTGTTGCTTGGTGGACACAACTTTGTACATCATGCCACAATTGTACCTAGGCATATTATGTATATTTATTCCTTTGTGCTTATGGTAGAATTACTTCCTCCTTGTGGAAATGTATTGCTACATTTCTCCACCTAAGGTAAAAGAATATTTGCAGAAGATTTTACAGTATAATTCTATGTGTATAACCCTTGTATGTGTTTTATATCAGTTACAGTTACAAACACTACACTATTTACAGTGTTCTATTTTGCTGATTTTGCCCTTAGACCCAGAATAGTTCCTGACTTTGCTGTTTATGCAATGTTCTATTTAAAGAAATACTTCACTCTGGGATTTTTAAAACTCATCTGCTCCTTTTTTTTTTTATTACCACTTTCATAAAATGACTGATTAAAATTAGTCATTGCTATAAGTAGCATTACTATTTGGAATACTCCATTATACTTCAAAATAAAAATTCAGAATATAATTACCAAACTCAGATTTCTGGTTTCCTATTGATTATCCATAAGACATGAGAGGACAATAATAGCCAAAAGTGGTTCTCTAGTATTTCAGACTCTCTACAGATACCTAAAATTGTCTCCTGCTCCAAAGTGTGGAAATAATAATCGGCATGATATGCTCATGCACTTGAATGGGATAAATTCATCTACAATTGAACTTTTTTGTTAACTTTGTTTAAATTGATTTATCTTAAACACTTACCCATGTTCATGCATTTACCACTCTTGCTTGCACCCTCAACAAGCAAATATCAATACAAAGCTACAGGTATTTTGAAGAGGATATTTATTAATTTGCTTGACTGTTAAGATAATAGTCCAATTTAGATATTTTTACAAAATAACACCTGGAAAATTAAAGCATGGAGGATTGATCTTAAATGGTACACATAGTATTGTATGCTGAAAAAACTTTATTTCTAACAGTGAAAATTATTTTGCTTGATTGCAATAAATTAATACATAAGAGTCAATTATATTCTAGAATAATGTAAAATAGTGGTTATTGTGGCACAGGAACATACTAAATGGCTTATTCCTTTTGCTTCAAAACTATGACTATAAACATTAACATTCACGAAGATGTTTTATGTTCACTTACAAACAAAATAAGTATCCTTGAAATCATATATCCTTCACTGTTTAACTTGACATATTACTGACATATCAGGTAATCAAATGGAAATATAAGTACCAAATGTTTAAAGCAACTTTGTGTAATAGATTCATTGAGTATATATAAAACATCAAGTTCGTGAAGTAGAAAATAAAAATGTACTTCAAGGAGAGGAAGGAGAATATGTGAAACATAAGGTGCTATCTGCCAAATAATCTGCATTTCGTAGTCAGTTGTCAAATATGATTAATTGTGAGTCTAGGGGACGGTCAGTACACAGTGGCCTTCATTAGATCCAGAATTTTTTTATGCCCTTCACTAATAGCTAGGATGAACCTGCTTACATATTTGACTTCTGCGTTGCATATAGATTAAAAATCTCATACGCAGGTACAATGAATGTAGTTATCTTTCCCCTGGGAAAGAAAAAAAAAGTGGAACTAGGAGTAGGGTTTTGGAAACAACTATTGTCATTTCCAGTAATCTCAAAATTATTTTAAAGAAGAGATAATTTCAAATTGATTAAGTAGTTTAGAAGAATATGCACCATGAAGCATTTATTTATTTTTTTTCTGGACAAAGTGTGCAGAAAAGCAGGCTACAATGAGATAGAATGCAAGTGCTAAAAGAATTAGAAAAACTTACACTGGAGAAAAGCCTGTCACTAAAGTATAAAGCATGCCCTTCATAAATAATACTATTTGTCAGTTTCATTGTATGTCAATATGTATTCCTAGATACTCTCTAAGATTTATGCACAGTTTAAGAGCATATGCTTTAACACTCTTATGATATTTGATAATTCTCATTTCTTAATCAAAGGTATTTTAAAATTGCATCTGTGAAATACTGCTGGGCAATCTATGAGTGTATGTTCTTATATTTTATCTTTTAATTGAAATAAGATAAAGATTGTAGTTCTGTGCATTTATATATTTAAATATTTGAATCTCTCTGGAAAAACCTTAAGATGGGATGGTCTCTAAATCACAGGTTGGTTTGAGGCATAAATATAGGTTTTGTACAGTAGTTAACACAGTATTACTTATTCCAATTGTAATATTGTTATTATTGCTATTATTTTAATCTTTTCATTTTATTAGGAAATTTCTAAGAGTATATTTTCTTAGATTTCCAGTAGCTTTTTATTTTCCTTCTAATAAAAGTCATGAAAAGGTTTCAAACAAGGTCAGAAAATGTGTTCTTATCGATTCACACATGAGAAGTTAGAGGGATGAATTCTTTACTTATAGATCCATCACAAATAATTCCACAGTCAGCACATTTTGCACATTGAGAACATGCCAAAATGCCAGAGAGAGATGTGCCAGGCATCTCTCTACTCTTTTCTACCAGAAATACAGTGCCCACCATCCATCACAATTAGCAGGATCCCCTGTTCCTAGGTTCCAGTTCCAGTCATCTCATGAGAGCCCTAGTAGGAGATCAAATACAGAGAGAGCGTGACATTGGTAGCATATTTATTCCCCTATCTCTCAGCTTGCTGGGTCACCTTTATGTGCCTTAATTCCTGCAGAGAAAGTCACTACTCTTTCTAAGGTGACTGGTACCTTGCAAACTCAGTGCCTGTGGGTTCTGGTAATTTCTCTCTTCCTGTGTCCTTCAGACTCTAGGTTGCTACCTTAACCCTTGGAGTTTCCCTCCATGCACCTTATACAAAATTCTTTATTGGTTTCCTATTGCTCTGTAACAAATTCCCATAAACCATTAGAGTTTAAATAACACAGATTTATTATTTTATAGTTCTGTTGGACAGAAGTCCTAAAATTTGGGTGTTGACAGGGCTGATTTCTTATGGATGTTCTAGGGGAGAGTCTGTTTCCTTGCCTGTCCAGCTCATGGAGGCTGCCTGCATTTCTTGGCCCATGCCCCCCTGCACTCTGACATCTGCTTTTCTCATCACATCTCCTTCTCTGACTCTGACCTTCCTGCCTCCCTCTTTCATTTAAAAAAACTTGTGTAACTACATTTAACCCTTCTGGACAATTCAAAATATTTTCCCTACCTTATAATTCTTGACTTAGTCACATCTTCAAAGTCCCTTTTGCCATGTAAGGTCACACATTCACTCATTCTGGAGATATCTTGGTGGGAGACATTATTCTGCCTATCATAAGGTTCTTTGTAAGCTGTTCTCAAATTTTCTAATTTTGAGTGTGATATATCTTTTTGATTGGATCTTCAATGATATTTGGAGACCAATTTATCTACTATTTTCTTAGATTCCTTTTCCAATAGTATTCTGTATAAGTGGGAGACCTTAAGAGGCACCAACCAATACTAATTTCTTCTTACTTGTTTCCACTTTCACCAGTATGGCTTAAGCTATTGCTATATTCTTATTGTTATATCCTCCTACATCAGGGCTTGCTTTTTCCAGTCGTACTGCATATGTCTGTAAGAATAATATTCTCAGTGCAAAGCTGTTTGCTAAAACTAAACCAAAAATCCAATATCTTTGGATGATATTCTAAGCCAGCTCATTCTAAGCAACTATTCCAATACTATATATCAGTACTTTTAATACAAAATTCTATTATTCAGAAATTTGGATATTTTAATTTTATTGGATGAATATAAGGCCTCCTCTCTCTACAGTTTTACTTATATTTGTTAAAAAATAATGTTTCTAAGATTCATCATTGTCTCACATCAATTTAGATAGAAGTGAATCCGCCATCTTCTAACCTTCTGTAGGATATAGATATCATTTGTGGTATTTATCACAATTCATTATATATTTGTTTCTATTTTATCTGCATCTAGATTTCAAATTACAGAATCTTTGTATAGTTAAATTTTGTATACCTCATACTATAGAATATAGAAGAGACTTACATAGTACTTACATGGTTTTCTTTTTTTCCCAAAGTACCTAAGAATACTAAAACAGGCTTTCTGAGGATGGAGGTGCATATCATGGTGAACACAATATTTAATTGTGTTGAATTTTCTTATACAATGAATTCTCAATAGAAGCATTAAACTGGGAGTTATTTTTCTAATTCATTTCCTACAGTTCATCAGTTGAGTCTTGGTTAGTAGCTGATAGCATAAGAAATCATACAAAAAGGTGAAATTCATATTATGTCTCTGCCTGGTGGCTCTTATCTAACACATGGAAGAAGCTTAACTGAAAAAGAGTAGAGTATTTTGAGAAAAACACAAAGTCTTGAAATGTCCAGGCTTGGGTGTTTATTCTGGTTTTGCTACCTAGTGTACAATAACATCTCTGAGCTTCAGTGTATTCTTTTATTTATTATTTACACAAAGGATTTTAAAGGATTGAGTTACACATAGGTTTGTTGAGAAAGCAATGTGTGTAAAACAGCTATTTCAATGTTTACTAAATTTATGTTTAAAAATATCTTAAAAGCAGGAGATGATTATTTGTCTTTAGGACTACATATAAAACCTGATGTCAGCACCCAGGAAATATAGACTAAGAAGTCGGTGATTCCACTTATAATGTGAGGAAAATATTTTTATGATATTCTAGATTTATTGCTGTTTTAGTTTTGCGTCTGGATGGACTGAAGTCAATTTCTGCCTACTTAGAACCAACCAGGAAAATCACATAGTCATATTGGGGAGAGTTTTCTTCCCCATCAAGAGAACCTGTTAACTACGTTAAAGCTCTCTTGTTAGGTCTGAACCACCTTCTCTCCTCCATTTACCTCCTTCTGTTCAGGAAAATGCTGTCATCATTTCCCTGCCTTGTCTTTCTTCCCTTGAATGTCTAAAAAAGATTACTTTCAGTGAAGTTGCAAGTGCATGGGAAGCTTCCAACAATCATTTACTTCAGTTCAAGCATTGGTAGTCTAAAGGCAAACCCTGTATGTCTTCTACATTTCTATACATTCCTGCAGGTAGTACTGCAGGTAAAATGAGGTAGACCTCAAAGAAATAAGATTTCATCTGAAGCAGAATAAATGCTATAAGAAATCTGATTATTTTAAGAGGAGATTGGCTTCTCATAGTAAATGATGTCAGTAGGAAACTGAAAATATATTGTACAACCCCACTGTTTTTCTACTTTTAAACGTTAAAATATTATAGAATACAGTGAATTATAGGAGCTTCTGCCACAAGACAAATGCTCAATTTTATACACATTAGAATTTGACTACTTGAAGTAGTCATTGACAATATAGTAAGTACTGAAAGAAAGCTACTCTTTAGATGTATGCTATGATGAAAAATATGCAACTATTTAACAAGAGAAGAATTACAATTAGAGCAGCAGTGCTCTGTCTGGGGAGAATTTTAGAATTGCTTCTGAAAGATAGTCAGGGAGACAGCAGTAAGAACACAACAAGTCAACTCAAGTTTGTAAATTAATTTAGCAATTGCTATGACAAAACAACAGGCATAGAACTAGCTAATAAAATGTGTCAATCATGTAACCTTTAAATAAAGGTATAAGGGAGCAGTTATATTAGACTTTAATAGTGCTGCAATATATAATCTTTTCTTCCAGGCATGACCTTGTATCATAAATCCCAGATTGTTTTTCTGAAAAAGGAGCAGTTATTTTAACTAAAAAATCATCATATTTCTATTGTTTTTCTTTCTCTTTTATCTTTATGCTGGATATTTTCAAAATTTTTTAAGTTAATATGATGGAAGTACACATATTTAGACAAGATATCAACAAAATCTTAAATTATCCACAAGCTATATCAAGTATAGTTTCTTTTGGATACAGACAAGAAACAGATATACACTTAAGAATATGATTAATCTCAAATAAAAAATGGATTAAATTCCTCAAACTATAGATTTAATAATTTAACAAAAAAATACAAATATTTTCTTTGTTTCCACTTCAGTAAATTTATATAAGTGAGAATTAAGTTTGATCTTATATTTTCTTTAAATCTAAATTAAGTTTTTATATTTCCTACAATAAACATTATAATAACACAAAAGGTAAGATAAATACATTGCCACCTACAAACCATTATGCTTTAAAAGAGTTCTATCAAAATACAAATAAAATATTTAGAATAATTTTAAAGGAAACATACACCTTAGGAACAATCTTAGAAAATTTTGATTAGCAGAGAGAAGTAATTGACTTACAGATCTTTTTTTTTTTTTTTTTTTTTTTTTTAATACCAGAAGCTATGTCATATCCTTTAAAAACAATTTTATTTTTCAACTCTGAATCTCAGAATTTTAGGGTTTGGAAAGTAAATGACATTAATGCCTTTATTAGTAAATGCGTTTAATCCAGTTTCATACCTAGTGCTTGAGTCTCTATCATAGTCTCATCAGAGATCAATCTGTTTTCCTGGTCCAGTGCATCCCGGGGTCACATGTTCCATCCTTGTACAGTTCTGAGTGTTGAGCAGGTTTCCCTGGAAGTGTGCCTCCTCCTCTACATTCTTTATATTAATTAGATTGCCATCTGGTCAAAGCTGCTGTTGAATGGCCATCTTCTTTATAATAGTCATTAAGCTAAAGATATATAATACATACCCTGAGTTATAGAATCAGAAAGCAGGACTACTCTCTGTTCTCTGCTCGATTATCACCCATATGCCACTTTAGTAGCTATGATTGAAATGTATAAATGACACACACCTATCTGGTTTGTTGGATTGCAACATAATACATATATGTCTGTGTGTATATATCTGTGTGTATACACATATGTATTATATGCTATATATATATATTATATATAATATATATATGTATACATATACACATATATATCAGCTCTTCTCCCCCAATATTTATTTTTTATTTTTATTTACTTTAATTTTAAGGATGTGGATATAGTAAGAAAACATGTAAATGACAATCAGCAGAGGAAGGAGTTTTTATCATCTAATGTCTAATGACCTTAAAACTCTCATTAGTGTTCCCTGTTTGTACTGTATGTTTCTAATTCATACATACATATGTAATTGCATATAGCCAAAGACTACCAACTTAAGGTATCATTCAACTTTTTTTTAAAGGTATTTAATTTAATAGAAAACAAAGACTCACATTCTCCTTTATTTCTTTTTTATTATTTGCCTAGTAAGGTTCATCGTCTACACGTGCCTTACTGTGAATACCTACCATACCCAATGAAGGGATGAAATGTAAACTCTGACCCACAAACATTGCTGCTGCCTTCTTTTTTCTCATGGAGAACAGTATAGTGTTGTGGTTGAGCTCTCGGCCTCAAAAGTCAAACTGTCTGCATTCAAATCCTGATTCTTAGGATATATTATTCTTAACCACACTCTGCCTCAGTTTCCTTAACTATATAAAAAAGTAATGCTATTGTTAGCCAACTCAGGGCACAATATGCTAATATATGAAAATGACACTCCGTATAATATCTGGCACATGGTAATCTCTCAGTAGATGTTAGGTCTTATCCTCCTTTAATTTATCCTATATTGATATTTTCCTTTCTGATGTTCAAAGCATTTCGTCAAATACCATCACTTGTAATATAGGCAGACAGGAGTTATTTTCCCTACTTAAAATATGATGAAATATTACTTTCTGAAGATGTTCTGTTTCTTCTTCAAATAGGGTATGTAAATCATTGGTGGTAAAGGTAGAGAGTGACAGAAGAAGACTTCTCTAGGAATGTATTTACATTTCATGTCAAGAAAAAAAAACAGGAATGTGCCAGCTTACAATTTAAGAAAACATGTCTGCTTCCCAGGAGAAATAATAACATCTCCTAAAGACGTACATGTAGCAAGTTGGACAAAAACCTGTACATTTAATAATGTACAGTCTCTAGTCATAAAATAGCACAGTGGAAGGGAAAAAATGGGAGGGGTTCTGAAGCCACATTGTCTGGGTATGTACTGGTTACGCTAGCTCTCTGTAGGCAGGTTGCTTGCTTCCCCCACATCCCCCAGACTCTATTTACTACGTAGTGAGAAGAATAATAAACATCTATGAGAATTAAGTTAACATTTGTGAAGTACCTAGAACAGCAGCTGGCATATCGTAAGTGCTGTTTATGTTTTTGTTAAATAAAGTGAAGAGGAAACTGGTAAATAAAAAAGTGTTGGGATTAGTTCCATTTATTTTACCATTTGAGCCAAGAAACTTGGACTTGTAAACAATTGAGAGGTTTTGGGACACGAATTCTCAATAAGTAGTGTGAATAAATGTAAGTTGTAGAATGTGTTAAACGATACAGATATTCTAATGCAAAGGAAAGTGGTCTGATCCAGGAATCTGCATATTAACAAACACTATGTAGTTCTCATTCAGGAGGTCGATGTGATGATATTTTGATAAAACTTGCTGTGAGATAGTGTGAACCAAATTATACAAGTTTAAGTCCCTGTTGTTATTTCTATAGTCTCCTCTCCTTCACAACAACTGGGATTTATTTTTCCAACAAGGGAGAGGGAAATTGAACTATTCTGGTTGCTACGGAAAACACCTCTCCTTTCTCTCTTAATGTGGTCAAGTAGCCTTCAACTCTGTGGATTTTTGCCAACTGTGTTTAGCAGAGGGGAAATCTGACCATGAACAAAAGCAAGAAATACTTAGGAGTGTGGAATCCCTCTTCCACTCAAACAGAAATATAAATGTGACCTCTTTCAATTACAAGTGAAGTGGAAAGTGGCTTTATAGCTTCATAACTGACAAAGAGCAAAAGGAAGTACAGTGGTATGTGCTGCTGCAGAAACTGGAAGCCCCTAATCATTAGCAGCACAGCTGCCCCAAGCCTGGCAGAACCACAAACAGTAGGCAATTCTTCGAAAAAGAGTTACTGATTATGAGTAGCGAAAATCTGCTTCTTTGTCTGTCGCACCTAAGCCAAGCAATTTTTGTAAAATCTCATAAGAAACATATTTGCTTCTTGAACAACACTTCTAGAATTATTTGAAACATAGGACAGATTTGTGGCACAAAATCTGAAGGGTCTTTGTTGCCCACAGATATTATAAAGCACCTGCAACATTAAATTTTAAATGCACATAGAATTTGGAAACTTATGTCTCCAAAATACACACACCTTCTCTGTATGCTTAATCTGGAATTCAGTGTTTTTCATGATTCATTTCTTACAGATTTCTTGTTGTGAGCCTGCTACTAAATATGCTCATTTGTCTCTTCTCCAGGAAGCTATAATTTTCTACAATGGCCAGTGTCCTACAAACTTTCGTGATCTAAGGAGTATGTAGTCGACACAATGTGTCACATATCAAGTTCCTGTGCATTTGCATATATATCATGGTTTTTCCTAAAGAAGATCTTCTTCATTCCAAAAAAAGGGAATGGAGAAAGATTAAATTCATTTTATTTTCTAGAGCTCGTGTGCTGGCTCACTCTCTCTCTCAATAACATTTTCTTTCCTTTTCTTTCCCTCTCATTTTCTTCAGAACCTTTTGTTGATTTCACCACAAATGTATGATACCATTGCCATGTGCCATTCACTTATGTAGAAAATGGGACTTGTATTTTTATAAGTTCATTTTCCAGTGTCACTTTCTCCCATGTTAATTAGATCATCCATCAGTGCCTTAGCTGCTTGGGACTCCAGCCCTTCCAGTTGTCAATTCCTTATCCCTTTAGAGGTATTATAATGCCAAAAACAAAACTGGTTTCTGTTAATTTCTGCCTGTCAAAATCCTACCCATCCTATAATGCCATCTCAATTATTGCATTTTTTATTCTTTAACACTTGGATCACTGGACCTCTTTCTCACTTTACAAAGTATTGTCATTATAATATATAGTCATCTTTATTCTTTTGTTACCTCTTCTGTATTAACATTTTTACTCTATATGGAATTACTTATCATCTCCTTTTTGTCTCTGTTTTGTCTATGTGCACACATAAGGAGTAAGTACATGTTTATTGAAATGGCTTCCATTTATATTCATATGTCTCATTTTATTAGTAGAAACTTTAGTTGTGCCCTCACAGAGCAATATATATTCTTGTATTTAAAAATAAACTATAAGTGCATATAGGAAAAAAAAAAAAACACGAAAAACAAGATAAATAAACTATGAACAGTTAGATAAGAAAAAATATCCTTTATTATTAAGAGCAGCTATCCAATCATCCTGGACCATCATTAACAAGTTTTATTTCACTTTTGTGAATGAATTAAAAGGATTTCTCAGTTTATTAGCTTTTGATTTCACAGTTACGTATTTTCTACTATTAATAGTGGTATATGAATTATGGAAGAAAAAGATTCCCAGTGTAGTTTATTATAGTAATAATTTCACTTTGTTTAACTCCCATTTAGCCACCTGCATGGTATGTAACCTAGGGCAAGTTACTTAACCTCTTAGGGCCTAAATGTCCTCCTGGTAAAAAAGAAGATAAAATAAAATCTGGCTCATGAGAGTATCTTGAGTGTTAACTATTTTAATCCATGTAAAACTCTTAAACACTGCATGGTGTACTCAGAGCCTGATAAATATTAGCTAGTTATCAGGGCCTATATACGAGTCATTAGCCAGTATGCAAACATGAATGTCCAAACAGTTTTGAAAATGGTATTGACTGCCTAGTAGATGTTTAAATGTCCATTCTTTTTTTCACTCATTATTCAACAAATATTTGTTGAGTAGCCACTGTGTTCCTTATGGTGCCATAGGTGTAATGTTGACAGGTGAATCCCCTGCCATTATACAGCTTACATTCTACAAATAGAGAGAGAGATAAATGACTGTTCCAATAATGTAGTGCCCTAATGTTGGGTAAAGAAACACTGTGAACACAATCAAAGGGATAAAAGGTGACCACAGAAATCTAGTACACAAGCAAGCTGATTAGAAATTTGGATAATGAGAAGGAGACAGTCATGAGGAGATTTAGGCTCAGATTTTTCTCTGGGAAGGGGAAACAACAACAAATGCAAAAAATACAAAAATGAAATAAAAGCCTTAGTGTGTATGAGGTTCAGAGAGTGGCCCATGGGCTGCAGTTTAGTGTATGAGGAACAGAGTTAGTGGGCTACATGGCAGGATGAGGCAGGGGCCCTGTCTGTACTGCCTTCAGGCTGTGGGAATAAGTTTAAATTTTATTTCAAGGTAATGGAATGCCACTGGAGGGTTTTTAAGAAAGAAAATAACATAATCTGATTTGTGTGGTAAAATTTCACACTGACTGCTGTGTGGAGAATGGATTATAGGAGTGGAAATGAGAAGGCAAAGACAAGCGTTAAGAAGCAGTTCCAATACCCACATGTAAGGGAATAGTGGCTTGGTTAGAAAATCAGAGGATATATTTGGGAGCATCGATTTACTTAGAAATTTCATTTCAAAAGAAAATCTCATCCTTGGTAATTTAATTAATGCACGGTGCTAATTAATGAATTGCAATGTGGTCCTACTGCACAGAATGAAAGGTTAGAAGGATGTGCAGGGTTTAAAATAGTATTTGACAACTATATTAGTATATTAGACCATGGCTGTATGACACAATGTCAAATATCTAATATCTGAAAGGCATAATAAACAGTATTTTATACAGTTTTTCCTCACATAGATTTATTTTCACTGTTTAAATGCACAAGTGCCAGTTGCAACCAGTTTGAAAGTTGCAGCAAACCTCAGAGAATGGGACAGCAGAACTTTTGGAAAATAAACTGAATTATTGTTAACACTCTCACAGTATTAGAAAGTTACAGGCAAAATAAACAGCCATTTCTTATAGGAACGATGGTTTGGTTACTGATGTTTAAATTACCAGTTTCCAACTGATGTGTATTAAAATTCTGTTGGTTATATTGATTTGGATATAAATTAGTAACTACAGTTCATATTATTATAGGTGAAAATAATGTCATTTACCCATATGTTACTTAGAAAAAAACAGAATCAATAGTTCTTTTTGTTTCCATAGACATTGAGCATGTATTAAATAACAGCACTTGATTATGCTCTCAAGGGTTTTATAGTTCTCTGAGGGGACCTAGGCATATTAAAGGATTATTCGAATACAGTGTGGAAGGTGATTTAAAAAAAAGAAAAACAGGAAGGGACAAAGGGTACCCAACATCACGGCAATAAGGTAATTCTTTGAACCTCCATGTTCAGGGAGATCTTGGTAGAATAGACGGTGCCTACGGTGACTCAAATGAGCAAGAGTGTAGCAGGTAAAGAGAAGCAATAAGGGCACTTAAGTTGCTTTCATATCTTGGCTGTTGTAAATAGTGCTACAGTGGACATAGGGCTGCATATATATTTTCAAATTAGTGTTTTGGTTTTCTTTGGATCAATGCCAAGAAGTAGAATTGTTAGGTCATAGGTAGCTCTATTTTTAATTTTTTGAGGAACTTATAAACTGTCTTCCATAATGACAACACCAATTTTCAGTCCTACTGACGGTGCACAAGGGTTCCTGTTTCTCTATGTCCTTGCCAACACTTGCTTGTTCACTTATTGATGACGGCCATTCTGACAGGTGTGAGGTGATAGATATCTCATTGTAGTTTTAATTTGCATTTCTCTGATGATTAGTGACCTTGAGTATCTTATCACATGTATATTGGCCATCTGTATGTCCTCTTTGGGGAAATGTCCATTCAGGTCTCCTGCCCATTTTTTAATTGAACTTTTTGTGTTTGTTTGTTTGTTTGATGTTGAGTTGTATGAGTTTTTATATGTTTTGAATATTAACCCCTTATCAGATATATCACTGGCAAATATCTTCTCCTTTAATAGGTTGGTTGTCTTTTTATCAGTAGTTTTCTTTGTCATGCAAAAACTTTAGTTTGATACAATCCCATTTGTTTATTTCTTTTGTTCCTCTTGCCTAACAAGATATATCAGGAAAAAAAATATATTACTAAGATACTAAGAGCAATGTCAAAGAGTTTACTGCCTATATTTTCTTCTAGGATTTTTATGGTTTCAGGTCTTACATTTATGTCTTTAATCCATTTTGAGTTTATTTTTTACATAATGTAAGAAGATAGTCCAGTTTCATTTTTTTGCATGCATCTGTCCAGTTTTCCCAGCACCATTTATTGAAGAGATTGCACCCCATGATATATTCCTGCCCATGTTGTCATACATTAAATGACCATGTAGGTGTGGATTTATTTCTGGGCTCTATATTCTATTCCATTAATACATATGTCTTTTTTTTGTGTGTCAGTACTATGAAGTTTTCATTACTATAGCCTTGTAATATAGTTTGATATCAGGTAGCAGGATACCTCCAACTTTGTTTCCCGCCCCCACCTCAGGATTGCTGTGGCTATTTGCCATCTTTTGTGGTTCCATATAATTTTAACATTATTTTTTCTAGTTCTGTAAAAACTGCCATTGGTATTTTGATAAGGATTGCACTGAATCTATAGATTGCTTTGGGTAATATTAATTCTTTCTATCCATGAGCATAGTATATGCTTGTATTTATTTGTATCTTCAATTTCTTTCTTCAGTGTCTTATAATTTTCTGAATACAGTCCCTTTACCTCCTTTACAAAATTTATTCCTAGGTATTTTATTGTTTTTGATACAATTGTGATTGGAATTGTTTTCTTAATTTCTGATAGTTCATTATTGGTATGTAAAAGTGCAACCAATTTCTGAATATTTTGTACCTGCTACTTCACTGACTTCATTTATCAGATCTAATAGTTTTTTTGGTGGAATCTTTAGGGTTCTCTCTATATAGTATCAGGTCATCTGCAAATAATGACAGTTTTTCTTCTTTCTTTCCAATATGGATGCCTTTAATTTCTTCTTCTTCTCTGATTGTTATTGCTAGGACTTCTAATACTGTGTTGAATAAAGTGGTTAAAGTGAACATCAATAGACAATTGGATAAAGAAGTTGTGGTACATATATACACAAAAAAGAATGAAATCTTACCAACATGAATGGACCTAAAGGTCTTATGCTAAGAGAAATAAATTAGACAAAGACAAACACCATATTATCTCACTTATTTGTGAAATCTAAAGAACAAAATAAACCAACCAAACAAAACAGAAACAGACTCATAGATACAGAGAACAAATTGATGGTTTCCAGATGAGAGGTGGGTTGGGGGGTAGGGGGTGAAAAAGGTGAAGGGATTAAGAAGTACAGATTAGTAGTTACAAAATAGTCATGGGAAGATAAAGTACACCATAAGGAATGTAGTCAATAATATTTTAAAAAATAAATATAATGCCCAATGGGTACTAGACTAATAGGAGCATCCCTTCATAAGTCATATAAATGTCTAACTACTATGCTGTTCACCTGAAACTAATATAAAATAATATTGAATGTTGACTGTAATTGAAAAATAAAAGAATTAAAAAAAATGGTAAGGCTTACTAGTAAGGATAATGTAAGGGAAAGAAGGTGACCTGAAAAAATATGATATGTGAAATGAAATTCTAAAAGCATGGTGGGGAGCTGTGAGATTTGATACTAGAGAAGTATCTAAGGAAGAACTTTTAATCATTGACTTTATCTGTGCTAGGGATTCTCTGAAGAGTTATAAGTGGGTGAGGTCTCAAGGACACTTTAATATCTACTCAAAAAAATGAAAATGAAAAATTCAGATTATCATTCAGCAGTGCTTTTAAATCTATATAATATTAATCACAGCTGTATCTACACAAAAACTTGGAATATTTATATTAAACAATAACTAAAATACGTGTACACATGTATAAACTTATGGTCATATATGTATGTACGTATACATATATACACATGTATACATACAAATACATTTATAAATAGATGCTAAACTCTGTCCTAAATACTTAACATATCTCATTTATGTCTCCGTATAACATTATAGTTGATGGTCTTTCTATTTATAGCTGCCAAAGCTATTTCTTATTTATGTTTAAACTATAGCTAAGTATAATTAGCTACAAAATTTAATTAGCTACAGAATTTTGGAGATAGGACTCCTGCTCTAAGCTCACTTTTTCTAGATCTAGCATTTGAGCTCTTTGCCTTATTAATTTACCAGACTTTAATAGACAATATTTAGTGTATTACTTTGCTAGCGTTTCTGTAACAAAGTACCACAAAGTAGGTGGGTTTGTCAACGAAAAATTATATCAAACAAAGTTAAACAAGCAAGTAAGAATTTATTCAAGACTGTTGAAACATGGACAAGAAATTGTGCTCAACTCTGTTGAAATAAAAGGCAGGAGAGATTTTAGCACTGTAGTGAGCCAGAGGAAAAGTACTGGAGGACAATAGAAGAGAGGTTGGTCAATGTGATTAGGACTTTGGTGTTTGCCAGTTGATTCTTTCTAAAGTCTGGCTCTTTTTCTCCCACAGAGACAGGGGATACTGGGACCCTATCTTCCTTGACACTAACATTTCAAAGAGATGGCTCCCAGGTCCTTGAGAATGACATTCCTGGTCTGTAAAACAGGCAAGAGGAGGGGAGAAGACTTACATCTCAGAGGGGTAGAGAAAGAATTGATAATTTCAAGTTTTCTAAAGTAGATGTGCTAGGTAAGGAAATGGGCCTGTGGTCAGGAAAAAACCTGTTTAAAGTCTAGTCAAGCTGAGGGGAACATTAAGACCCTCTTGGTCTGCCTAAACAACAGAACTGCATTGTCTCACAGTACTAGAGGCTAGAAGTCTGAGATCAAGATGTCAGTAGAGTTGGTTCCTTCTGAAGGAAAATTGGTTCCAGGCATCTCTCTTAGCTTCCGATGGTTTGCTAGCAATGTTTGGCATTCCTTGCTTCTTGCTGCATCAGCTCAATGTCTGCCTTCATCTTCACGTGATATTCTTCCTGTGTGCCTGTCTATGTCTAAATATCCCTTTTTAATAAGGACACTGGTCTTATTGACTGCCCTACTCCAGTCTAACTTCATGTTAACTAATGATACCTGCAACAGTCCTATTTTCAAATAATGTGTCATTTTGAGGTACTGAGGGTTAGGACTTCATATGTGAAACAATTCAACTTATAACTTTTAGTATTTATGAGTTAAATAAAGGGCACACTTAATAACTCAAATGGTTCCTGACATATTAGAATTAACATTTGAATAGATTCCACTGCAATCTTAAGATCAAATCATTTGATTTCATTTATAATGAAATGTAGTGTTTACTATAACTAATCTTTTAAACATTTATATATATTTAATATTTGAATAATAAGCTCTTAGTTTATTTTTGAGAGACTGCCTACCAATAAATATTCAATATTAACCACTATAGTGATATTTTCCTAGTTACGTCTAAAAATGGAAAGTAATTAGTTTTCTCCTGCCATATATTTAATATTTGCATATTGAATGTATTAATATTAGGTACCATAAGAACTCCATGACTAGATTTTTACAGGATTTTGGCTTACTAAATTAAATCCCAGTTAATTCATGAGGTACATTTCTAATTAAAAATGTAAAGTAAATAAAAAATGTGTATAATTTTTCTAGATAGTGTTCTTAGTTTAATCTAAATAAAATTGATCAGTAAGGTGATGACTGTGTTATTTCAGTGTAAATAATTGTATGTCCATGTAAATATTTTGTGTTTTCTTGCTAGTTTGAGTTCACACAGGTTTATATAAAAATAAGGTGTGAATTGTTCTATTATATTTAACTACAATGAAAAGCTGTTGCTTAAACCTATTTTATTTTTCTGTTCATTGTCTCTAATGGATACTCAAGTCTAACAGGAGATGAGAGGGGGCCAAGGAGATGGTAGAGCAATGGGAGGTAGAACAGGATGTTGTGATTGATTATTTCAACAACAAAAGCAAACTTGAAGAAGCAGCTAAGAACAGAGCAAAGCAGTTAAAGACGTCTCATACAACCTGGTGGGTGAAAACTGTCTTTACACAGGATCAAACTGAGTGGGAAGAAAGGTTTTTGATAACAATGAAAATAATTTTCTCCAATTTCTTAGAAATAAGAAAAGAAAGTAAAATATTTTTGGAAGCAATTGGTGATATAATGGTAACTGAATACTCTTTAAAATAGAAAGTAACTGATATCATAACCATTTTTTTCACATGAGATAATATGGTTATATTTAAATAAAGTTTCCTATAAATAATTTAAAATTACTGAAGTGAAAACTTAGAATCTTGGCTGAAAAACAGTTGATATTGAAATGAAAAGGAATTTAATCCTAGACTACTACAAACCACTAGTAGAATGTAAATGGAAGAATCTTCTAGAAGGAGGAAATGTTTAGGCCAAAAAGAAGGCTCGTGATTTTGTTCACTCACTTAGTATTTGTTTCAAAGTTTGTAACTGAAGTCTTTGGCTAAAAGGAAAATAAATTGTAGGAAAAGTAAAACAAAAAGCTGATTCTTAGTCTAACATAAACTTTCCGTAGGCTGTGTTTTTTTTAACAATATGGTTCCACAGCACTTTTCTAATTGTGGTTATTTAGTAATACTTATGGTATACTACTCTTTATTTTTAAAGAGTTACATGGATTGTTTATACCACATTAGATCCTGTTTTATTTCTCTACAGTCTTTGATATTTCTGAATTTTGTAAAATTATTTTAGAAAAAATGATAAAATTGTTCTATCATTTATCATGGGTTTTGTGAATAAAGAAGAGAATTTCTTTCTCTTATTTAACACAAATCAATATGACTTTAGTGCTGTAAATGATGCAATTATATATTTTAGATCAGAATTGCTATTGTGATACGAGGTAGATATTCTTCACTTTTAACTACATCCCTTGTTACTCTTCACTTTAGTATACATGTAAAGAGGTACCCTCTGTCAATTCAGACTCAAGTTTTCTCTAGTTACCATCATTTTACTTAGGTGTTCTAATTATTAAATTAAATTTACCTAAAAATCTGCTTTGAATGTTTATATTTGTGTTTGTGATAGAGCAGGTATATGTTCTCCAAGATGTATTAAGTTATATGGTATAGTATAGAGCTAAATTCACACAAATTTACTATAGATCAATACAACGTCCTAATATAAAAGCCATAGCTAGCATCAGTAATGACTAAATTAACTTCTTGTTTCTTACAAAGACACACACACA
Organism: Eidolon dupreanum; assembly: GCA_028627145.1. Lineage (NCBI taxonomy): Eukaryota > Metazoa > Chordata > Mammalia > Chiroptera > Pteropodidae > Eidolon > Eidolon dupreanum. The sequence continues at coordinate 26,082,247 of CM053508.1, forward strand.
CACACACACACACACACACACACGTATGTGTATATATATGCATATATAAAATTAGATGATGTAATTGAGTAAGCATTCTCTTAACTTGTGAAATATTTTACAACTAAAAGCAAAACAAAACAAAGAACTTTATATCTATACTACTAAAGTTTGAGATGTTAGATTACAACTGAATGTGTTTCTATTTTAGTTATTTACAGCAAAGTAAACAAGAAAAACTGAAAATGGAATCATTGAATGTAAATTCAATAGTGTAGGTTTCATCTTTATGGAGTTGCTCACTAATCCTATCTTCAATGTTATGGTGTACCATGAGTTCTGTCTAGATTTCATTACCTATAACACTATTTTATATTGATATATTACATTGTCTGTGCCTTAGGCACTGCTTTTATTTTCATGACACTGTTACTTAAGCCATTCTGTTTTTGAAAAACAGATTTTACCTCTGTATTTTACCATACAGCATAATTTCTTTTACTTTGTATAATTTTATATTCTTTAGAAAATTCAATTATCAGTTTGTTCTTCATGTTATAATGTTATCAAAATCTTTATTAAATATGAATATATCAACTTCTATCATTGACAGAAATTGGTTGTTTTACATTGGGTGTAATGGAATGCATTTCCCAGAAGGCTTGAGATAGAACTTAATTTTTTTGCCATGTTTCAACTTGGCATCATGTTGGCAGTTAATAAATTATATTAGAATCAAATAATCCAGTAAATCAATTTTTATGGGGGTTAGTCTAAATTTAGATAGTTTCTTTCGTGTTTCTAACCATAATAGAGGGTTTCCTTAGATTTTTTTTTTTATTATGACAATATGTTAATATGTCTAAACCTTCCATGCTCAACTACTATGATATTTTTGCCTGGGTCTGGCACTTGTCATATGTACTTTTTCTGCAGTTAATATTTACTCACCTAATTTGGTTAATAGACTGTATACTTACTATTCATAACTGCCTTATTCAACTTTGTAATGTCAGTAAAATTAGCTTAAGTCTTATCATGTAATAGATGCTCAATAGATGCAAGTTATATTGAATTAAATTCGGTGAATGATCTCGGCATCAAACAAATCTAAATTATAGCTGTTCCAAAATTTCTATAGCATGCATGACCACTACAAGAAAGACAAAGTGTCAAAGTATATATTCTAATAATTTGAGATAGGCCGAAGCGGAACAAGAAAGTAAAAATGTCTGAAAGTATCACATTGATGACAAACTGCAAGAAAGTGGAGTTCTTAAATCATCCAAATTCCAAAGGAGCATATAAATAGTATTTTTGGGATCCCAAAGAATAAGTTGCTAAACAAAGAATAACAAATATTAGAATTTAAATGCCATATGGCTTAATAAAATATTTACATAGAGAATTAACTTCCTTAAGATTTGTAAGATAATAAACTTTAGAGAATAATCACATCTCAGAATTTTACCCTCATTTAACTAAGGGTGGTGGATGTTCTAAAAACTGGAAAAAAATCCTGGAGGAAAAGACAGAAAAAAATATATCAATATAGTAGTATACAGTGAAGCTTTTTTGGTTAAAAATAATTTTTCATTAATTCAAAATAACAATGAAATTTTATGCTTTCAGAAATGCTTCTATGCATCAACATATTAGGGTAAGAGTTTTAATAAGAAGATAAAGTCCAAATGCAAAAAGTAACTTACCTTTGATGTAGAAAACCTATCTATTCTATGTATATTATTCTGTTTACATACACCTTCATGATTTATGTATTTGTACATCAGTGACTAGGAAACTATGTTTTTAGTGTGCTCCGGGAATTTCAGGGTTCAGAGCAAGATTTATAGCCTTGTTATTCCCAAATTAATCTTATTCTTTATGGAAACTCTCTTTAGAGTACAATTCATAGTACCTTGAAAGGTAACTTTGCACTACTGTGTGAAATAATGGTCCATTGTGGAATTTTGTATATCAACACCCTAATATATATATATATATATATATATATATATATATATATATATATATATATATATATATATAGTCAATTTGTGATTATACATGAGTGGGTAATACAGTTTGAAAGTTTCTCTAGATTTTAAATGGACTCATTCTTTGTTGTTGTTCTTATTGTTTTTGTCATGGATGATGTCGTTTGTTGCTAGTGAGCCACAGAAAACTAGGATGCCATAAAAAGCTTCTATCCTTTTTCTGAACCCCTAAATAAGTCCCATATTAACTTATAAATATATATTTCACTGCAAGTTACTTTTTTACATATAACAACTGATTATAAAATTAATTTTATTTATAAAAATATTTTTAAATCTATATTTTAAATACTATAAATTAAGAAAGAAAAAGTAGACAAACCTATAGAAAATTGGACAAAAACTGCAGATAGCATATCACAGGAAGGTAAATAAAATGTATTATGGAAATGGGAAGAGATGATAAAGAGGGATAGATGGGAAAACGAAAGTGACTAAATACTATATATGGAAATTTTCTCATTACTAAGAAGTTGATAAATGCAAATTAAAACAAGATGGTACCTCAAAACTACCAACTGTAAGACTTTGTATATTGGATAATAATACACATGTTGGTGATGATGTGGGTAGAGAGGTAGTGTTATCTACTGCTGGTAAGCACTGCAACTGGTATATATATTATGAGAAATAATAGTATATGGGAAATAATCTGGTATTATTCAATTGAACCATTATGCCCATATTCCAAGTTTCCAATTCTGTCACTTGATTTATTCTCTAGATGTTTTCCACAAGTACCATTATGGTCAAAGAACACAACTTTAATAATAATGTTGTTTGTGCTGGAAGTTATTTGGATGTGATCTAAATGGCCATTACTAAGAAAATGGATACAGACATAGATAGCTAAATGTTTTAAAGAAAGGAAAAAAAATATGTGTTATGAAAAAATAGAAAACAGATGGTAATTTATAGCACTCTATCATTTATGAAAATTAAAAACAGAAAACAGATGCATCAAATAATACATATTTAAGGCCACCTATATTTATATTTTAATGGGTACATCAAAATATATGATGAACTTAACAGATCCGAAGAGAAAGATTACAATTAAATGAAAATTATTACAAGGACATTAGGTGACAATAATCTGTGATCTGAGGAATCTGTTTTTTTATCTCCTTTGTGGACCTGAAATAAAAATAGAATGAAAAGGCAGAATTATCCTCATAAGCACTGTAAGTGAAAATATTAACATGCTTATAACATGTAACAATGTATAGAATTTGTTCAAAGGAAAACTGAAAGTGAGTTGAGCTTGAAAAAACTGCACAGAATGTAGAGGAAAAAAAAATATATACACATATATGTATCTGTATGTGCAGTAAAATAACAAAGGTTATAAAAAAGGACAGTCAATAAAAATCAAACATTGATAACTGACTCTCTTAAATTAGAGAGCTATTTAAAATTGTAAAGACTGCTGGCTTGAATCAGTAGATTAATATGTATCACCATGTTTCTGGAAAATTTAATAAAGTCAAATCAAATCAAAATATATTCTGGTAATATACAAAACCTCAGAGATGAAGAAAAAATATTATGGATATTAAGGCAGGAAGAGAAAGTTATATGAAGAGAATAAAATTCTCAATACCCTCACAGCTCTTCACAGCTATTTTTAATATCAGAAAATAAAAAATTTTCTGGGAAGTATTTCCAAGGGAAAAATGCAAACTGCCAAAAGTGATGTAATTAAAAATTTATATTTTTTTATTAAAAGATCACAGCAAACAGATAAATCATGTAAATCATTTAAAAATATCACTTGGGTTCACAATTACAGAACTAAATATAGTTATAATTTAATAAAGGTAGTTATGTGTTGCAGATCATTGCAGTACATTTGCAATTTGAACAATTAAATTCATAATAAAATTCATACAATTTAAAATTATTTTTAGGTAATTTAAAATGCTTTAACTTCTTAAGCCTCTTGAATGTCTTGAGGGTAAGTCAAGTCATGCTTACTTCTGCTGTGGATTGTTAGTTCAGGCACAAGAAGCACATTCCCAGTAAATTTATTTGATACCACAAAGTAGTCGAGAAGTGTTCTGGAGAAGGAGTCAAGCTACTTATCTGGTGAATATCAAAAGTATGCAAAATCTTTGTTCATCAATGTGAGGCTACATAACCTGAAAGATTATATTTCTCAACTTTTCTATTCATTCACTATTTATTCTTTTAGTATATGTGCTTAGATCATTATTTTCTTGTCAGAAGTGTCCTAGATGAGGCTATTGATGTATGTTTATTAAACAATGTTGGTATGTCAGGAAAAAAAGGACATAGATTAAAGAGGGAGATAAATATGAAAAAAACGCTGTGTAATTGTCAGCTGAAGAGATTGATATTATTTTATTTTAAAGAAGATTTTTTTGGGGATTTTATGTTAATCATATTGCTACCGTTCTTTATAAAACAATTTTCATTTGGAAACCTCAAATTTATAGAAGAGTTAAAAAAATAGAAAAAGATATAGCCTATATATCCATTTTTTAATTTTATTTATTGATGAAATTTTAATATTCTGTCTCTGTGTGGATTAGTACTTTCTCTTGCAATCTCCCTCTCTCTCTCTCTCTCTCTCTCTCTCTTTCTCTCTCTCTCACTCACTCACTCTCCCTCTCTCTCTGTCTCTGTCTCTGTCTCTCTGTCTCTCTGTCTCTCTGTCTCCCTCCCACCTCACATCCCATATATGCACACACACACACATTTTTTTTCCTGAATTATTTGAAGCTTTGTTGGGTATACCATGCCTGATATTAACTAAAAATAATAATTATTTTTATACATCAACAATAAAATTTAACAATTATCATTCTTTAATCTTTACCTTAATTCTATTTTGTTAATTTATTCAATAACCAATAATGCTCTAAAAACATTTTCTTCTCTTCACTACTGCACTTGGTTGTCATACAATATTCTCCTTTAAGCTGAAACAAATTAATTATGCTTATGTTCAGATTCTGCATTTCAGGTCAGAGTATTACATAAGTAATTTGTGTGTTTTTCAGGTCCCATCTGTTTTTCATTCATGACTTTAAGTTTGATCACACAGTCAATTGTGCTGTGGTACCTCCACTGTATGTTCTCTTTGCAAGTGATAAGCAATCTGTGGGAAGACATTTAAGACAATGAAAATAACCTGCTCCTCACATCTTCTGTCTGCCCTCCTCATTCATTTAACACTCATTGATTATTCTCGCTTGAAGCAGTCTTGCTATGATGCTTGCCAAATGATGATTTTTCAACTTAAGCATTTTTTTTTGTAAATTTATTAGTTACCATACTCTTATAAGGAACCTAACTTCATCATAAATGTATGTATAGCTTTCTTTCTTTTTCCTTCTTGCTTTTCCTTCTGCTCTCTTCTGTTCTCTTCTGTTCTCTTCTGTTCTCCTCTCCTCTCCTCTCCTCTCCTCTCCTCTCCTCTCCTCTCCTCTCCTCTCCTCTCCTTCCTTCCTTCCTTCCTTTTCTCTCTCTCTCTTTCTTTTTTTCTTTCTTTCTTTTTTTTTCTTTTCTTTCTTTGTCTCTCTTTCTCTCTTTCTCTCTCATTTATAATTCATCGCTGTTCTTAATTAGTGCAATATTCAAATTGTCCCATATTTGGCGATAGGAGGCCCTTCAACAGGTTTCTGTGTCCTTTTCACATGTCCAGTTTAATATTTTTTTTTTTTTTTTTTTTTTTTTTTGGCAGAGGAGCACATTTTTACTCTCAGGCTCAGTGAGATGCGGCAGGCTAATCTTAGCCCTTTTCTGCCCCAACCCTTGAATCAGCTCCTTCCAAGAAGCCCAGTTTCTTTAGTGGGAAATGAAATTTGCATGCCAGATGTGCTTATTGTTATCAGGGTGGCTTTTCTTCTAGTCTGTCTCATTGTACTATATATAGAAAATATGTGTTCATAATTATCCTTCAACTTTTATTCTATACCCACAAGATTTGTTGTCTCCAGACATTTCACATTTGTATCTCCCTTCTCCCACAACACAGTCTCAACAGTATCATCACATTTACTAGGTTTTTTTTTATTATTATTTATTTCCATTATCTCTATACAGTAATGGTGTCTTTAAAGCAATTAATACAGTTCTAGAAATTGTTTTTGCCTGATTGGAAGTAGATTAAAGGACCCACTAGGACATTTGTACACAGTAACCTGTATTCTTCCTTTATGTATTTCTGGATATATATGCTATGTTTTGTAATAATAAAATTTAATAAAATTGACTGTGGCAGTTGTTGCAAATGCATGTAAATATATTATAAAACATTGAATTGTGTACCTTAAATAGGTGAGTTGGATATTATGTTAATTATATTTCTAAATTTTTTTTAAATGAGCAAGGGACTAAAATTGACATTTCTCCAAAGGTAATATACAAGCAGCCAGAAAGCACATAAAAAAGATGCTAAATATCCTTCCTTTTTATGGAAACACAGTTCAGAAATACAATAAGAAACTACTTCACACCTCCTTAGATAACAAAAACAAAACAAAAATTGAAATAAGTGTTGGCAAATACATGGAAAAATTGGTACCCTCATACGTTGCTGGTGGGAATGTAAAATGGTACAGCTGCTGTGAACAAATAAATTTGGCAGTTCCTCAATAAGTTAAATATATAATTACTAATGACACAGCGATTTCATTTAGATTCATACCCGTAACACTAGAAGACAGGTATTCAAACAGAAACACACACTAAATGCTAAATGTTTATAGCATCATTATTTTCCTCACAATAGCCAAAAGTTGGAAACAGTCCAAATGTTTATTACCTGATGAATCAGCAAACCGAATGTGCTATAGCCATTGAATGAAATAGTACTCATTTAATAGTACTCAAATAACAGATGAAATGGTGATATATGTTATGGCATGGATGATCTTTGATAACATGTTATTTGAAAGAACCCAGACACAAAGGCCAAATGTAATATTATTTGATTTATATGAAATATCCACAATTGACAAATACCTAGAAACAGAAAGCAGATTAGTCATTGCCAGGGTTTGGAAGGAGAGAGAATTGGTGTAACAACTTTATGGATATGAGTGTTCTTTTTGGGTGAAGAAAAATTCTGGAACTAGATAATGGTAATGCTTGTGAATATACTAAATGCCACTAAATTGTACACATTAAAATGTTTAAATGGTGTATTTTGTCATGTGAATTTTGCTATAAAAATCATTGCATGAGCATAGCAGTATGTAAAATTTTTATATTTATCTTATGCATTATAGTGTGTTTTTCTAAGAAAATGCCAGCATGAGCAAAATGACTTAATTCATTGTTTTAACTGAATTTGCCTTCAAATATATAATGTAGGTAATGTTGAAAGATCTCTAGTGTTTGAGTTTATTCAAATCTATTTATTTTCTTGAAAAGGAATCAATTCTACCTATTTGTTTTTGGCTAAATCATTAGCTTATTTAACATGAAGATTTTTACTTAAATGTATGTCTTTTACATATTTGTCAAGGTGTTTTATCCATTCTAATATGATTTATTGAAATAAAAGCTTCAGATGATTTTTTAGTGCCAGGCTTCTAAATAGTCTTTTGTTTGGTTTTGATTTATGTTTAAGGTAAATGTAAAATGTTGGTAGTGTTTTTCTGTATTTCTGTCAAGTACACCTAAAAGATTAAATTAAAACAGAAGGATAATATTCCTGGTTTGCGAGGCAGAACCATTTAAACTACTCCCATTGGGATAGTGATCTGTGACAGTGGGATAGTGTCTGTGTTATGCAAATGATATTAAATCATGACAACAAAGAATTCAAGTCAAGTAAAAGTTCAACTTTAGAGAGGCCTGTCAGCAAGATGTTGGGTCAGAAAGCTTGAGGGCCTCCTTTTGTCACATAGGGACCTTGCTAATAATAATATAATGATCATAATACCTTTGTGAGACTTCTAGAGTCCAGATGAGAAGCTACATTTCCCAGAGCAATGTAAAACCAAGAAATGATTCTGTCAAAAAAGAAAAAAAAATATATATATATGTGTATATATATATATATATGTATATATATATATATATGTATGTATATGTACATCCACAGTAATAACCACAAAGAAAATATCTACCTGTTATCAGTCATAGCTCCATGAATAGGCTAGTCACTATTTTGGCACCCATTTCCCCAGATTGAATAAGATTCTGGATTCTTGAACTGCCTGTAGATGAAGTATTTCTGAATTAAGATTTAGGGACCCAGAGGAGGTGATAAGACAGCTGTTTAACGTGGACATTGATACTCAAGTTAATGTATAAACACAATGCAATTATCTTCAAAATATCAACAGGTTTTTCTTTATTTTTTATGAGATTTAATAAACAGGTTCTGCATTTTATGGAGAAAACCAGAAAAGGTCTTTTACCATTATAAACAAACCATGCCAGATATCAGGTATTATAAAGCTAGAATAATTAAGATTGTGATATTGATACAAGAGAAAACAGAGAAAAGGAGTTAAAAGAAAACCCAGAAAGCATATGTACATATGTAGAAATTTGTTGTAACATATAAGTGGCCGCACTGAAGAGTTGCGGGTAAATTTAGAACTATTTAATAAATACTCCTGGAAATTAAGAAAACAATTAGCTAAATTTATTGGGGATAACATTGGTGGAAATTTTTGCATGTCAATTCAAAGCCAGGGTTGTGAAATATATTTTCTTTGATCCCTTTCCCTATAAATTCTAGGTTGGTTTAGAAAGTAACTATATGCCATTTTGAAGACCGAATTACAATAGAAGCAATTATTTGCGAGATGTCATGGCAATCAGATATGTGGTGTTACCAGGTATCATAACACCATCAGATGGGGCCTCTTTAAAAGATTAATTGCCTTTTCAGAACTCTCCCCTAGCTTCCACTTCACAGCCAGCATGGTGGAACAAATGCAGGCTGCTTTTCAAATTTCCCCCACAAATTCCAGCTGGAGCATTGGAGCGTGTGCATCAGGTTGAAGCGTTGGTGATTCATTCTCTCATCTTCTTACTCTCCTCTACTAGATCTTCACCCGCTTATATTATGCCTTATTCCATTACACTTAATCCCTAATTTCTTTTGTTAGATCCCTCATGCCTATAATACTTACAGCAGCTTTAGTTTCCTGACCAAATCCAGAGTGATAAAATGTGAGTTTTATTTTTTTTTATTATGCACACTTATAGTAATTCAATATATATTATAGATTTAAATATATAAAACAAATATTAAAATTAGAAAAGTATGAGAATATATTTTAGAATTTAAAATAGGTAATATACTTCAAAAATGATACAGAAGCCTAACAACTAAAAGAAAGATTATAAAATGTGACAAATTGAAATATCTAATTCCTGTGTTTCAAAATATAACAAAATTAAAGAGAGAATTAGACTGCCAAATCTATAGAAATACCTAAAAATTAAAAAGAAAGCCACAGTAGAACAATGGACGGAGGTGGGAAAAACAGGACTTTCGCCAGAGAAAAAAAACTGAATGATCAATGAATAATGAATATGGAAAGTGTGTTATAAATCACTATTTTTGATGGAAATCCAAATTAAGTCCACAAAGACATAACATATTGCACACTGGTCAGATTGGCAACAACCAAAAAAAAAAAAAAAAAGCATTGACAATACTGAGTGTTGACAAAGATTTGCACCAATGATAAGGATGTAAACAAGTACTGTTCATTTATAAAATAACTTGACATTATTTAATAAAGATTAAAAACATTCTCCCTGACCTCGTAAATGAACCTGTGTATGTACTTTGTGTATAATATACATGTGTATGTTTACACACACATATATACATGTATATATATATATGTGAATATATATGAAATCTCTTTCAATTGTTTCATTTTCTCCTTGTTAAAAAAATAGATTAGTGCCATTACTGTAAATTCATTGAAGTCAAGGAGTGTTTATAAGCTAGACAAGGATCTATTTATAATCATTTAGACTCTTATAATTATTTAGACATTACAAGTGATCAAACTTTTAATTTACCATCCCTTATTCAATTTTTTAAAATTAAGGTCTTTAATTGTCATTTATTATTAGACCTTTTGGAATGAAATATAAAACAAAATAGATGAGAATGGCTCCTTTTCTAGGGGTAAACACACAAAATTAAGCAATGGATATAAAATGCAGTATATTCTAATAGTAATAGGTTGTTATGTAACCATATACTGCTATAGCAATATCACTTTGTCTCCAAATGCACATATAGAAGAAGTATCACTTTATTTTCTATAATTAATGTAAGTTATTCTATAAGACTTCAGTGCCTCCAGGCCCTTAGAATTAATATTGTCTTATTAATTCTAGGGATATTTGGTCTGGGTTTATTCTCTGGTACAATCATTCAGTCAAGGAACATTTCTTGAGTATGTATAATGAGCATTATTACAGTTCCTGCAACTTCTATTGCCCAAGGACATTTCAGGACATTCGCTATCTTGAGTGGTGGTCTAACTTGGGCCATGGCAGAGAACAAGGCCAGGCACTGAGAGCTAGGGATCCATCATTCTTCTTGTGATTCTCCCTTTCTGGTGTAATTTTTCACATAATTATTGGCAGGGTTCATTTTCTTCTTTCTACTCTTTCTAATATACTTTTTTTTTTAAACTGAAAACCCATTCTTCCTCAATGATTTTAAGATTTTGGAGACAAAAGTCCAGAAGTCCTGCTGACTTGGACTTAGTTTTTTTATTTCCTTGGTGGACAGCTCCCCTGAGGCAGAAGGGCATGAGACCAGCTATTCCAAGAATTATGAAGAAAAAGAAAATGTGGTTAAGCGAGAAGAAAAAAGCTTCCCAAAGTGTATCCAAAAATATTATCTGGCCGCAAGAGTCTAGGGATGGCAAGGAAAGATTATATTTAATCTGATAACTGAAGTAGGTGGGTGAAAATTGAGACAGAGGAAAAATGCTTGTTTGAGAACCTATAGGCTAGAGAAGACATTTATGCTTGTAGCTGGGAGATTTTCAAAATAACCAAAACTTAGAATATGAGAGGAGGTAAAAGAGATGGAGAAAAATAAGACATGCAAGATAAAGAGACTTTGGCTTCTTTGGGAAATGTTTAAAGCAAGGAAAAGACAAGGTTGATTTGCATTTAGTAGTCTCACTCTGATTTCAAGCCAGAGGAAATCTGTCACACCTCTCACTTCTAAATGCTTCTTTTCTCCCACAGCTTTTATTGGACTAGTAATCTTTCCACCTGCTATTTATTTTATAATACAGGTGGCAATTCAACCATAAAAAATATCTTTGCATAACATTTTGGAAACATTAAACTAATTTTTTTCTATCCTTGGTAATTTCTAGTTCATTCTTGTTCCAGAGTTTTTGTATCAAAGTCCATGCCTGATAAATTCTGATGAAAGTTTATTAGATACTGAAGAAAAGATATTATATTTATTATTCATCTTGAGAATTTCAAGCATGAAAACAAATATTTTAATAAAATTAACTATAAAATCCTTGAGTTTATTTTAAAAACAACTTTAAGAATGTGTCCTTTTATTTAAGGATTACCATATCGTAAAGGGGGACATTTTAAAATATCCTCTTTTTCATTTTAATTGTAATAGCCCTGACTGTAAGGAAATGCATCTATGCTTTTGCTATCAAACTTAATTCAAGTCTACCTTCTTTTGTTCCACTCCTTTGAGTATAATTTTCAGTAACCACTCAACGAATACTCCTGAGGATTAATATGTAAATGAAGCTGGCTATAACAATCCCTTCAGAACAGCTTTTTAGTCATTTATGTATTTCTTCTTGATCTTACTTTTTTAGGGCTGAAGAAATTTTACTAGGTTTTTTTAAATTCCTGCAAAGCCAGAAGGCATCTCAGCACTTAAGTCTCTGATCTCATGTATCTTTCTTTACTCAGCACCTCCTCACCCTCTACCCTCACAGAACCTCCCAGATATTCATGAAAATGCCCCCACACTCCTGGCTCAGGGCCTTTGAACTTGCTCTTCCTATGCCTGTAGGCAATGCTTGCCTTCAGTTATAGCCACACAGCTTGCTCCCTGAGTTTGTTCAATCTCAGTTCGAAAGCTCTTTTCTCAGTGATGCATTTTCTAACCACTCAATATAACAACAGTCTCTAGTTCACTACTGTAATCCTTATAACCTTTTCATAATTTTCTAAGTATTTATAACTCAAATATACTATATCATTTTTTTTTATTTTGCTCTCCTGCCTGGAAGTGTAAATCGAGATTAAAAAAAAAATTACTGCTGTATTCACTGCTATATCTTCAGGGCTTAGAAAAGTGCTTGGAAATTATGTGGTGAAGAAATATTTGTTGAATGAATGAATGAACCTCTATATACATCAAAATTTCTTGTACTTAATATTTATTGAGGCTAAGTTTTATGTTATCTTGACTATATACGCAACCAAATTTTATTGTACATATACTTTATGTACAATTGTGTATCATATACATGATTTACTCTCAATTTTAGAGTAAGGGATAATACATGAGAAGTGCTGAACTAATGTATATCAAGCTTTTATCTTACAGAAACATGTGTAAAATTGAAAAGCCTTTAACAAGTAATAATTTAGTCGGTGCACATACAAACACATACATATCACATGGGCATGTGCATGTTTTATTCTGGATATCAACCATTGATTAATGTTATGACATTAAAATAAAAGATCAAATAATTCTTAAAGTAAGGGACAAAATATTTTATTTTTATTTTTTATTATGTTATTTTATTATTAAACCCATAAACAGACTCAAACTTGTACACACACACACACACACACACACACACACACACAAACACACACACAGGATTTAGCTTCATCCCACAAATTTTAATATGCTGTATTTTCATTTTTATTCAGTTTAGATGTTTTACAATATCTTGAAGATTCCTCTTTGATCTAATGGTTATTTAGAAATGTTGAACATTTTCAGAGTTTTAGATAAAATCTAGATATGTGTTTGTTATTAACTGCTAACTTAATTTTGTTCTCTGTCAAAGAACATCATTTTATTTTACATTTGTTGAGTTTTAAAAAAAAATGGCTTAGAGTATCATCTTTGTGGATTTGTCTGTTTCTTTTTTCATTTCTAACAGCTTTTTTGCATCATGAATTTCAATAATCTATTTTCAGATGTGTACAAATTTAAGATTGTATGTCTTCTTAGAGCTATAATCCCTTTTATCATTATGTAATATTCTTGTTTATCACTGATAGTATTTGTTATTAATCCTAATTCTTTGGATATTAATATTACTATTCCAGTTCTTTTAATTTGTGTTTGTGTGGTATATCTTTCTCCATCTTTTAATTTTAATTTTAAATTTAAAGTGAGTTTCTTTTAGATAACACAGTTATCTCTTTTTTTAATCAAGTATGATAATCTTGGCATTTTACACAGATGTTGAACTCATGTTTTTACATTTTATTTTATTGTCATAAGAATACTTCACATGAGATCCACCCTCTTAAAATTTTAAGTGTATAATACAAAAAAATTGTTATGAACTCTACGTATAATGTTGACAGCAGATCTCTAAAACTTATTCACTTTAGTTAGCTGAAACATTATGAATATTAATTTGTTTTTTATCATTTATTTCTTCTTGCCCCTGGCAACCACCATTCCACTATTTGATTCTTGAATTTGAGTGTTTTTGATATCTTATATAATTATAATCGAGATCGCAAAAGAGATATCAGCATCCTCATGTTCATTGCAGCTTTATTCTCAACGGACAAAATGTACAATAACATAAATGTTTATCAACAAATTAATGGATAAAGAAAATGTGGTCTGTATACACAATGGAATACTACTCAGTCTTAATGAAGAAGATTCTGCAATATGGGCAGCATGGATGGAACTTGAGAACACTATGCATAGGAAATAAGCCTATTACAGAAAGGAACCATTTATTTGTAATTTAATTCATAATATGATAGAGTAAAGCTACTGATTTGTTGGCTGCTTTATACTTGTTCCATCTATTCTTTTTTTTCTTTTTATGCATTTTCCAATTATTTGGATATTATCTCATTTTATGTTTCTTTTGACTTAATTTTAGTGGTTGTCTTAGCATTTACAATATATATCTTCATGAAACTCTACCCTTGATATTTATATGTATGCTTAATATTTTTTGAAAGAACCTCCTATAGCATATCACTGATTCTTTCACATTCCTTTGATATATTTGTCACAGCCTTGCCTTTTATATGTCCTAAAAACATGCAATGAAGACAGTTAAGCAAATAGTTATATTAACAGTATTCAAAAGTAAGAAAAATAATTTTTTAGCCTTTGTTTATACTATTCCAGAGCTCTAATTTTTTTTTGTAGATCAACATTTTAATTTGACATGTTTTTTGAAAAACATTTTCAATATTTTTGTAGAGATGATGTACTGGCAGTGAATTCTGAGATTTTATTTCTCTGTGGAAGGCTTTCTTGCCATTTTATCTTTAAAAGGTATTTTATCTGAGTATAGATTTCTGGTTTGAAAGTGTAGGTTTCCGGGTAGGAAAATTTAATTGTTTTCTTTCAGCATTTAAAAATATTCTTCTAAGATACCTGGGTTACATAATTTCTGACATTTTAAAATATTTTTTGTTTGTTTATGCTTCTTTTTTCCTCAGGCTACTTTTAAAATTTTCTCATTCTTTTGGTTGTCAGCATTTGAGTATGATATGCTTAAAATATGTATTTTTCCCTGCTTAGCATTCTCTGAGCTTAGTGCTATGTTGTCTACCATTAATTTTGGAACGTTTTATGATTTTTTTTAATATTCCTTCTCCTTTAGTCGCTTTTCTCCTTTCAAGATTTCAATCACATTTAAGTTAGAACATTTACTATTTTTTTCATGGCTCTTGAATTTTATGTTGTTTTTTCTCTTTGTTTCAATCTGTATAATTTCTATTGACCTCTTTAAATTCACTGATTCTTTCCCTGACTGCATCAAAGTTTTGATGACCCTATCAAAGGCATGCTTCGTCTCATTTGGTATATTTTTATTTCTACTGTTTCTGTTTGATTCTTTTTTATAGTTTCCACCCCTTTGCTGAAACCATATATTTAACATGGCCTACATCTTTTTAATTAGAACCTTATTTTTCCCACTGAAAATAGCTTATTAAAACAAAGCAGTAGACAGTGAAAAGCATCCTATTTTTTTTTTTTTTTTTTTTTTTTTTTGCTTTTTGGTGGGAGTAGGGTAGGTCATGGAAAGAGTAGGGACAGATGGAGACAGCTCAGAAGTCAAGACTGTTGTATTCACCCTTGTTTTCCTGGGCAGGCTGAGTTAAAGGCCCCACGATTGCATTTCATCGTGCCACTGTAAATGCCCATTGTAACTACAGACAAAGAGTCAATTTGGCCTTGTGATATTATGATTTATGAGGAATATGGGCTTAGTTATTCTGATGAGCAAAATATATTTCTTATGTATATGTGGTCTTTACTCATAGTTCTTCACTCAGAGCTCCCAAAACCCTTGAGATTTTCTAGATATTAAGGATGATAAAGGTGGCTTTTGTTAAGTGAATGAGGTGACTTAAATAACCTAAGATGGGAGTTAGTGACCCAACCATGTGATCTGAGGGTTGAAACTTTCAGTCCCACAACCCCCACTACCCACCCTCCTCCTCAGGGGAGAGGAGAGGGACCGGAGATTGAATCAGTCTCCAGTGATTTCATCAATCATGCCTATGTAATGAAGCTTCCATAAAAAAAAAAAAACAACAACAAAGAACCGGGTTCGGAGAGCTTCCAGGTTGGTGAACACATGAAGATGCTGGGAGAAAGGTGTGCCTGGAGAGGGCATGGCAGCTCCACACCCCTTCCCATGTACCTTCCATCTGGCTCTTCTTAAGTCATATCCTTTTATAATAAACAAGTCGTCTAGTAAGTAAAATGTTTCTCTGAGTTCTGAGCTATTCTCGTTAATTAATCGAGTCCAAGGAAGAAACCTCTGATTTATAGCTAATTGGTCAGAAGTATAGGTAATAATTTGGGCTTCTGGCCGAGATCTAAAGATAGGACTTGAGGCAGTCCTGTAGTACTGAACCCTCAACCTGTGGAATTTGATGCCGTAGGTAGTGTCAGAATTGAGGTGAAGTGAGTTGAATTTTGGACACTCTGCTGGTACACTGATAATAGTTTGTTGGTTTTGGGAACCTCACTCCTCCACATTGGAATTTGTACCAGAACCTATTTAGGCCCCACAGAGAGAGGACAGGAACCGAGAGGAGGAGCTACAAGGGCTTCTAAGAACTTGACACTGTTCTTTAGTACTCAGTACAAAATAGAGCAGCCAGGTTCAGTCTGGAAGGGTGGGGTCTCCTGACCAGCCGTGATAGGCCAATAATGGTTGAAGAGGCTACCCTGAGCTTAGAGGGCAGCTGATCCTAATTGGGGAGAATTTAGTGGGAGGGAAATTCAAGGAGTGAATTCATGGTCGAATTTATTTTTATTCTCTGGATCATGACACAGCAGGGAAGAAATGAGTCAAGAATATTTAATTCCTGGTTTTGCTGTAAAGTCTCTGCCAGCCAATTCTCTCCTCCCACCTGGCACATTTATTAACATATAATTTATTAGAGTGATTTAAGATTTCCTGTGAGGCAGTTCCACCATCTGTGTCCTATCTGAATCTTGATCACATTATTACTTCATCTATTCTTAGTGTGTTGACTCTTGCCTTTACATATGTGTCATATTTCATTTTAATGCTGACATCATATGTAGGAAAGAAGAGACTGAGGTAGATAATATGTACACTTGGGAATCGGCGCACTTCTCACAACGCAAAAGTATGAATCAGTATAGTTAAGAGTTGGGCTAGTTTTGTAGTGATGAGCTATGGTTATCATCTGTGTACCACATCCTTCAAATTTCTGTAGAAATACTTTGTATTTAGATAGGGGTTGATATTCTAGAGCAGTGTCTCTCCAGTGCTGAGTTCTAGGTCTTCCCCTTGTGGCATGCCTCACAGAGTCTCTGCATGCTCTTTTTCTTCTCCTCTTGGTCAACAGTACTCTGCAGTTACTTGGTATTTGAAGCTTTTTCACTTAATTGTGTGATATGGTCTTAGAGGTGCATTCTCTGGTGTTCTAATTAAGCCTTGGTATTAACACTGAATAACATCCTTGGGTTTGGAGGTTATTGCTTGCTTCCTTGTTCCTGTTGCCCCTCTCTTGACTGTAATTGTGGGTCCAATGCATAATAGTTGTTTGTTTTTTAACCCTGATATATTCCATCAGTTGTAATGAGTTTTCACCAATACCCTAAGGACTTCAGTTCTTCTTAGTTGCCATTCAGTCCCAGCAGTAAGGGTTTGTTCAGCAATGGGTAGAGGGGAGGGTCTGTGTGGAGTGTCTTGTGCTTCCTGCACAGCTGCTTTCGTCTAGCTGAGGCTTGCACCACATGGATGCTTCTTGGGTAGCCCCCCACAATTGTTTCTTCACGTACGCAGGGGTATTCATGGTGAAATTATGCAAGAAGACACAGGCTCCAATATCTTCAGCTCCCAGTAGTTTCATGCTATCCTGCCAGCCTACACTCAGTTTTCATCAATTTACAACTATTCTAACTAAACTCTTCCCTTTGCATCTACTGCAGGTAAACAATGAGTCCCTACATTTCTTCTTCCACTGCATCTCTCAAAGACTTTGTATTATTTGGTTGCTCTGTAACATCATCCCTTCAATGGGTTCAGAAAAGTTGTGAATTTAAAGTTAACTTAGCTTCAAACTTCTTAATAAGAGTTAGGGTGATGTGCCTTCCAAGTCTCTATAATCTACATTGAAAGCTGTAAGAATGATAGGAATTTGAAGGCATAAATATCCCTAGAGTGACTTCCAGAGCAAAATGAAAAACCAAATTCATGCTTTCATTACATTATTTCCCAATCATGTTAAATCATATTAGTAATAGAACAATTATTAATAAGCATGATTTTATAATATTTAAAAAGAGCATCTTAATATATAAGAAATTTCAACCAATTTCTTGAATTTGAAAAATGGATGATAGACTATTGATGAAGTGAAGCAGAGAAAAATCACAGCCTATATATACATGGAGGTTTCTGAGAAGAACAGAGATGCTGAGCTGCTTTTAGAACCAAAGGGACTCTGGACTTGGAGACAGCAGGTATATGAGGGAAGGAGTGAGAGGTGGAGGCAGAAATCAGAAGTACTAAGTGAAGACTTGAATGTCATTTACATAACAGTGTATTATGGATTCACACTTCCCACCCCTGGCTTTATTTAGAGATTACAGGACAGCCAGGAATTTGCCTACCATAAGAATAAAAAAAAATAAAAAATAAAAGATTCTTTTCTGATGTATTATGTAATCTCTCTGTAAAAAGAGTGAACAGTTAGTATGGGTGCAGCTGACTTTAAGAACAGTCTTCCTTATTCTGACATTTGGATACCCCCTTTAATATATGAGGTTGTTATGTTTATTGTAAAGGAAAATCTCTTTGTAACCAACCTTTTCTTATTATTTCCATAAAAATAATAATTTTAAAGGACATCTTGTTACTACTTATTATGTACCAGTACTTCTCTAAGAGCCATGAAAAGAAAAAACATTTATTGGATATTTGAAAAGACCAGAAATAGAAGGCAAAATACCAAGGTTAAAAAGGCAGAAAAGTTGACTGAAAATTAAAATAGGTATGTGATGAGTAAGAAAACAAATATATATATATTTTTTAATTTAAGAACTCCAAATATTAGCAAAATTTTACAAGGATCTTGGGTTCATAGTGAAAATAATTATATGAAAATGAAATGATGTAAGAGGAAATTACTTTGGAAATATTAAAGCATGATTTCCAGAATATAATAATAGATTTGGAAATATAATAATAGAAATGGAAAATAGATTTGGTAAAATATCCTAAAGTATTTGAAAATAATAAAAACACTTAAATTTGTGTAAAAAGTGAGAGAGAGACTTGATCCAAGAGAAAAGAAATAAAAACAAATTAAAATGTATAAATAATATTTTTGTCTTTCAAGTTTCATTTTTCCTACATTATAACTTCCAATGAAATGTATTTGTCTTTCCATTAAAAATGTTGCCACATTTCACACCCACATGTATATCTATCTCTCTCTCTACATACATACATACATATATATATATGTATACACATACACACACACATATATATATACACACACGCACATACATAGCTATACTCATGCAAATGTACATACATCATGTGTGAAAATGTTAAAGTAAACATCAGCACTGCAGAAAATTAACCTATGTACTGAATTGCCTCTGGAGAGTCCTATGTACGCAGAGGTATGGGTATAAATATTTTTTCCTTATTATTAAAACGCTGCTGTATTAATTTTTATCATTTTAATATATTACTTTGACCAACACATTAAGAAAACCCAGACCACCCAGTACACTTATTTATAGTCTGGCACAAATTCATTATCTCTTCACCAGTAATATTTTGTGGATCACAATATGATAAACACTGTTTCACTATCATCTTGAGCAACTTTCACAGTCTTCTGATTACATTTGATTATAGTATCTCAGTATATATCATTTTGTATCTGGTTCAGAATTTCAATCTCATATTCTGCTTCAACTTGGAATAGGAGATTCACCCTGTCTTATTGGCTCTGCATTGTCTGATGGGTCAAGTCAAGGTAGTAAAGAGAAAACATCCCAGGTACTTCCCTGACCTTGAGGAGAATCTCTTAACTTCGTAAAAGAAAAACGCACAAGGGACTGTTGGAAAAAGCCAGGGGACTTCCTGCTACATCCTTGACACACAACCAGAGCATGCGTGTGCACACATGCACACATGCACACACACACACCACACATACACTTCTGAATTTATAACGTCTCCTATGTAGGCATTACCTATAAAATCTGACACAGTATAAATTGATATAATTTTTAATTATTTTGAATGGAAATGTCAGGGCTGCATGTGTTTATGGTTCTGTTTTTAGCATAAGGATCTTGGAGTCTCTATCTCTGTGTGGAATCCCAGTGACCAACAGGAGAGCCCAAATGGCCATGTTTCTCATATGACCTGCTCATTTTGAGACTGTCTCCCAATTGCCATGATACGTCTCAGTCATTTGCCGCTTTATGATTGTTAAAAGGGTATTTCATCTCTTAGGGCCTCCTTTTCCTCATCTCTGAAATAAGAATATAAAAAACTATTTTTTTTTTTTTTGTTTTGCAAGAATTAAATAAAATGAAACATTGAAAGTATATAGTGCAAAGCATGGCACATAGTGTTTGATAAATATTATGATTATTGTTATTATAATCCCAGCCTTCACAGCTTGTGTAGATGTGAGTTATTTCCCCATAGCTCCAAAAGAACAAAATAATAGTTTGCTGGAAAAATCACATTATAAAAAAATAAAGAAATTTAGTTGCAATTCTGCTTGTCTAACAATGTGACCTTAAAAGAAGTTATTTACCAATTTAGGTTTCAGTGATCTCATCTGAAACTGAGAGGTGGCTATCTTGATATCTAATGTGTTTTCTAATTTATAAATTATTTTATTGTATTTGGATATTGTCTCTATTTCATTACCATTACTTTTTTCTTTACATTAAGAAATTCTTCTAATTTCTCCTCTAAATGAATCTAGTAATAGGAGCACTCCACCAGCAAGCTGCCTGAGTTAGTAGTTCACTGTATAACCTGACGGCAGTGACAGGTCATTTCCAAAGAACTGATAGTCATTTAATCCAGGAAGGTAAGGCCAGGGTAAGAAACCTGGCAGCCAAAAAGGAAAATCACCTTAACTGGCAGTTTCAATAAAACTATGTGCCTTACAGGGAATAGATTAATTGAGCCTCACCTCCCTTTCTCTCAATCTCTGCAAACAGTGAGTATTCCAAGAGTGGATGTGGCGAAGTGTCCTCTATTCTACACAATAGAAAACTGTGTGATTGGAGGAAGGTACGATTTTTATTCCCTTATTGGAATGATGTTAAGCCCACTTGACTCTAGCATACTGCAAGCTTTTTATTTTCCAGTGAAAATTATCTTAATGTAGAAATAAGTATAAAATGTCCACAGTGTCTCCAGGACTTCATTAGTTTATAAACTTTGGACTAAATATGTAAAATAATTCTTTTCATCCAATATCACAGTTCAGATTAGACAGGATACTTTAATATGTCTTTGTGAGACCAGAGAAATGTTTAGTAAACATATAGATATAGATGTCTGAAGCCCAGAAGATGTGTCCTGGCTGCAGATGTACATTTGGTGGTTAGCATATATGTGGTATTATAAAGTAGGGATTTATGAAATTAATTAAAATGAGGTCGTGTAGAAAGAGATGAGGGCCTAGACTGAGGCCTTAAAGGCATTTTACTTGAAGATTTATAGTAAGTAAAATGAAGAATTCCAGGAAAATGTGGTGTCATGGCAAAAGATGAAATCGTATTTTGGTAATAAAAACATGGTTCTCTGGTGTGAGTTTTTTCTTCTGGGTAGTCAAGAAAGATGAGGATGTAAAAGTACACATTGAATTTCTATCTTGGAGGAGCCAGAGCTGGAATTATCTTACTAAGTGAATGAAAACCTGATCGGATTTATTAATTTGTTAGTTATTTCAAACACTATTAATTCAGGAGCTCACATGCACTGAGCGATCTTTAAGATTATTGCAGTAAAACTGAAAATAAAAAATAAAATAAAATAAAAATAAATAAAGAGACAGTAATTCCTGCCTTATTTAATATATAATCTAGTGGTAATACATGAAGTGAATAATTAAATGTAGTGTCATAAAAGTATAAGTGCTATGAGAAAAATAAGACAAAATGAATACAAGTTCTTATAGGGAGACTGCAATTTTAAATAGCATGAATAATAGTTTTCTATTGTTCCTCTAACCAACCACAAAAATAGTGACATAAATACCAAACTATTATGTTGTACACCTGAAAGTAATATAATATTACATGTCAATTATATCAATTAAAAAAAAGTAGTGGCTTAAAACAACACAAATTTATTGTCTTATAGTTCTTCATATCAGAAGTCTGATGTCTCACTGAGCTAAAATCCAGGTGTTGGCAGGGTTGCATTACTTTGTGTGAGCTCCAGAAGAGAATCCATTTCCTTGTCTTTTTCATCTTCCCTCAGCCTTCTCCACCTCAATTAATGGTTTCACCAGCCAGTTTTCTTAGGACCGAGAACTGTGAATCAACCTTTCTGAACTGTTCCACTCCTCATACCGCCCTGCAGTGCAAGCTGGGTAACAATTTTATAGTACAAATCATATCATATCACTTACATGCTTAAAATACATCAATAGATTTTCATTGCAATTGTAATGAAACACAAATCCTTTTCTGTGACATACAAGACCTCACCTCCTTCTCTATCTTCATATAACCATACTGTCACCTGGTTCCCTATCTGCAGCAGCATTAATTACTTTCTTTTTCTGACCATCGAACACTCTAGACTTAGATCAGTTAATTATGTCAGAAGGCTTTTCCCTGGATCTTCCTATTGCTAGGTCCTCTCAGATGAACTGAACTGGCTCTCTGTGAGTCTCTTTAGATAAAGCACACTTCTTTCCACATACTCACTAGTCATTCCACTGACTTTTTAATTTTTGTTTTTGTTGAGCTAGTCATTCTCTGAAGTCATTTATTTATTGTATATTTGATACCCTACAAGATTTAATATCCAAGTTGCAGGGATTGTTGCATAGTTCTGGGATGAGATATTTCCATGTTATTTATATGTGAATTGTGTATTTTGGCAGTGTGCATTGTGAGTTACTCCAGGATGAAAGTGTAATATCTGTCTTATACTTCACTCTAATAATTAGGCCTTAGACTTTGTTGGTACAGGGTAGGTCAGATGTTGACTGATATGAATGAATGAATGAATGAATGAATAAGAGTTTTTAAAGAGATATTGCTCTTTTTCCCTTAGGTACAATGTGATAATAATGATAGCATTACATCTGTAGGTTGAGAATCAACAAATAAAGTTCTGATTTAACCTAAATGTTCGTTGACTTATCACATTCATCTATAGACTCAAATGATTTACTTGGCTCACACTTACATGTTATGTCTCTATTGGAAATCAATTGTGACTGTAGTTAAGAGAATTCCTAAATATTTTATTGGAGGGAAGGATTTTCTAAAAAGTATTTATGTATTTATTTATATATTCATCCACTTATTTTTGCCACAGGATATCTAATAACCATCTGTCACTATACATAGTCATTATGATATTACTGACTCTATTCCCTATGCTAAATATTTATTACATCTCCATGACTTATTTTATAACTGGAAATTTGTACTTTTTAATTCTCTTCTCTTTTTACGCCCAACCTCCAATCCCTCTCCTCTCTGGCAACCATCTATTTTTTTCTCTGTCTATGAGTCTGTTTTTGTTTTCTTTGTTTTTGTTGTTTTTTAGATCCCACATATAAATAAAAACATACAGTGTTTGTTCATCTCTGTCTCACTTATTTCCCTTAACATGAAACTCTCTAGATCCATTCATATTGTCAAAAGTGACAAGATTCATTCTTTTTTATCACTAATATTCCATTGGATATATGGACCACATCTTCTTTATCCACTCATCAATTGGTGAGCACCAGATTTGCTTCCATATCTTGGCTATTATAAACAATGCTGCTAAGAACATAGAGCTACATTTATCTTTTTAAATTATTATTTATTTTCTTTAATACCCAAAAGTGGAATTTCTGTGTTGTATGGTAGTCCTCATTTTAATTTTTTGAGGAATCTCCATGCTGTTTTCTATAGTGGCTGAACTAATTTACAATTTCACCAGCAGTACACAAGAGTTCCTTTTTCTCCACATTCTTATACAAAAGTCTTTTAATAAGTTGAGTAGTTCTGAAAGACAATCCAAGAATGGTTAATTTATTCATAGAAAACAAACAAACAAAAAATACCATGTTGACTATGTCTTAGTCTCTTTTCCTTGGAAAACAAACATTGTGAGGCTTGGCTTTGATTCAGAACCTTAGGAGTCTTCAGTTTGTGATGAAGTATTTCAAAGGCATTATACATCATCACTCTCCTCTATGCAGCCCTAATGTAACATCCAATATCTTCCCATATAACACAAATTGTACAGCAACTTGTACAGTAGCTTGACCCTTAGCTCTCTTCTTATTTACCATCGTGTTACCCCTACCTAAACTCTACAAGTTTCCCTTTGCCTGCCACTAATTATTAACTAGCTCCTGACATTCCTTTGTTTGTTGGCTATTTTCTTTTTCTGATCAGGGCTTACACTTTCTCGCTCAGTTTTTGATAATACTTGATCCTTTTAAACCGGGAGGCTAATGTTTAGTGGCAGCAAATGTGGAGAACAGCATTACCTCGTCAGGTACTTGCTACAGACCAGGTCATTGCATGAGGCCATTCTTAGCACAGGAGGAAAGGGCTGCTTCTCCTATCCAGCAGGGAACAGATAAGTCTGGGTGTTCAATATTACTTCCATTTACACAAATTTCTCTTTAGATCTCAAAGTTACACTCTTCATTAAGAGGGCCATGACATATCAAGGCTGCATATTCAGTCTTCATTGCAGCATTTACAACCTTATAATCATTCACCAAGCCTGACTTTCAACACAGTCTTTCTTATAGCTGAAATAGTTAAAAATTGCTTCTAATATAGTTAAAGAATTCTTGAGGTTTTTCATAGCATGCTTAAGGATAGAGATAATCCATACTGAGCCTGTGTGTGTGTGTGTGTGTGTGTGTGTGTGTGTGTGTGTGTGTGTGTGTGTGTGTAAGGTTTCCTAAGTCTGGCAAAAGCAGACACCTCACATAATACTTTTTATAATTACCATTGCCTCTATGCTAATCAAGTGCAGTCACTTCCGACTTCTTACCTTGCATCTGAGCTCCTTGCTAATTAAATACTGCTGAAAGCCTTAGTAAATATGATGCCAATGCATGCCAGGGATTATTGCTCATCCTAATTATCCACAAAAAAAATATCTCTATTGACTTCAGATCAGTAAAAATGCAAGCTGGAATCTCATTCTGAGGGTTGGTTTGCAGAGTCACTTTTAACCAGTTGTCTTAGCCCAAATTTTCTTGACAATTCAGCCAGGGATATAGATATACGGTAAGGCCTTTTTTTGAATGGTGGTGGTTGAGGGGTGGTTGCTGCATTACCAGGGTAACAAGACTGAGGAAACAAGTATAAAGGATGTTCTGGGTATGGAGAAGAAGAAATGCATTTGCGAATAACCATGCTGGTTACAAATTCACAAGGGAATACAGACAAAGAGTATATATTTGAAAGGCTGTGCAGAAGTACTGTCCATTGGGCTGGAACAGAAGGAAGATCATAATATTTTTCTGGCCATTCTTTCATGTCACCTGTTTTTCATTGTTGAAAGTTTACCACATAGGTTTTAAAATCCCTGCATTTCTGGACGGTGTTAACTGGCCCTTCCTGGCAGCTACTGGGGAAACCAGAACCTGCATGGTTCTAATTGAACTGGACCAGAGTGCTAGAGCTACCTCAGTGGCTGCATTAGTAAATATGCTGGTGACCATGACAAAACTCAGTCTTTATTCTGAGGAGTCGCTTAGACAACCATTTGAAGCTGGGAGAGATGGTGTAGTTGAATAGATAAGGGAAGGAGAGTAACCTGGATACTCAGGCTGTTAATATTATATCACAATTTTAATTAAAAATATTTTGATTAGACAGTATCTTTGTAGAAATGCACCAGTAACATGTACAGTATTTGTATTCAAAATACAAAATATTTGTTTCTTTTTCCTTTCCTCCTTAACCATTATCAACTATCATTCTTTTATTTTTCTTTAAGAAAAAGTGGTTTTTATAGGTTTGATCAGAATTAGCTTAGCAGGCTTGGGATTTTTTGCATTTTATATTCTACATGTAGCAGAATTCTCCCAGAGTTGATCAGGCAATTGTGCTACTTTGATTCTTTCACAAGGGTAACTGATATTCCTGGGACCATGCCTCCAACGGCATAATTCAAGAATTGTAAGCCTGCCCAAAAGTCCAGAAGTCTCATTCAGTTGTTGATAATATCTATTCAATATGGCCTCACAAACAGTCTTCCTGCCATCTGTAGCTATCTTATACACAGGTTTCTAGTACACAACTCCTAGTTCCCTTGAAGTTCTTAAACTTGCCTTTGAAATTGGGACTGCTAGTGTGAAAATTATGTGTATGCCAAGGTTACAAGCTGTGGATTATCTAATTGTCTACATTGCAATGGAACCTCTATTTTAGCCAAAATGTACTGAGTTTCAAGTGGAAGTGGAGAAAATATTCACTATCTATTTTTACTTTGCTGTTTAAGCAGATACGTTGTTCTTCGGTCTCATTGATTGCATTGAAGGAGATTTTAAACTTAGGCCAACAAACTTTTAACTCTGAACTGAGTCAAAAGTCATATCTTAATAATACTCCTAAGGTATGCATCAAGTTGTGTTTTCTAAGAAGATATTTTCAAACTCTTACTCCTTTTTAAAGCAAAATCAGCTCTATGGACTGAATGCATCCACCTCAAATCTATCTGTTGAAGCTCTGCTCCCAATGTGATGGTATTTGGAGATGGGGCCTTTCTTTGGGAGGTGATTAAGATTAGATGAGATCATGAGGGCTGGCCCTACTTAATGGATTTAGAGTCTTTATAAGAAGAGGAGGAGATAGAAATTACTGTGCCTGCTGTGTAAGGACACAGGGACAAGGCACAGATATACTTGACTCATGTTTAGGCACAAATTTATGTTACTGCTTCCTACAGTTCCTTAAACTTAACTTATACAGTAATTTTTCTCTCTTCTGCTGGAAGAGCTGTGTGGCCCAATCACATCACAATAAACTGGCAACAACTTTAGTGGAAGATCAATTCTATAAGTATAGATCCAGGCAATTAATAACATAAATCCCCAAAGTTAAAAAAAAAAAAGTCAAGATTAGATTGCTATCTACTTCCTATATAATATGCTTCAAAAGAATTTTGATTTAAAAATGATAAAATCATTTTACTCTGGTTTACTATTTTTTTTCTTTTTTAAAACTTTATTATGAAAAAATTCAAATGTATATAACAGTAGTTAGAAGAATATAATATAACCTCATATTTGAATAACCTGGCTTTAAAACTGTCAACTTATAGCTAATCGTGCTTCATCTATACTCTCACTGACTTCCCCTCGAGTCCCATTGCATCTTTAAAATTTGTAGAATATATTGCTAAAAGATAATGTTCTTGTTTTAGAAACTTAAGCACAATATCATTAGCACATTTCAAGATTAATAGAATTTTCATATCAAATATCAAGTCAGTGTTCAAAATTGTAAGTGAAAACCTTGATCAAGTGACTACACTGATTTGTAATTCATGAAAAGTGAAATAATTTTATTTGCTTTACTTTCTTTTAGTAGTCACAATCTTTAACTTACATCCAAATGAGTTAGCTTCTTTGCATAATAAAATGTTCCATAATATATTTATTTAACTACAAATATACCTGAATGTTGTAAATTTAAGCTACTGAATCTAACTTATTTTTCATGTCATTGAGAGAAAAGTGTTACTAAATTTCAACTTTTCTTCATAAAAATGCTAAGAATATGGAATATCGGTTTGGGAGATAATTTTATTTGCATGAAATAGTATGCTAATTCTAATTTTATATATTGGAAATTGAACATATAGTCAGTAGTACAATTTACAAAGCTAAGCATATATTGTGTAATGACATTTTAAAAACTTTTGTATATTCTATAATATTAGTAGATAATATATAAGTATCTAGTGATCTGATATCAACTAATATTTCATTCTTGGAGGGGAGGCAGTTGTATCACTCATAAGTGGAATTTAAGAAAATCAATCTCTTCTCTTTCTGAGGCCCTTCTCTGGCTTTTTTATGCATTTTGTCTTCTGTAGCTGCTTTTTCATGATGGTAAGATCTGTCATAAGAAAGTAGAGAAGAAAGAAGAATGACTATGTGATGCTTAATACATAGCTCTATATTAAAAATTGATAACAAGATGCTATTTTATTTTTTAATATTCACTGTTTTTTAGATATCATTTACAACTTAAACACATAAAAATGTATAAATTGACAGCAAAATAAGTAATTATTAAGGAATAATATTAACAATTTAAAAGAACTCTGAAGTATAATTTCCCCAACTATTGTTCTTTAACCTTCGGATCATAAAGTAGAAATTATACACAGAGATATAACTAATTTACAATATTTTCATCTTTAGAAAATTACAACAGTTCTGCCTATAGAAATAACTATTATATGTAGATAGAGAAATTTACATATATGATATAATATATGTTATTAATAAATTATATAATTGAAATAATGGAGAAGAGATATCTCAGAGATTAAATAACCATATAATTATAATTAATATATATAAGTATGTGGTTATCACTACGATCCTTCAAAAGTGATGACTAAGTGTAGTTGGAAGTTGACTCAGCTAGTAAAACATATTGCATATTGGTTGTAAAACCTGGATCAGAGAAGAGGTACTTTTTAATAAGTCTTTCATCTTCAAGTGTATATGTAATTAGGTATATATTTATACATTCATGTGTGTATTTATATATAGTCCTAGTAAGTACACACAAAAATTGTGGTAATTCATAAGCAAGTTAATTGTGGCCTCATGCACACTTTTGGAAAATGATTGGGATTCCAGGGACATATATTTATTTGTGTTTTTATATGTCTTCCAAAAAGCACTTTTGTGTTACTAAGAATACAGTCTACTTCATTCAACAAACTTTTTTCATTTGTCTAATGTATGGCAAGCACTAAGTTAGGTTTTTGGATTTAATAATGAAATAAGAAGGTTGTATTATATAAAAAACTAGGGGCTCTGCCACATCTAATTGTTTTTTATTATTCTCTAACTTCCTAAAAATTAAGAGCTGATCTCTTAGTCCCTTTGAATAGTGATGCAATAAATGGAAAATAAGTCCATCTTCTCATCATCCCTTTAACGGAAGGGTATTTTAATGCACAGACATATACAATATAGAAACAATTTCTTTATGGATCAGGATTTTATCAGTATCTTGTAATAACAGTGAGTAAATGCATTTTGTATTTCTGTGTTGTATTATGAACATTTAAAAATAGACCACAGTTAAATATATGTTTATATCAAACATGGTTATAAAACTGCATTAGTACTTAAAATCTGCATTGTTATCTTAAAACAACAACAACAACAACAACAAAAAAAAAACCTTGAAATCATTCTGCTTTTTGAGAAACTTCACAAAGCATTTTTCTAAGTGTCAAATTTAATTGCCTATGATTCATTTTTGACAAATCATGTACTTAAATTAATGAGTCTTAGTCTTTTCTTTTTAATTGTTGGCAGCCAAAAACCTCATATTACTCATACCCTTGTAGATAAAATTTCCACATCCTCTGTTGTGGAAACCACATGCTGAAGATATGGTAGATTTCATCAATCTACATACAAAGATAAGGTGATGGAGCTGGTAACTGTACTAAAAAGATCACCTTTGGATGGATATTGAGAAAAGGTGAAAATGGGTTTAAAATGAATGTTTAACATTCATAACATGAATGGTAGATATGGAAAAGAGGTTCCAAATATGTTCTTTCAATATAGAAGTAAAGAATATGACAGAAATTAACCATTAACTAATTCAGAGTTTAAAAATCTGTCAGTATACAAATATTGACCTGAATAAATGCAAATAAGTTTTTAAGTATCTAATCCATTTGGTATTAAAAAGGATACATTATGACAAGTAAATTGACTTCTGCAAACACACAGAACTATGTGGTTTACTGAAATTGTAAATTTTGAAAGTAACAGAGTGTTAAATTAGCTCCCAAATATGACTAATTTATACACTGAGAGTACAATTTACATTTCTGAAATTCAGATACATCATAATCATAAATAGTCATCACACTGAGGTAACTGAATAATATATTTTATTTTCTTTCTCAGTGTATACACATAGCTATTAAGAGGTCATATTTACTTAGTATGGATAGCTTTCAGATATATTTCAAAGTAGAGACATTTATAAAAGCAGAGCCCATATTTGCTACATTTGGCAATGACTATTTAATAGCACACACA
This sequence comes from Eidolon dupreanum, assembly GCA_028627145.1. Taxonomy (NCBI): domain Eukaryota; kingdom Metazoa; phylum Chordata; class Mammalia; order Chiroptera; family Pteropodidae; genus Eidolon; species Eidolon dupreanum. The sequence continues at coordinate 26,112,519 of CM053508.1, forward strand.
CAAAAACAAAAATAGCTGACTTATATTTTTATTTTGTACTGTGTGCTAGGCAATATTTTAATGTATGAGATTCATTTAATCCTTACAACAGTGTTATGAAGTTGGTACTATCATGAAGTTGGTTCTCAGTGTGGAGAGGAGATGACTAAGACATTGAGATGTTAAGTAACTCTTTGGAGGGTAGAGGGTAAGGACTTGTCTTTGGATAGTTTGAGTCCAGAGAGGATAGTTAACGCTTGGTTTTAGCTGCCTTCTCAAAATAACATCAGGAAGTTTTAGTTGAAAGGCAGCCTGATGATCGCAAACTACAGAGTCATTTTAACTACTTAAAAAAAGAAATGCTTTTTTTTTCTAAAACTTAAATTTAGGAGATGAGGCGAACAATGTACAGATTTAAAAGCAAACAAAAAAACTACAAATATCATTTTTAAGACAAAATGAAATGTTGAAACATTACAATTCTTAGAGAACAGCTTTGGTGAATATCTCAAGAATGCTGTCTAAGATTTTTCACAAATGCAAATTATTCATGAGTCTACAAAAGTATATTTAGTTCAAGATTTTTAAGCTTAGTGGTAGAGGCTGAAAATCCACCAGTGGTAACAGTTTATTCGATGAAGATACAGAAATAATACATACATATTTTTAATTATAGTTAACTCACTGTCCATCTGTCCCATTAGAATATAGACATAAGGCATAACATCAAAATATGCATCTTTTAAAATATCTGTGTCTTACATTTAGGTAGTAGTTTATTAACTACAGATATCAACATATTTTCTGTACTAACGATTTTGGGAATAAGCTCTACTACTGTTTCTTTGTTACGTTTCTGGGGCCAAGACAACCAGATAATATAGTGGAATATTACCTTACAGCCAAAATCTCTAGAGGATAATTTTGATAAAAATATAGTGTAATAAGGTACTTTACCTAATTAAAATAAATTAGACCAGGATGGACTAGAAGCTGCATAATATATCATGGAAGTATGTGTATATGAAGATCATACTGATACATATGTACCATAAATGGAATATAATGTGCAAATATTTCATTTTCATTTTTCAGGTTTATTAAACTGACATTATTTTGCTTATATGTTCTGTGAATTTCAATAAATTTAGTGGACTTTAGTTATTTTTAACACATTCTATAGTGTACATAGTCATGGTTACTTGGATCTATTTCCATGATAAGAACAAAACTGTAAATGGAAATGAAAATGTAAATTTATAGTTAAGATATTTTATTCTAAAGTCAAGCATATAAAATGTGAACATGCATTTCTTTTTGAGTTTATTTTTTAAAATTAGTATATTAAGCAAGCATTAAATAGAAAAGTGGATAATATGTACATCTATATTACCTACACTTACATTTTATCACTTATTTTTAAATGAATTTCAAAGTAACTTATTCCTGCCATTTTTAAATAGGCAGATTGAAGTTTATAGCACATAAACACTTCCTCAAAGTTGTATTGCTAGAAGATATAGTATATTAGTGATAATAATATCCATAACCTACCTAAAATACTTTTATACAAAGAACTATATGTCTTTACATTTATCCTCATAGCACTTTAAATCTTTTTTATTATTATTTATTATTATTATTCCATATTTATTTTTATTACTACAATGATAGTAATAATCGTTCCTATTATTCTTATGTTCTTATCAATGATAAAGACTAGAAAAATAGATTCAAGTATAATGAATTTTCAATATATATTTTGGATAGCATTTTAATAGAAAAGTTATCATGTACTTGTTAAATGGTGATAATAATTGGTCATTTATCTGAAAGAGAATAAGTATATTGTTGTATTACACAGGCACCTAAAAGAAAGATTTAAATAGCTATTAGTCAAAATTTTCCACAATCTACTGGTAAGAAATGCAAAATAGGATTTAGGGTAATAGGGTCCCATTAATACAAAGGAAACAATAACAAATTTCATTTGTAAGTGTGTGTGTGCATGCATATATAGTACATACATATATTGCTTTAATGGTCCAAATTATTTACCCATTCCCATGTCCGTTTCCTCTACAATGTTGCTCCTTATTTCCTCTAATCAAGAGGAAGAGCATGACCCCTCCTTGATTCTCAGCATATATGTATGACTTATTTTGGTCAAGGTTAGCAAACGATTGAACAGACTATATAGTTCATCTTCCTCTCCTGCTTTTCTTCCTTTGCCATGAGAGTATTCCTGATCTAGCTGGCTAGAGGAAGAAACACATGGACCAGAGTTGTTTTACTCCAGTGTCCCATCTCAGCCCAGGCCATAATAGACCAACAGACAGCCAATTGGCCCTGAGATATGTGAGACAGCCCAGCCAAGATCATCAGCACTGCCTTGCCAACCTGTAGTTACTGCAGATGCACAAATGAGCCAGGCCAAACCACAGGAACATCCCTGATAATAGTACAGACTCATGAACCCAGTAATTATTTTTTCATAATGAATTTTAGTGTGTTTTGTTATGCAGCATTCTTGTGGCAATAGGGAAACAATGTAGTGTGTTAGAAACATATAGGGTGGAAAAAATATGGAAATATATAAGTACCATGTTTCTATTATTTATTACCTAACAGAAAGTTATAGCTAGCATTGGGGATAAATCTAGAGGGCAGGTGAATTTAAGGGAAAAAAAAAAAGGTCATTACTGATATTTTGGCCATGGCAGTTTTTGTTGAGAAGGACTATTTAGAATGGTGTAGAACATTTAGAATTATTAATTTCTGACAAATGCTAGGACGACCTCTTAATATGGTGACAATCTAAAGTGATGTTATATGTTCCTTATACTAATATGTGTTCAAGATCAAAACAGATGCTCTTATATATTCTCACTAAATATATGTACTCAGGATTTAAAAAAAAAGGTGGAATATAATACAAGCTATGATATGGATTGATGAAAAAAATCAATTTATTGTTTTTAATCTCAGTATAATAAGTGTTAAGAACTGAGTATTTGTGTCCCCCTCCAAATTCATAGGTTGAATCCCTAACCTCAAATCTGGCCATATTTGGAGCAAGGATATAATAAGGATACAATTACAGTTAGAAGAAGTCATAAGAGTGGGGACTAATCTGATAGGATTAGTGTCCTTATAAAAAGAGATACGAAAGAGTGTGCTTCCCCACCAACACCCCATTTGCACTCGTAGAGGAAAGGCTATTTAAGGATATGGCAAGAAATTGATTGTCTCTAAGCTAGGATGATCCCTCATCAGAAATCCAACCTTTCAGACCTTGATTTGAGACTTGTAGCTTACAGAATGTGAAAAAATAAATTCCTATTGTTTTAAGACACCCAGTCTGTGGTATTTTGTTATGACAGCAGAAGCTGACTAATACAGTAACTTTGAGCTGATTTTAATTTTAATTTGTATTTTATAATATCACTTCTGTATTTGGAATAACCAGTAACGTGGGAAAACATTTGCAGTCTCTCTTTAACAAAGACTTATTATTTTTCAAAATAAGTTAATACAACTGTGAACACTTAGCATTATGCCTCATGCATAATGCCATACTCATGCAATACTCAAATATATCAAATTATATTTTTCATTTTTTAGTTTTATTTTCTTAATTTTTTAAAATTTATTGGGGTGATTTTGATTAATAATATTACATAGATTTCAAGTGTAAAATTATATAATGTATCTGTATATTGTATTGTGTGTTCACCACCCAAAGTCAAATCTTCCATCACCATATATTTGACCCTCTTTTACCTTCATTTTCCTGCCCCGAATCCCCCTTTCCCACTGGCAACCACTGTACTGTTTGTCTGTGTCTATGAGTCTCAAAGTATATTTTTCAGCATTAACATTTTTTCATTATAGTATTTAGTGTTTAATTGCCTAAATTTGTACATATGACAGTTAAAAATATTCATTTCATAAACATGGATATGGAGGAAATATTATTTTGTCTTTCAGTGAATGAATCTGAATTCTATTTAGAATCTTCTCTCCCTCTGTCTTAGAAATTTAGCCTTAATGAATACAGGTTCTTTCCTCATTTTATTCTTGATGGGTATAACAATCTAGGGCTCCTTAAGAAAAATAAAGTTATAGTTTTTGGTTTGGTTGTGTTTTTTTCCTCCTTTTTATTTTTGAAGGTGCGGGATGGGGCTTGGCCGGGGGAGAGGGATGGATCTGGGTCCTGTTTGTCATCTAGTGATACTGGTGGGAAATACTTTTGTTAGTCTCCGTTGCCCTTGTAGAGTACTGTACATCCTCCTCACCCCAAGTACTAGCCTAATGCATTCACCCTCTCAGAAAAAAAGCTACTCTCATATCAGGACATCTTTACCATCTCAGCACTACTGCTTCTGCTGTTTGATTCATAATGAGCACACAGCCACACAGCTTCCCTATAATCTGCCCAGGATTGCAGCACTATTCCAATATACATTTCCTCTCAAATTTCTTGTTTCATTTTGCTCTGATACATGTTTTCCCAGACTCCTCTTTGCATGCTATAGGCATTACCTTTGGAGCAGGTGGAGGTGAGAGGGATAACGGGAAGTTTCTTCTGTCTTTATAAAGAAAATACACCAGTTTCCCACCAAGATATTCATTTGATTTTATTACAATCTATAATGTAGTCCCTGTTATGTATGGCAAGAAAATTATTTAGAGGCCTACATTGTTTTACTTTGCTTCACAAATACTGTGATTTTTATAAACTGAAGGCTTGTGACAACCCTGCATCAAGCAAGTCTATTGGTGCCATTTTTCCAGCAGCATTTGCTTGCTTTGTATGTCTCTGTCACATTTTGATAATTCTGCAATATTTCAAACTTTTTCATCATTACATTTATTATGGTGATCCGTGATCAATGATATTTGATGTTATTAGGGCAAGACCCTCCACTAGCAAAATGATTAGAACTTGCCGAAGGTTCACATAATAACATTTTTCAGCAATAAAGTATTGTTTAATTAAGGTATATACATTGGTTATTTTTTTAGACATAGTGCCATCACAGACTTTAAATAGACTATACCATAGTGTAAACATACTTTTAAATGCATCTGGAAACCCCAACATTTGTGTTACTTGCTTTGTTGTGATATTCACTTTGTTGTGATGGTCTGGAACTGAACCCACAATATCTCCAAGGTATGCCGGTACTTTTAGATCAGTATGTTGGTTTTGATATTGAGAAAACATTTTTTTTTTTTTTACCAAACTATTCTTTCAGAAAAAACAATCAAGAATGAACCCTTTGTATTTTATCATGCTATCCATTCACTGATCTATTGAGAGAGAAAAAGATACAGGCTACCTGAATATGGAAGAGGAAATGAAAAGGGTATTCAAGGAAAATAATCAGTTATATGGCAAATATTATCCTGCTAAAAATCAGCGCTTTGTTATCAGCCAGCGGAGTAATCTGAAGAGTACAGATTAATTTTGTGCAATGGAATTGTAGTGAGAGTGAAATAAAGACTGATACCAAGGCAAATGATTATTTTTAAAATTGTCTAGAGGATTAATTTCAAATCTAAGGTGGATCAGCCTCATCCTTGATAGGAAGTGTAATTTCAAACTGAGGCGATCAATGTATCTGTGCAATCAGATAGGATTTTTGCCATATGCTTTTAACGTGCTGTTTCAAAGTTGGAAATATGGTGCAATTGAAACTGCTTCTTTTGTACCTCTTTACAAACTTGCTTTGGAAAAGACAGCTGTGCCTGACTTACTTTAAAGAGTCTTCCTGTAGACAGGGTAGAGGTATGTAGCACAAAGCTAGAATAAAGAGAAAATGTGTGATGAGACAAGAATTTGAGGTTTGTATCAGTACCTTAAATATAGGAAAGGAAGAATATAGCACTTGTGTCATTCTGAATGATAGTTCCACTTTACCTCAATTGTGAGAATATTTTTAAATGCTAATTTCATAGGTTTTAAGTGATTGTAATTTTATATTCTAGTACTTAAAATGATAGTACTCACCTTTTATATTGTTTTGTGTTTTCAGCTAATATATTGTATCTGAGTTTGTGACTATGGGGGTGATAGATACAATGGAAATAATAGATAAGAATATGCAAAAATATGACAAATTTTTGATATGCATCTGCCGCATAGTGATTCTTTCTGCCATACATACATATATATTTCCATATATTAATCTCTGTTCGTTAATTCTAAATGAATTTGCCTTTTAGTTTTTGAAAATGTAGTTTCCATCAAATAGTTTAAACCTAGTTAAGAGTTAAACTTAAAATTGAATGCCATAAAAAATGGTGTTATGTGTGAGTTTTTTCCTGCAAAAATTTTTTCCAAACTTATATAAATTTTAAAAAATGAAATTTTGAAGTTAAAAGTATAAAGTCATGTAAGACAAATATAAACAGTATAACTAAAAGAATTTTTTAGGTTTTTCCTGTTTTCATATTCATCTTAACTATCTCAAATGCATTTCCTAATACAAATATTTAAATCATTATCTCTGTATAAAAAAATATATGAGAGTGTATGATATACAAGAAGATCAGTTATGCATTGAATCTGAGTAAGCCATTTATCTACTTAAGAATATGACCTCATGTATAGTTCCCCTTTATGTATGCTTCCTATAAGTACAAGTCAGGTCCAGAGCCTTTCTTCTCACAATATTACTTCTATGACAAAGGTAGGTGAAGGATTTAGAATAAAGTTAATTAAAGGAATTGGGAAACTACCAATTACACTTGGTCTCTTTACAATCCATAGAATTTCTCTTTCTTTGTAAAACCTACCATTCTTTCTAATTGTATTTTAATACAAATTAAAAGAATAAAATCTAAGTCTTCCAAGTCTATTTTCCATAAACATAAAATACCTACTAAGATGCTAGTGTTCCTGTTAGCATATCTGGAAAAGAACATAAAACAAAACAAAAAAAATATTGTACATTTGGGATTCTTCTTTATTTTTTAAAAGAAATCATCCTATCAAAATGCAAATTAATGAATTAACTAGGATAAATCAGACTAAATGTTAAATTATGAACATTACCTTTTATTTTTTTATTTTTTATTTTTGCTCTTGATTTTTTTTTGGGGGGGTAGAGGGAGAGATCAATTTTTTTTTAACGTAAATTTATAGTCATCCAAACATTAATTACAAACTGTCCTTGTCTACAAGGAGTTCATACAGAGTATGTCTGAAAATATGTGGCATAACACAGCATTTTACACTTCTGTGTAAATAAGGACAATTGAGCATCTTCACACACATAGTATCTATCCATACATTTATATCTTTACTTATTTCTATATCTATCTATCTGTCTATCTATCTATCTATCTATCTATCTATCTATCTATCTATCATCTATCTACTTACCTGCCTATATATCTATCACTCTTATACCCAGGATGCATTAGAATATCATCAACCAAATAAGAATTATACAAAACTAAGAGAAGGAGCAAATAAGCATGAATAAGAGTTGTCAAACAAAATAATGGAAGGTTACCTTTGGTTCTCCATAAGGCAGAGTCTGAAACAAAGGCTTGCATGCAGGTAGTTTATTGGGAAAGCTGATCTCAGGAAGTAGATATAAAGGGAAAGAAAATGAATCAGGGAAGGAGGAAAAGTCTAAATTAGGATATATTATTGATTCTGCCACTGCAATAGGTGGCTGGCACTTGATCCCATCAGAATAGTATAAGGTGTGTTTTGAAATACATGTCAACATTCTTAGCCTGGAGGATTAAGAAGGGATAATTTATACATCATAGACTCCTGTTCATCAAAAATGGCAACATGGTTTGGTAATAATTCTGATTTCTGGAGTTAAACAGGCATTGATGTAGAGTATTTTCTTGCTAGCATTCTATATTCTAAGGATAGAAAATCACCAGAACAGAAATCACGAGGTACAGAGCAATGATACCAGAGAAAATGTGGCCAGTACAACCCTGCCTAATATGATAGAGGAAGATGAGAGCAAAGAGAATTTTAAAGTGTTACATAATAGGAGTCAATACAATCCTATTCCTTGAACCATCGAAATCAACTTTTGCCCACCAGTAAGCTAATTCTCAAGCATGATTTCTGTAAGGAACTAATAAAAAAGATCTAATAGTACATGCAAGAGTTCTGATTACTATAGTTTGCCTTGGAGATGTCATCGATAATCATCTTCTTCCACCTTAAATGCACATTTTGATTTTCTTAAGTAAGACGCTGACATGCCTAGAATCTTTGCTGATAGGTCCACTTGAATATTCATCTGAGCCCTTAGTTACTCTACTTGTGATGCTCTATAATCACTGATATTGGTCATTTATCAGCATCACAAACCTGGAAGCACCTGGAGGTACCACAGTGAATTTACTGGTTTCCAAACATACTACTACTTACTACAATTGCATAAAAGTATCTTAGCCCTCATGCTTATCAGGATCCATATGGGTATTAATAGAATACTTTTTTTTTTGCTATTTTTCCTGCTCATTTGCTTCCATGAGGAACCAAAATAACTAGGGGTTATTTATAGCTTTAAGTCCATAGTAATCCTTACAATTTCATTTATTAGATGCGTATTTAGATGCTTCACATTTGCAGACCCAAAAGTTGAGGGTACCGGAAGTGCACATTCTAGTGGTGACTCACAGGGATGATCCTGAGAGGGGTCAATGTTATTTCTGCCCCTTATTTCCTGGGCCCATGCATTTTAGCTATTTGTGGCACAACATTATATATCAGCTTATAAACAACATCTTGGAGAAAATGTCCCGACTCACAGAGTGTTCTCCTAAGTTGACACATTAACTCAGTCTTTATAAAATCATTCTGTTAGGTTGGCAACTTCTGAATGGTGAAATATATGGAAAAACAAGTCCCAAGATCATAACTCCATACTCATACCTTCTCTGCCTAGGGGCTGAATTCATCTAAATCTTTTCCCCATTGATGTCTGGTGGCTGTTGCTGGCTTTCAGTTTTAAAGTTTCTCTCCACTTGAGTTTCTCTGTGTTTCTCTCCCTATAAACTAATCTTGGATTTCTCATAGTATGTTGAATTCATCTAAATAGTTTCCCCATTGGTGTCTGCTGGCTGTTGCTGGCTTTCAATTTTAAAGTTTCTCTCTACTTGGGTTTCTCCGTGTTTCTCTCCCTACAACCTAATCTTGGATTTCTCATAGTATGTTGATTGGGTTACAGAAGTATGTGTCCTAAGAGAAAGTAAGCCAATCAAACTCTGTACTGTTTTTAGGACCTTGCTTTGGACACTGTTACTTCTGTTGTAGTCTACTCATTAGAAATGAGAAACTAAGACTGGACTCTATTTTTGAGGAGAGAGAAATCATCTTGAAATATTTGTTGAATAATTGACTTTAAAAAAAAAAAGGTTCAGACATGTTTTAAAAACATTACTTTTTGACCTCTGGCCACACAATGTTTATTATTCCCCACCTCTTCTCAGCACGGCTCCAGTAGCACTGTACTTTTTCTGAGCTCCGGGCTCCTGCTCAGCCAGCACCACAGTATCCTTCAGGTGCCATTGTGACCATCTACCGGGACTTCATCAGTCAAGCTGAGATATTCTCTGACATCTTTACAAGATCTGGGAGACTGCAAGGAGACTTGGAGGTGGAGAAGCAGATGGTCAGTAGGACAAAGGATAACATCAATGATGGGCTCATTGGTGGAAACGCCTCTGCTGAAGTTCCCAAGGGCAAAGGTACCCATAGCACAGTAATCACTGGTGTTAATATTGTCATGAACCATCATTTGCAGGAAACCAGTTTTACAGAGGAAGCCCCAAGAAGTACATCAAAGATTGCATGAAGCCAGTCAAAAAAAAACTTGAAGAACAGAACAGGAGCAAAGCTGTTTATGACTAAGGCTGCTGAGTACATCAAGCACAACCTTGCTGTTTCATAAACTACCAGTTCTTTATTGGTGAAAACATGGCATGATTGCTCTGCTAGACTACCCTGAGGATGGTAAGAATGTTAACAAATTTGGCAGTTTGGATTTACTGTCATCATAACTGGCTGCTGCTTTTCATCTACACACCAGGACTAGGACAAGTGGGACTGATGTTATCTTGAGCTCTTTATTTATTTTGACTTTAATTTATTTGGAGTGGAGGCATTGTTTTTAAGAAAAACATGTCGTGTAGGTTGTCTTAAAAAATGCATTTAAACTCAAAAAAAAAAGGAAAAAGAAAAATGCACTTACCACTTGCTAGGACACATCCTTATAAAATCATCTATGAAACAATGAACATTTTTAGTATTGTAGGACATATGGTCTCTGTCCAGACTATTCAACTCTGCCATGATAGCTTGAAAGCACTCACAGACGATGTGTAAATGAGCATACATAGCTGTGTTCTAACATATTTTCTTTACAAAACATGTCAGCAATAATTGTCTTGCTGCCTCTAGTGTGTTGACTTTTCATCTACTGTATTGCGCTCATGTTTGAGATCCAGGAGCTATTCATCTGAATCAGATCCTCAGAAGTGGTTCCTTTTGTAAAACTTCATGTATTTTGTTGTTTTTTTCTCAGTCTTACAATCCTAGAACTAAAGAGAGAAGTTCTCTGACTGTCATAACTCAAATACAATGCTGGAACAGCAATAGAATAATCACTATAGCCACTCTCAGTCTAAAGAGGGGGAAATGGGAGGTCTCTCTGAGACACAAATTGATAGTGATTCTGAAACACAGCTGGGCAGAGGTCACCAGCTGAGTAATTTTGTGAGCCCACTGCTGTCTTTTAGATGTTGGGAGGTCAGAAGTTCTCTTTTCATTTGGCACTGTCTCTGTCTCTTTTAGTTCAAGCTGAAATAACTATAACATTTTGTGGATTTTCTATAAATCAATTGGTAGTCCACTCTATTATGCAAAAGCCACATTAAATTTTTTCTCAAACGTAGGAACTTTCTGCTCTGGGATTCCTGCAAGGCTGATGTAAGACAGCTCTCTTAAGTGTTTCAGAAGCCCTAAAGTTTAATGAAAAGTGTGAGGCATATCTACAGAATCATTCGTGGGTCTTTTGTCTAATTGAACACTTTCCTGAGGCAATTCTTTAACTGTTTCTCAGGTCTTTACCAATGATTTTATATTTATACACTGAGTTTAATTTTTTCTCTGAAGTCCTTTATTTGAAAAACTTGAGTACATGGGGATGAGAAATAATTTAAATTTCAAATTAAAAAATTCCTGTCACCTTTCTATTTTCTTGACTTATGTTTGAATACTGATTTATTTATTTATTTATTTAATTTAAACTTCTGCCTCTCCTTCTTAATTTTACTCTGGGCAGTTAGATGACATAAGGTGGAAACTCCACTACTCTGCCTGGGCATATGTGAAACATCTTACATTATTATCATGCATTTGTCACAGGTAATGAACCAATATCAATGTTATTATTAACTCATCGTTATTGGTATACAACCTAATTTTGGTAGTGTAAGTCCCTCTGTATGTTCCTAAGATGTCAGACAAAAAAATTTAGGTGGTACATGCCTGATTATGTGTTTATTTTACCGTCATATTTGATTTATATTTTTTCTGGGTACAGAATTTTAAGTTGGTAATCATTTTTACTCAGAAATTTGAATAATTTGTACATTATCTTTAAAACTATGAATGTGTTTCATGCTGTTCAGATCCTTAAACCTTTTAAGTGACATTCAGATCTTTTGTATTTTACCCAAATTCCTCTCTATATTATTTTCCAAAATGTCCTTTTATGCTGTTTTCTAAGTTTGTAGAACATGTGTGTGTGTGTGTGTGTGTGTGTGTGTGTGTGTGTGTGGTGTGGTATGACTTTATTAGACCTCTAATCACTTTTTTCTTTTTTTTTTTCTTTTTCTTTTTTTTTTTTTTTTTACCTAGCTTTAAGTGAGCAAGCTCTCCAGGGGTACAGGGCAGGGAACACAACATCCCTAGTATTAGTATCAACATCCTTAGTGATGGTGAAGCATAAAAGAGAGGTCTGAAAGAAATAGGAGACATTCATGGTAAGTATTCAGATCACCCTTAGGCCATCATGTGCCACCGAAGGCTTTATAAAGTGATATACGTATTAAGATGTCATTTCTAATATAACTCATAAATGATATAGAAAACCATAGAATTAGAAATTATTATCAGAATGTTTAGAAGATTGCTTGTCTTGAAAATATGTGCTCTTTCTTCCTCAGTAATAGAAATATGATTCTTGGTCAGATGCATAGGCATGAAAAACAGATTGGATATCCCAGAGACACTTATTGGTAGTTCTGATTATGTGATTAAATTCTTACTGGTAGTATGCAAAAATAGTTTTGATAAATATTCTTAAAGGGAAAGGGCCTGTGTCTCTTGTCTCTTATCCTTTCTTGCTGTTTGAAATGTAAACATAAAGGCTGAATTTTCAGCTTTTATTTTGTACCATGTGGTGATCTTGCAAATAGAAACCAGGGAAAGTAGGGACCAGCAGAGAAAGTAATTTTATTAATCTCAATATCAAGTGGCTCATTAGAAGCTTGAATTAACTATTTCCATACATGTTGACCATGAGTAATAAATATCTTCATATTATATTTATAACAGTGTTGTGCTGAGTATTCCCATAATTCACACCCAAACCAAAGACTCACTAGGACATAAATTTTTAAAGTGAGTATAACCAAAGAAAGAGATAAGTTCAATAAGTAAATATGAACTTGTAAGAGCACAGTATAGTTGCCTCCTTCAGTTCTATGTTTAAGATCTAAGTAGTAAATTTACTTCTTTAATAATTATTCCATAATAATATTTCTTTCTGCTAGGGCCTCCTTTACTTTTCCATACTGATTGTACACTAAATATATACACATATATAGACAATGTGTATATGTGTATGTGTATAATTTTGTAATTTACCTATTTTGATGCTTTTTAAATAATGACATTGGAAATGAAAGTCATATTTTATAAATTTACAATTTGTGAAAGTCTAACTTAATTTTTAACTTAATTTTATTTATTACATCAGGGCCATTGAATAAATTATGTACTGTTTACTTTTTTAAAAATTAGAGTGAAGTAATAGTGAACTTACTGTCAGTTCTCTAGGGAATAATTTTCTGCATGTTGGGACTAGGAAACTTCTTAAAATATGCACTTCATAATATTCTCTGGCATCCATTTTACTAAGTTCCAACAAAAAACACCTTATTTAAAACTCTCTGCTTGTATGGCTGCTGACTTTGACAGTTGTCAACATGTCTTTTATGCAGCAGTTCTTACCTTCAGGAGATTGCCCTTCTATCTAGGTCTAAGGAATGTAAAAGTAGGTAGCCGTACACACAGATGTGCAAGATGAAAAATTATATTAACAGGACACCCACATTCTCCCTCACTGGCCCATATAAGTTTGCCAACATTTTTTTAATGGCCTATTATTGAATTCATTGGTTATAAACTTGAGAGCATTAAAATACAATATGAGAAATAGATTTTATAGTTCTGTAATAATTCTTACTGTATTTTCTCTCTACTGTGAGTTGCTGAGGAAATGTATATAATTTTCCCCTACAGTTCTTATTTAGTCAAATACCAGAAACCATATTCAGGTTACCAGATAGTTTTTGTTCCCATTCCCATTCCAAGCATTACATGTTTTCTTTTCTAATGTTTTACATTATATTTTGATTTTAATGTTTAAAATACTTGACCTTTTCTGTATTCTGCACTATCTCCTTCCATTTATTTAGAGTTTCATCTAGCTTTTCTTGGAGAATTTCCAAGTTAAAGATATGTCATTTTCCAAGTTACTAAGACTTAAATTCCTTCTTTTACTCTCCTGAACTATGTTGACACATTATGCTTTGGGGATAAACTTGCCTCTTTTCCATTTTAAGGTATAATCATACATTGATTCTGAGAATATCTGTAGCATTTTAAACCAAATTAAGTAATCAGTGTGTTCCAAAAAGAAGATAAGATAGGAAAATGATAAATGTCTTATGCTTTACAGTTTTCCAGTAATGGATAATGAGGATTGACCCAAAGTGACATAATTAGATCAGAGACATTTGTTTCCAGTGCGATCCTGCTTTTGGTCTCACCTCCCCGCTCCACTTGAAAGCCTTTGGCCCTCTCAATGCGTATAACAGTATCCAGTGCTATTTACCTCACTGTGCACATTGTACTCATAAACTGCTTTTAGCTAATGCAACTAGAAAGATGAGATTAAAGAATAAGTTATAGTGGCCAATATCAATCACACCCAAGCTTTATCCCTACCAATCATCTATATTTTGACAGGAAAAATGACCAAAGTAAATGTAGCTGCAATTACAAAAGATAACACAGTTATTAAAACTACACTGGAAATTTTTTTTTCTTTAAATGTGTGTGTTTTTTTCTAAAAAAAAAAAATAAAGGGGACTTTTTCCCATATCCTTCACCAGTATACATCTATTTCCTCTTAAGGGATAGCAGCCCTATGGAAGAAAGTTCAAAATCTCATTCTCCTAGCAATGCAGGCATGACCAACCCCAAAAAACAGTGTGTACACTGGCCTTTTTAGTAAAATATTTATACAGGCACTCTACCTAGACTCCTGCTTATCTGTATAATATGGTAGCAGTGTCTAAAATGGAAAAAAAAAGTATCTGATCATTACAAAGAAATTCAGAAAACAAAAGAATGGTTATTCCTTTCGTCCATTAGTAATAGATTCCTGGATTCCTGATTTTATCAGCAGTTATTTTACCATGTATTTTCTATTTTTGTCTATTTTGAAAATGCATGAAATCTGTTGGCAGTTTGTCAATGCAAATGATAACACTAGGCAAAATCAATGGGAAAAATTGCTTAAAATACATTTTAGCTTATCTAAATTAAGTATAATTAAGTACCTTACTATTCTACAGTTTAGTCACATTCTGGAAATAATGGAATTATTTTGTTTGTGAAAATGGTTCCAAAAAGGAAATGTTTCTTTTCATATTCCATAATGTGTTGTACATAAATTAAAGATGCATTATTTCATTATTTTGCTTTCATTAACTTCTCCAATAGAATTAATTAATGTATTACATAGTAAAGAGTGAACTCGGTTAAAATTGTTTGCTTAAAAAAACAGTTGATACTAAGAAAATAGATAACAATGTGATATACCTATAGATTCAACATATAAAGTTTCAAAACCTAATTTATAACATAAGTCTAGATAAAAGAATTTTGGGATCAGAACAGAAGTTATAAAGCTAGATAGCAACAGCCCCAAGACTCATACCACTATCTTTTTATTCCTGGTCCATTGTTATTTCTTTTCACTATTCAGCTTTCATGTTTAAAATTAAAATGACATATTATAAATTCACACTTACTATTGATTTTCCTAAAATCTGACAGTCATTTATTTCTCAAAGAAAATTTAATTCTCTGTTAATAAACCAGGTAAAATATAATGCCTTTGAAAATTTTAAGTTCTGATGAATATAATGTCAGCACTATCCATATTTATAAAGAATGTAATCAGATTAAGATGATATCATACTGAATTGACATGGGCTATAAATTATATGACTGGTATCCTTACAAAGGCAGAGGCATTTGGAGAGAGACAGATACACAGAGGAAAGATAGACAGAGGGAAGAACATCATATGATGACGAAAGCAGAGATTGGAGTGATGCAAATACAAGCCAAGAATACCAAGAATTATTGGCAAACACCAAAGACAAAGAAGAAAGTTATCTCCAGTAAAATAAGCTAATACAGAAACCAATTTGGATTTATTTTATGTAAGAAATCAACATAGAATGTCTGTGATCTTTCTAAAAATTCTACAGATATTTTAACAGGAGTAAAGGCAGTCTATGCTATACGCTTTTCAAAGATGCACTCCCTGCCTGAGTGAATATATTATACAAGTTATTTTATATTATAATTTGCATGTGAAAAGAGAAGCTGTTATTTTCTTTAGTTCTAACCTTTATTTAAATATATCACATATCACAAAAACTAAGATATATTTAACTGTTGTCTTTGAAAGATTTTTATGGAAAGATACATAAGTAATATATTAGGAATAGTTAGTTATATAATTTTCTAATCATTGGTAATCTAATGTAAAGACACTTAAAGTAGTATTAAATTTAGATTAAACATGAATAGAAAAAGTTTTAATCTATGCCTTCGTGACATCAAAAAAACTCATTAAAAATGAAATATTTATTAAAATGTTTTTTTTTTAAGTCTCCAATTGTTATTTGAATTATCTTGAACAAATTGGATGTTTTTCATACTACACTGGGCTTGTAGATATGATTTCAAATTTTAGAATAATATAGTTATTGATTATTTTATAAATATTATTAAAGTAAATGCACATTATTGTTATTATATTGATCATTTTATAATTTTTAATCACAATTATACAGAAGCTTCTCAACTTATGATGGTGTTACATCCTGATAAGCCAATCACAATTTGAAAGTATTGCAAGCTGAAAATGAATTTAATACATCTAACCTACTGAACATAACAGCTCAGCCTAGCCTATCTTGAATGTGCTCCAAACACTTACATTAGCCTGCAATTGGGCAGTTATCTTGAGTTTCATCTCTAGAGTCATTGCCTCCTCCTCCTCTTCTTACCAGAAGCAGGAGACACAGATGGGCATTTCCTAGACTGATGGATGCAAAAGCACAAAACACTATACCCAAAATGCTCTGGCAACACAGGGCACTGTAGAGCATCAATTGTTTACCCTTCTGACTGGGTGAAGACTGGAAGCTGGCTCGCTGCTGCTGGTCAGCATCAGAAGAGTATCACACCTAACACATCACTAGCCTGGGAAAAGATTGATATTCAAAATTTGAAATATGGTTTCTGCTGAATTCATGTTGCTTTTGCACCTTTGTAAGTTGAAAAATTATGAATCAAATTATCATAAGTCAGGGACTGTGTAGGCATATATATTTGGCTTATTAATTTATTTTTCTTTTTTCTATTACTATATTTAATCCTAAATGCTTGATTAAAAATATTTTTCAGATTATAAATACACTATTCTATGGGACATTACTTAATTTCAGTCTGAATAAAATAATAATGGAGCATTTACATTTATATATTTAAAATAATACTTTTGATTTGCAAATAGATCCTATTTAAAGTAAAGCAAACTATGCTATACACCTTTGTAAATATTGCCCATTGGTTTGTATATAGGGAGCTTCTTGGTCATTTAAATATGCAATTTTTTTTCTACATTCTAGTGTTAATTTTTCCATGAGTTTTAGATTGGAAAACTTTCATGGGTCTGATATCTCTGCTGCTCAGCAAATGGTGCATAAACTTTCACTCTTTAGCCATATAAACCTCCAACAATGGACTCATCCTTTAGAAAACATGAAGGAAGACTGAAGTCTTAAAATAGAGATAATAGTCTTCCTGAATCCCCAAAATGCTAGCCATTATTTTATGGAAAAATGTGGAAAACATTGCAGAAAACATCTAATAAGGCATCAAAACTGAGTCAGTGTTTTTGGCATTTTAATGAACCTAATCAAACTAATCAAACTGAGTCATACTAGTTTATTAAATACATGTTCTCACTGGAGGAAAATTCATGTTTGAGTAAAATAACAATCATAACTAAATGGAAGTATGTTTCTTAATTAAAGAAGTTTGTAGATTTATATCTGTACTTCTTAAGTACTTTTTTATTTTATTTTATTTATTTATTTTTTTGCTGTATTCCCGTGATGTCACTGCTTAAGCCCAAGTCTACATTATTCTTCAAAAGTCTCGGTGTCTTTAACAGTATCTAGCACATGGTTAGTCAATAAAAGTATGAATGAATAAACTCAGGCTTAGAGTTGTGATGTTTTTATAATACCTTACACATATAACAAATTAAGAAAATCCTGGAATAATAACTATTGCAATATCTTTTTGCAGCAAACATGAAATGAGAACAGAAGTTTAAAATTTGTCAAGGAAATGAGAACATACTAAAGAGTGTGTTAAACCATAATTCAAGTAAGTTCCAGTAGTCATGTTTAAAGAAAAAAAAGTTAATAACTTGTTATATCTAAAGTTGCAATATCATTATTTAGTATTAAAAAGAGGAAAAATAAATAGGGGCCTCTGAGCTTCAATGCGAAAAGCTTAAAATTTGAAGTTGTTCCAGTAATAAGAAAAAGATTTGCACCGATATTAATTAAGCTGCAATTAAAAAATCTCATAGAAAAATTAATAAAATATCTGTCTAATAAATGTTTGAAAATAGGAATTGTTAAACAAAATTAGAATCCCCAGCTGAAAATTGTCTTCATTATTCAGTTGGTCAATGGATATTAAAGATGATTTCCAAGTATAAAATCACATAAATACATTGTTTAAGAAAACAAATAAAAAGTGCATTTTAAAAGTTTAACCGAAATTATTATGAAGTTATTAAGGAAAAGAAAGAACTGTTTTGGCCTTTTAATGTCACTTAATCATATAATGCATTTCTGTAATATACCAACAACTTTTTATTAGCTTCTAAATAATATCTCACCTGTTCTAAATATAAATTGCTTATTTTAGATACAAATGTCTTGACAGTTTGATTTCTTTAAAATAATAAAATGAGGTATATTTAGATAGTACCATAGCATTGTTCACATTTTGAGAGAATTTCTTTCTGTAGTTCTATTAAGAAAGGAGAAGATAATAACTTTAGAAAAAAATACAGAATAGTAAATTTTAGGAATTACATGTGTTTTAAGACATGTTGAATCATAGAATTGTAATACATATCCCTATATTGACAATTGACCCATTTTAGAACAAGATACAAAATACATAAATACATCTTATGGCAGTTATACTAACATAATGTGTGAATTTCAAAGGGGTTTAGGCTAAATCAAAAATATATTTCTAATGACATGTCACTGAGCTAAATTATTTTTAAGCTCAATTCAACAGTCATCATAAAACACCTACTATATGTAATGTAAAGCATTTTGCTGCATGAATAGTAATGCAAAATATAGAATTTAGCTTTTCACAAATTGGATATTCCAGTGGAACTACAAATAGTCACAATAAAATGTAATGCAGCATTTCACTGACTTGCTTTTAGTAATATGAGTGATATCTTGACAATCTTCTGCTATTTTGCATATAAATATGCTAAATATAATAATCAGGCTTTATATATATATTAGTGTGTGTATATATATATATATATATATATATATATATATATATATTAGATGTAAGACAATAACGAAAATCCATAGACAGGAAGAAAGATTTTAGATCCAGAGAGTGGCAAGTGCTGAAGCTGTCAGACACCATGGAGCATATGTAGATGATGGTGGCCTAGAAATTTAGCTTTGCAGGACATTTGGTCTTGTCCAAAATGCCCATGGAGATATTTGGTTTAGGCTGACCCATCTACCTAATCCCACATGCCATTACCAGCTAGGGTACCAAGGTAAGAAGGGTTATTATTAGCAATACAGTTACAACACAATTATTGGGCCAATAAAACATAATAGTGTATTTATGTATTAATCCTCTAAACCAAAAGTAGAAATAAACTTTATGTGCTAGCTGAACCCAGGGATGTTTCCTAAGAGTGAATGTTTTTATTAAGGGCCTTTTTGTGTGGACTGACTGTCCCAGTCGGTGTTTGGACACGACCAGTTGTCTGCTAACGAAATTTAGTACCATTTCATGGGGTGGGAATTTGGATCTAGGACCACCTTTTATATGCTGAATTTGAAAGAAAATTTGCCTCCCAGGAGAAATCCTCCTTCAACATGGCTCTCAAAACATTTCAGATGATCATGCTAAGCGAAATAATCCAGACAGGAAAAGTTTAAAACCACGTAATATCACTTATATGTGGGATATAAGGCTAAAAGCAACAACCACACAGGACAAATAAACAGAAACTCATGGACATGGACAATAGACTAGTGTTTACCAGAGGGTGGGGGGAGGGAGAAAGGGAGAGGTAGATAAGGGAAAAGGGGTCAAATATGTGGTGACAGAGATAAATCTAATTATGGGCAATGAGCACATGATACTATATACGTGTGTGTGTGTGTGTGTGTGTGTGTATGCCTTATTGTTGAATTGTACACCTGAAACTTACTAGATTTCGTTAACCATGATAAAAATTTGATTAATTACTCTTAAAAAAGAAAAAAATTATAGATTAAATTTCAGGAAATGCGAGGTCATAATAATAACTTTAAAAAATCTCACAAAAGCAGAAATAAACAAGTGAGGAAGAATTTAAGAAAGAACAAACAAAACCAGAAAATGAGCCTCTCATCTATAAATTATCTAATATACATGTATTCAGGATACTTATTATGTCTGTAGAAATTAAAAAGGCATTGAAAAACCCCAAGGAAGGTGAATGATATTGAGGTTTAAAACAATTGTAAGGTTAAACAGCATAATAGGCATTATGTTAGAATAAACAATCTAATTGTCATGTAGTTAGATAAATTGTTGAGAGGTTAACAAAGAAATGCAAAAGTTTATTTTAATATGTAAGAAGGTTTAGTAATAAAGATGAGATGAAATGTCCAAAATATGTATCTCTTAAGAATTCTAGAAATTAGTAATAATAAGCATAATGTATAAACAATAGAGAGATAATGGCCCAGAAATCATTGTGGATGAAATAATCAATTTTAAAAAAGGAAGAAGCTCATACAGATAATTATAAAAAGAAATGTACACCTAGACACATATATGTAAAACTATAGGTTACTCAAAGAAAAGAGAAGCCCTTAAAAATAACTGTAGAGCAAAATACTCATTAAAACATGAAAATAAATGAACAGCTGATTTCTCACTAGCAGTAAGAAAACTAAGGAATAATATTTTCAAATTATTAATAGAAAATAATTTTTGTCCTAAAATTGTATACCAGCAAAACTTGCCAGAGGACCACCTAAATAAAGACATTTTGTGATATACACTGAGAGTTTTTACTACCAAACCTTCACTAAAGGCAAATGAATTTTAAAAAGAAGAAAAAAATGATACTACAAGGAAGTTGCTGGCACCAAAAGAGGTTATGTGTCAGTAAAATGGTAAATAGGTTCTCAAATTCAACAAAATCTGAATTAACATGGACAATATGAAACAAAAATAACATATTCTAATTGGTAGAGTTAAAAAAAAAAGCAAGATCAAAAAGTAAGATAGATGAACAATTTTATATGAACTAGAATAGGTCTGCCTGCAATTAATGCATTCTAGATTCATTTATGAATCAGGAGAAGAGTAAACCATTGGTTTATATTAGCACATAATAAATTGACTACACTCATTAAAGTGTCAAGGGTAAACTAAACAGAAACAAATTGTATATTTTTTTTAAATCAATGGATATAGAAAAAGGATATGAAATGAGTAAAAAAAAAATTTAAAAATGAAGAAAACTTGCATTGGGAAAAAAAAAAACAGAAAAAAATGGAATAAATAAAAAGTAGTAAGACCCATGTGGTAGGAAAAAAAACAGATATATTCACAAGATAAATAAATGTGTTGAACTAGACTTAGATAGGATTAAAAATACTAAACACCAATGCATAAAGTGAAAGAAAAAAGATGGAGTATTAGCCTGTTAGGGCTATCGTAGTAAAATGCCACAGATTGGGTGTCTTAGATAACAAAAACATTTTCTCACAATTAAAGAGGCTAGAAATCTGAGATCAAGGTGCTCTTTTATATTGATCTTTTTATGCTACTATATAACTTGATAATTTAAATATTCAATGTGTATGTACATCTGTTATTATAATTACTTGTCAAATTATTTTCTCTCTTCATGTGCCTTATTTCTTTGTGTGCTGATTATTGTGCAGTAAAAATATATTTTTGAAATTCTTTGTGTTTGCATTCCTTGGGGTACAACCAGACAGAATCCAGTAAAATACAAATTTCTGTCTTGAGGTTCCCTGATCAACACAGGCCAATATATATCTAGAGTTGGGATTCATATGTTGGTAGTCTGTGGCCACAGTTTATCAAGAATCTCTCCCATCTCTCAGCTTTATTGTTGTTAACTGTTGTTCTGACCTGATCAGCACTACCTCAGTTTTATTGTGGGTAGGGTAGGACGGATTATTTCTCCTTTTTGACCTAGCATGACATTGCCATAGCTTCTACTATTTGAAAAATTATATTTCATTGATAGTGTGCCATATTTGAAAAGAAGACAATAGCAATCTGAACTAGGATAAAACATTGTTTTCATAAAGCCTAAGAACTATATCACATCTGTGCATAGTAACACTAACCAATGTGACCAAACTAATATGGGTCACAGCCAGTATTTTTACCCACACATTTAACAAATTGTCTTAATTTCATTTGCTTTACAATGTAACACCATAAATGTCTATATTACATAAATATAGGAAGGATGACACTTTACTAGGAGAAAATTTTGTCAGGCTTTACAATGTACTTTAGTCCCTTAGTTTGTATCTTCTCTTTTGCAGTTTTGATATGTTATGTTACCAATAATTATAACATAATTGGGCTTTAGTAGATTCATTGAAGCTTTGGTGTCAGATGTTTAACATTAACAGTTTAGCAGTGAATACACTGAATTACACAAATCTTACATTGTGTAATAAGGAAAAAGTGGGACATTTTAAAACAAAGATAGTACACAATATCATCATTGTACATGCAAGTTCATAGAAGTTAGAGAATTTGTGACCAAAACAACTCCAATTTGTTTGTGGAGGAGATAGAATTAGAAAAAGACAAATATCCATTCTGAAATTCTCATCTAAAATAGAGAAGGTTATGACTTATAAAGAAACTAAACTTAAGGGTTATTCTAGGGAGTCTTAGAAAATCAGGGGAGTTCAGTGTGAAAGCTTTAAGTAGACACTTTAATTGGAGTGGAAAATGTTGGTATGGGAATATTTGTATATAAAGTTAGAAAGAGAGCTTGGAAACTGAACAAATATATAAAGGAAATTATTTTTATTCTTAGAGACAATGAAATTTGACAACTATAGTGTTTTGGCCAGTATTATGACATGATGAAAGTGATATTTTGGAAAATTATATAGCAGTAGTTAAAATGATTGATTTTGGTAGGGAATAAACTGGAAGCAAAGGGATTGATAATGGGATTATTGCATTTGGCTTATGCTGCTGATAGTACTGCTACTTGCTTAGATGCTGTTTAATATCAACTTCAAAATGGAAATTTACTTGTCATAGCATATGCCAGAAGGATATTGAATATAAGTGAAGATGTATATCCCAGTCCCGATTTAGCATTCTGTCTTTGAAATAAACAACTTGAGATGAATTTCTTGTTTTTACATGAAGCACATTCAGAGTAATGACAGACTCTTTTGTGGTATTGCTAACTACTGCAAAATTGAATATAGCAGAACAGACAAGGGTGTCAACCTTATCTCTATTACATTTTAAACGCTGCATAGGGCAGTTGAAGAAAGTACAGACATTGATGCACTTTGAAAGAACAGAATAGTGTTTCTAGGAAAGGAAGAAGAATATATGAGCATGAGATGACTGACAGTATTGTAGTGAAATTTGAAATAGATATAAAATTTGCTATTGTATACTTATAGATGTTTACAAATAAGTAGATTGAAAGATTTAGAAGCTATGAAATTTCAGAGCACTTGCAACAAAGGATTGAAGTAAACATATTTAATGTAGTTCAGGTTTTCTGTTAAATTGTAGGTCAAAAATATCTCATAGAAAATCCATATCAGCACTCAAAACTTAAGAGGTATTTTTTAAATTAACCACTTTACCAGTTGAATAAGATTAAAAATCTGCATGGATAAGCAATCATCCTTTAAACCTAATTCAGGCAATTAGTTATCTTTTGGTGATTTTTAAATGAACCATGCAAAATAATTCATTTAGACATGGAAACCAGTCAGATTATGGAATTTGTACCAAAGGAAGTTTGTCTGCAGAGAGGAAGCTAGGAGAAAATGCTGAGAGAAGCAGAGATGAGAGATTTGAGGGAAAAAGAAAGAAAAATAAAGGGACTGAGAAAGCAACAGCATGACAACAAATATGAACACTAGAGACTTTGCAAAATGACTGCCTGATAATTTATTCCTTCCAATTGCGATAAGGTACATTTATTATAATCATATTCCATAGCACTCTCCAGTTGTATGGTGATTATAAGCACACAAAAACTTCTGCCAACTACTCATTGGCTGTTACAACATAAGCAAATTACTAAAATGTCTGAATCTTAGTTATCCTGAGTATAAAATGAGCAAGGCAAAAAGGTTTTTGTGAGAATTCAGAAAGATAACTCTGAAAAATTATCAGCTCAGTGGCTAGCCTTTAGTTAGTGCTAAAAATAATAACTGTATTGATATTATGTATACACATATAGATTATATATATTTAATACATATATGCATGAAAATAGTTACCTTTTGAGCTAGTTGGGAATGAGTTTCTCTTTTAAAAACAGTCCTGCCTGGGATATAATTAATGCTCTTGAATAAATTCACTAGCAGCCAGTTCTTATTGACTGCAAAGTCATGGCATGGCAGCTAGTAATTCGGATTCTTACACTGTGCAGTGAGTAGGTAGGTTGTAGACACAGCATTACGAACTATTGCAGTTGATTTGACTGTTGCTTGTAGTACCTTCATAATTACTCCACATGCTCACTAGGGCAGGGCTTTGGAGGATTTGTAGCACAGTGTGTGTACACCAGAACATGGTCATTAGATTTAAAGAAAGTTAAACAAAAGTGCAAAAGTCAGTTTTATCTATCCTCCCTAGAGAGAGACATGGACAAGCATAGTGATTACATTCCTCAGAGGTGAATTTCCTGTCTTTTGTTAGTTCTCTAAGATTTCTAAAATATGATTGAGACTTAAAACATTAATATTGCCAAAATCAGCCACTACGTTTTTAGCATTACCTATAGTTTCCCAAAAAGTCAGTGCTCTTATTGTCAAATATAAGGATTCTAATGTCTAAATTGAGGTGTTTGTAAAATTAGGGAATCTAATTACAAATAAATCTGAATTCTGGAAAAGAGTTCTTTACCAGACACTTACGAAAGCAGATTGAGAAATAAAAGACTTCTTGCTCACTAGTCATATCAAGTTTAGTTTCCCTTTTACAGTCGGTGCTATGGTTTAGAGAAGAAGACTAAGAATGACTCCGGGGTAATCAGATGCCTTCACTATCTTCCAAGCCTAGAAGAAATAAAAATCAATCTAGTAAATGCATTAATGAAATGGTTAGTAGGACTGGTATGAATCTGTATGTTGAGAACCAAAACAAAACTGAAATTTAGCCCCTAAAATTTTTATAGAATTTTTATCATTAAAAAAAGAAAAGTTTGTTGAGTAGAAAACACTTCACGCTTGACTCAAACCAAAAGTTCAGAAAGGAATCTTGCTTCTTCAGCAAGCTTCATATTTGAGTTAAAAAACAAAAACAAAAACAAAAAAACAAACAAACAAAAAAACCAACAAACAAAAAAACGGTGCAGCTTAATATTTATAAGCCCAGTCCTAAAATAGGTGGATTTCATGAAACAAAAGAATTAAAAATACTTTTCAGACCACAGAAGTAATTGTATTTAGAGAAGGAGAAATCTTATACATAAAGATCGATGGGACTTTCATACAAATAAAAATCTGAAATAACTTGCTATCTGGTTGTAACCATTTTAGAACTAATATTTGGTTCAAATAGTTAATATATCAATATTGTTAATATTTATATAGCAATACCAGCTGAGCTTCTTTTACTAGAAATTATGAAGATGACAAATCTCTCTTTAATAGCTATATAAAATATGTATTGACTGGTTTTCTAAACAGGTTCTAGTTTAGGATGAAATTTTATCTTTAGCCTTCAGGTTACATATTACTAATTTTTTCATTTTTATTTTATTTCAATTGCTTCAAGTGCGTTTTTTGGATGAGTGCTTTGATAACTTGGAACAACATTTGAATTTCAATTTTTTTTCTTTTTAAAATATGATTGAGACTTAAAACATTAATGTTGCCAAAATCAGCCACTACTTTTTGAGCATTAAGCCTACTGAATATTTATTCTCTTTGTGGAGATATGAGTTGTACTTTACTCACAGGATAATCTATTGAGATGATAGAAAAGAATGTTCATCTTTCTTCTAGCCAGACTCAAATGCTATCCGGTCTATGTACAATGACTCTGTAAAGCTTTAAGTTGTCAACAATGAGTGAACACAATTGATTTTTATGGATTTTGTTGAAAAATTATGAAATGGTTAGTATAAATCATTCATGAGACAACACATTTTTCAGTGAATTGAACGCTTTTTCTGTTTGACCAATTTAAAGAACAAGAAAGCAAAATAAAGGAGAGCAAAAAAAAAAACATGATAAGTAGAGAAGGGAAGGAGAGAGGGGAGGGGAGGAGAGAGAGAAGGAAGGAAGAGCAGAGGAGAGAGGAGAGGAGGGGAGAGGGGAGAAAGAAGAAAGGAAAGGAAAACAAAAAGGGTAAAAGGAAGAAGTACTAGTATATTTGGGTGCAATGGACAAACTAGACACTCGAGTTAAGTGTCTGTTCTAATATTCTTAATCTCATTTAGGATGTTTTTGTAGACCAGGAACTTCTGTTCAGATTAGGATAGCAAATGAAGTAAATGTTCTTTCTTGCCCCACAATTTGAGTGTAGTTTGGAGCTACACCTGCATTTTTTCTGTCATTTTTTTCTTTCTTTTTTTTTTCTTTTTTCTTTTTTTTCTTTCTTTTTTTTCTTTTCTTCTTTTTTTTCTTCTCTGTTGAGTTTTTTGCCAATTCTGATATCTGCAAACTTATTATCTAATACCACATTATACCTTGAGTCAGGCATTTGAACGTCCCTCCTTTTTCCATCTGCCAGCATGTTCTTATTCAGATTAGCAGGACTTTTTCTAATAACTCTTTCACCAAATTTTTACATCACAGAAGGGAACTCATCTTTCTTTGGATTCTTTTATTCTTCTAAAATCCTCTCAGAGTGCTATGTCCTATAGTTGTCATTAAATCACATGTTTTATCTTACTACAGAAGATAGAGTTTGGTAAAGTTAGGATTCAAAATATTTTGGTCAATAGGTCTTGCAGATGATTAGAGACTTATCTACTACTCCCTAAGTGCTCTCCTTAATTTCTTCTCTGTTATGATATTTGGGCATGCCAGTCACTCACTTTATCGTTTGACTATTCACTTCGTATTTATTAGAAAATTGGACATCTTTAATTTCAAATTATTTTTCAGGTCTGATAAGGATTTTATTCACATTTTATCTGATGAATATAGTATAATTGTCATGAGAATGATGAGAAAATAATCACCATTAATGCAGAAAAGAGTGAACCTTATAAACAAGGTTTTACTTGAAAAGCTGGACATTGCTTTTTTCTGTTACATCATTTGATACCAATATGAGTCTCAGAAAATGTAGAGATGAAAATAAGTTAATGTTAATGACATGAATCTAAGTATATAGTCTAAGTTAGTTGTGAGTCCAAACCCATTCTTTAAGTTTGGAAGGCCATGACACAGTGAATATTATAAAGGGTCTCTGAGCAGCTGTCTATGAAAGGAGAAAACTCTTTGCATGTAACTCCTTCCTGTCTCAAGTGAGGGTGGAGGGCTATCCAAAAATAAATAGCTTTGGAGGTCAAAGCCCAGAATACCAGGTCCACTGAAAGACTGCTAATTATTTAGAAGAATACAGAATGGATCTGTTCCCCAACACCCTACCATCACACCAGCAAGACTCCAGAATAATAATAATATATTTGAGGTGAAAGAATTTCAATACAAGCTCCCTAAGAGGAACACTTAGGGCACCCCAAAGTCAAGAGGAGAGAAAAAAAATGTGCTAGAATTTTGAAGGCTCTAGTGTCTATAGCAACAGCAAACATTAAACAAAGTTTAACTACTTGGTAGTTTAACATAAATCCTCAAACTATAGGTTTATTTCTATATTCATGGATCAGAAGATTCTATATTGTTAAGATGTCAGTTCTTTCCAACTTGATCAAAAGAATGGACACAGTCTCAGTCAAAATCACAGCAAGCTATTTTGTGGATATAAACAAACGGTTTCAGATGATTAACCAGTATATTCAACACAGTATTAAAGAAGAACAAAGTTAGACTTACATTGCCTGATTTCAAGTCTTATTGTAAGATAACAGTAATCAAAATAGCATGGTATTTAAAAAGAACAGACAAATAGGTGCATGGAATAGACACACAAAAATGTATTCAACTGATCTTTGACAAAGGAGCAGAGCAAAGGCAATTTAATGGGCAAAGAAAATTCTTGTTTTGTTTTTGTTTTTTAAATCAATGGTGCTGGAACAAATGGACATCAAAATAAAAATAAAATGAAATAAATCTTGACACAGACCTGCTAACTTTCACAAAAAGTAACTCAGTATTGATCATAAATCTAGATGTAAAATGCTAAACTCTTAAATATTCTTTGGAGAACATCTACATGGGCATGAGTTTTATGATGAATTTCTAAATACAACACCAAATCATGATCAATTCAAGGACTATATTACAAATTTAACCTTATTAAAGTTAAAATCCTTTACTTTGTGAAAGGCACCGCTAAGAGAATTAAAAGAAAATGCCATAAACTGCAAGATTTTATTTAGAAAACACATGTCTGCAAAGCACTCGTCCAAAAAATACAAAAATTTAATAAAATAAACAATCACATTTTAAAAATGAGCCCAAAACCGAAATAGACATCTCACCAAAAAAGATACAGATGGCAGATATTCATATGAAAATATGCTCAAAACTCTGTCATCTGGGAATTTCACATTAAAACAACAATGCTAATACCTATTAGAATGGCTAAAATCTCAAAAAACTAGCACTACAAATTAGTGGAAAGATTTTGGAATAATAACTCTTTCTTATTGATGGTAGTAGTGAAAATGATATAGCAGCCTGGAAGAAAGTTTAGCAGTTTTTTATAAGACAAAATAAAATTTATTCATGATCTGGCACTTGCATTTCTAACTACACAGCTGATTTGAAATTTTTATTCAAAACCTGCTTGTGACTGTTAATAGGAACTTCGTTCATTTTTTCCAAAATCTAGAAGCAACTAAAGTATACTTAAATAGGTGAATGGGAAAAAAAAATGATGTGTGCATTAATGGAATTAATATTATTGAGTTATAAAAAAGACATGAGCAAATGAGACCTGAAAAGATATAGATATATCTTAAATGAATATTTGTAAGTGACAGAGGCTGTATGAAAAAGCTACATAGTATATGATTTCATTTACATGACATGAAAAAAGCAGAATTATAGAGTTGTTAAACAGATCAGAGGTTACTATGTGTTTGTCCGAGCTCCTTTGAGAAATGACTAATTCTAAAGCAGGGCAGGAGATATACAAGAGTCTAAAGCATCTTAGACTTGTAAATCTGAATATCAGTTCTGCCTCCATTAATAAACTGCAAAGTTCCATCTGAGGTCAGAAAACATTAAAATGGATTATCTTCCAAAGAAATTTCAAATAAAGGACTGTAGTTATAAACATTTAAATTTCAAAGAGGATATATAGGTTTTTTTAAACCACATGGTGTTTAATATGTATGATAATTTACTAAAATTTATTCATAGTTATACTGTTACATACAACATGAAATATAGTGTATTTATGTGTTTGTTTACTCTTTCCTTCTCCATCTAGAAAGTAAACTCAAGGAGGGTAGATATATTTTCTGTTTAGTTTTGTTTAGTTTTGTTTTGTTTTGTTTTGTTTTGTTTTGTTTTGTTTTGTTTTGTTTTCACTGCCAGATACTTAGCACCTAGAACAGTGTCTCATATGTAAAAGGTGTTTAGAAAATATTGGTTGTAGGAATGACTTAATTAATGAATAAATCCTAACTTGTTAGCCTGTTTCCTTTTCCAGACATTCTTATTGCTTTGAGTTAGTTAATATTTTAAAAGTGTAATTAAAAAATTTGGTGAGTTACGGTGTCCTATTCAGGAAAATAGACAATAAGCAATCACTTTACTATTATACATTCACGTTTATTATTTATGAGTTGACAAGGAAACAACATTTGAAAATGCTGAAATGGGATTATTCACAAGTAATTTATCATGTCTCGATTCACATTTAATTTACTTTATTACACTTTGTTTCTAAACTGTCAAAAATGTAAATATGGATTGATTATCCATCATCAAAACCATATTAAGGAAACAAATGCATATCAATGCTTCGAAGCTCTCATTGATGGTACAAAACTATGAAACAATATACTTGAAGTGATATTTTACATTTTCTCTGCACCCAAAATAACTGAGAAGGAACTTGAAAAAGAGAATAAAAAAGATGTTTAATTTTATTTGGTGTTAAGATTATAGTTGACTTATTATTAGCTTTATTGTATGACTGTACCTCCTTCAGGAAGCTTTTTTTAAGCTCACAGTTTGCTAAAGTACTCCACAGCATGTTATACATAAAGCTATGACTGTCCTTCAATGTAATAACTATATTATATTGACTATTATATTGCCTAAAACTTAGGAACTAACTTAAGGATGGAGACTATGATTATCTTCAGAGGATGAGAACTGTAGTCACTCAGCAACACTGGTTCATTTGAAGTGATGGAAGAAAACAAAAAGCATTAAGTTTTTCAGTCTCTAAACATATGCAAATTCTAAAGAGTAAAAATCAGAATTGGTTAATGCAAAAAGAAGAATTTAAAATATTCTTGTTTAAATATAGATATATGATTCTAGAAGCAGCATCAGAGATGATGAACAAAGTTGATTCTTTCTATAGTGGTGGATTCAAAAGTATGATTTGCCACTATGGAGACATAAGCAATGCTATCCTTTTAGCAATATACTCTTAACTGTAATTTTAACTGGAAAATATCTGTCATTAAGCACAATACTTTAAAAGGAGGAGAAGTTGCTATTCATATTTGTCAGTAATAGGAGAATATATATTTCATTAAGAATTTGTTCAGGTTGAATGGAAATGTGTAATATTAACTTAGTAGAATATGTATTCAAATATAACAACTTTAAAATACTTATTTCTGAAGTTAAATATTTATATTTTCTTTTTATGTGTCTGATTACTATTTTTCATATTCTGAATGCCAGTGTAGGAAGAAAGAATATCTGAGTCTCATCACTGAAAACATAGTATATCATAAAAAGCATATGGATTAGAGAAAATTCATTTCGATGAAAAATTATACATATTAAGTGTAATAGATTCAGCTCATTTAATTTTCAGGAACTGAGAGGATCAAGTGTTACCAAACTAGTGGGATGTAGAAGTTAGATAATCAGAAATGTGTCATATAAATGCTGTGACAACTCTTCCTTTGAAGACTGTAGCACAGTTGGGATCTTTGGCAACTCAGTTATCTCTTTGATCCCTTAACAACTGGAATTCTTAATCTTTCAATAGTATAATGAGACAGCTTCATTCCTTGTTACTATAGTTGCTACCACTATATATGCATTGTTCTACGCCATTTTGCCATTTTATATGAAACCTGAGCATTTGTGGATTTTGGTGTCTGTGGGGATCCTGAAACTAATCTCCTGTTGATACTGAGGGAGGACAGAAATTTTTAGGGAGTCAAAAGTTATATGTGTATTTTCGACTGTGCAGTCATTGGCTTCCCTAACCCCCATGTTGCTCAAAGATCAATTGTACTAATATTACATTTGATTCAATTCTACCTATAACTATAAATACTATAACTCTATTTTATACATAACACATTTACTAGCATATATCTGGAATGTAGAATATATACACATATATAGAAAATATATCAACACATACATATATACATATACACATATATATGATATAATATTTTATCTTAGTCTTCTGTTCCATTTTTCTTTCTAAATGACTTATTTTTTCTTTCTAAGTGACATTTTTTTTAAAAAAAATTAAATGACATGATTATTTTTTTTCTTTCTAAATGGCTTAAGTATAAAATATGATGTTCTATTTCCTGGACTGTATGTTTGTGTTTGCCAGAATCATATATTGAAATCTGATTTCCAGTGATGGTGTTTGGAGGTGGGGGTCTTTGAAAGATAATTAGGCCATGAGGATGGATTTCTCATGAATGGGATTAGTCCCTTATAAGAGACATGACAGAGGTGATCTCTCTCTCTGCCATGTGAGGACACAGTAAGAAAACAGCTGTCCAAACACCAGGAAGAGGGCTCTCACCAGAAGCTAACTATACTGGCATGCTGATGTCAGACCTCCTAACCTCCAGGACCACATATAATAAATTTCTGTGTTTATGGTTTTATGTTAAAGCAGCCTGAAAATAAGACGCTTTCTTCAAAACTCTTGTTTTCAGATTTATCAGTATTGTGTAGAGATTTGTTCTTACATACAGAAGCCATAGCCACATTTGGCTATTTGAATATATATTTAAACTAATGAAAATTAAGTATAGTTAAAAATTAAGGTTTTCAATCACACTAGCCATATTTCAAGTGCTCAGTAGCCACACATTGTCATGGGCTATCATATTAGTCAATATATATTGTGAACATTTCCATCATCAGAGAAAGTTCTATTGGTCAGCACTGCTATACAGATTAAGAATAATATATTTGTACATTCAAATCATATCACATTCACTTCTAAGCTGAGTGTTTCCAGAAAAAAAAAAAGTTTCTTAACTTTTTTAGGCTTTAATTTCCTCATTTTAAGAGTAAGAATAATAGTAGTACCTGTATCTTAGGATTTTCATCAGAATAAGCTACTACACTGAAGTACTAAAATACATTGCCAGAGTGACTAATAAATTGAGAAAATAATTGATGTACAAATGGACCATACCACATCATATATAAAAATAGAACTCTCACCCGTTATCTGTAACAACCAGTCCAAGAAGCCAACCCACTATCTGCAGTAACTAGTCCAGGAAAACAAACTATTATCTTTAACAACCAGTTCAGGAAGCCAAACAATAAACCTTTATAGCAATTAGCCTCAAATGACCAGGATTTCTTAATAACTTACAGCTTCCCTAACTTTTGCCCTCATCCACAGCAGATGTTTTCGAATAGGTCAAAAATACAGGATCCTGTTTCTCCATAGGCTAAATCTTCTTATAACTATGATCATTTCTACTGGAACTATGGGCTTATAGAATTGAATGGCTTTGTTTTTTTCATCATTCATAGAAAAGGAAAGGGTGAGTTACCCTCTTTAGCAAAGAATACTACTTCTGTTTTTGAACAAGTACAAATATGTTCATGAATTTTTAAACAACATCCAAGAAAAAGATTCTACATTTTATAAGATGACTATCCGGAACTATTCACATTGGTATGTCACCATTGCAGGAACTTAGTAAAATTGTACAATATATATTAGTGATGATGGAAATAACGATTGATATAAACCAGTAAGTCTTCTATAACGTACCCTAAATTGAAGCCTTAAAAATGCCTCACATATACCTTATCTGGATATTAATCGAGTAAGGTACACTAAAAATATACTTTAAATTATCAGAAAAACAAGAAACAAAGAATCTTGGAAAGATGGACATTTAAGGGAAATATTGCTTAATAAACATCAGAGAACAAAAGTAGAGATAAGTCTCATAATCCATTTGTTAAAGTTATTTCCCTAATTTTCTTCTGCATATTACATGTTTAGAGGACTTCAGGCTTTTCCCCTCACTTTTAGAGCTAAGTAAAAGGATTCCAATATTCAGCTTTGAATTGTAAATTATTCTAACCACTAGTAAAGGGACCTCAGCAAGATTAAAAAGAGAAAATTGCCTTTTCCCCTACAGCAGCAAAAACGCAGGTATTATTATGAATTTAAAAAAATAATCCAAAGAAAGTTATTTCTAATAGCAGTCTTCACTGAAAAGTAAAATTATTCTCCTAAGTTAAAGAATTTAGATTAATTTGCTTATATTGTAATTATTACACTGGTAATATTTATGCCGGTGTCTCTGTTTTCTAAAAGGAATATATAAACTTTTGTTTCCAGAGCTAAAAGGAACGACTATACTTCGTTCAGCCCTACAGGCACTTAGAAGAGAAAACAAAATTCTGCTGGATCTATTATTTAAGCAACCATTTTGCTTTTGACATTTACGTCACCACTTTTGCAACATTTTAATGGCTACATTTATTTTGTTGTAAGAATAAACAAGTAGTACTTTAAAATCTCTTATTTGGAACATTTCTATGCATTCATTTATAGAATTAGCATATAAACTTGTAGTATTGTAAAAAGATTCTGAGTTTGTCTTTATATTCCTTTAATCAAATGGTTATGAAGTTTAGGGTGTGTGTGGGTGGGTGGGTGGGTGGATGTGTGTGTGTATGCGTGTGTGTCTGTGTGTGTGTGTGTGTGTGACTAAAGAATTTGTGAATAGTTTATTTCCTGTGTTTTTACTTATGTGAAAATGTATTTCTACTACTTACCAGGATAAATTAAAAATTGAAATTAATTAAAATCCTTTGGCTTTGGCTGGCTCTTCTGAAACTCATTGCTTAAATTTTTGTTTGGTTTGATTTTGTTACTACTGTCACAGGTGAAATCTCAGTGAGCATAAATTATTTTATTTTAATTTTGTATTTGCAATTAACTTGTCTCAGTCATAATGATGCTCATAAGAATTATTATTTATGCTTGTTCTTGTTTACTTTACAATTTTAAACATTCTCTGAGATAAATAAAAAAATGATCTTTTCATTCATTTGCAGACTCATTTCTTAATTCATTAAAGTTTCTTTTCATAATCTTAAAAACAATTCCCATATCTAGATTATTTCTGTCTTTAATTCTTATTGATATGAACTGGGCTTCGTTTCTATTTTTTCCTCTCATTTCATCTTTCTATCCTTTCCTCTTATGTTCTATAAGAAGTTCGAGTCTATCTCAATTTTCTAAACAGCTCCTGAATCCAGTCTGTTTTTATTATTTATACTACTTTATTAAATATTTTGTTTTTCATTTCGAACAATTTATCCCAGTTTCCCCTTGTCTCTCAACTAGATTCATAGTTGTATAATCTTTTGTGTAATTTTTCATGCACGAAAATATATACATTCCTTTCAGATTATCTTTGGCCTAGTTTCTTACATTGATTCTACTTTTTAAAAAGAAATTTATAAGCCCACAGAGCTGTTCACCTGTTGGCACTATTATATTTTATGCTCAGTGCTTGTGACTTTCCCCTCTGCTTATATTCATGGAGAGATTCATTTCTTTCCTTCCTGCCTTCCTGCCTTCCTGCCTTCCTGCCTTCCTGCCTTCCTGCCTTTCTTTCTCTTTCTTTCTTTCTTTCTTTCTTTCTTTCTTTCTTTCTTTCTTTCTTTCTTTCTTTCTTTCTTTCTTTCTTTCTTTCTTTCTTTCTTTCTTTCATTCATTCTGTTGTTTACAGTTAGAAGTGAAACTTTGATTTAGAGAACTGTGTAGGCTTCCTTGTCTAAATGTTTTAAAATCTGACAAAGGCTTATATTCACCGTTCCAGAAAATTTCCTGTGGAGAACCAGGAGAAAGCCATATCTAGGAAATGTTTTGGTAAGGAGATTTAACTTTGTGATTACTAGAGTTTCTTCCCAGTTGCTCTGGTATAGAGGAGATAATTTTGCATACTGACTCTGATTTCTCATTGTTTCTTAATCTGGCAAATGATTCTCTGATAATGGGCCTGGAAGCATTCTGTCTTTCCAATTTGTTCTTATCAGTGATTTTTCTGACAAAGTTCCTTGAAATCTCTGTTTTTATATGCCACCCTCACCTAATTTCCAAAAAGGATGGAAATTTGGCCCGTATCTTACCTTCTTGTGATTCATTAAGTAGGAATTCTGGATGAACTTAAACATTTGGGACCAGTACTTTAAATTGAACCCATTGAAATTATATTTTAATCCAAGCCTGTCTTTTGTTCATCTTTTCCCTTACACACAGTTTTAAAATCCAGAATATTTGAATTCTCATATTTTCTACAACAGATATCTAAAGCCATTGCCACATTTCTTTGGCTTCTGCCTGAAACGTCTTGATGTTGCAGCTTGGAACGTCTTTAGGACCCTTCGACATTCATACATATGCATCCTCCAAGTGTAGCAGAGCCGTGGCCGTGGGGAAGCCTCCAACCAGTCAGAATACAAACAAAATGATTAAGGCTTCTCTGTTTCCTCCCTCAGTGGACTGTGTTGACACACATTTCTAGGATTCCTCAGTAGTTTCTGGAGGATGAAAACATCAGTAAGCCATAGGGGTTGCTAAGGAAAAAAAAAAAATGCATCCTTGTGTTGGCCTTTCTGCTTTCCTTATTTTACTTAGGCTCTGATAGGAAAATAGTAAGATTTGAAGATCTGTGATTGCAACATGTTAGCAGGTGTTTGTGAGGCTCTTAAAACTCTAGATTTCCATGAGTCCCCCAGATAGGGTAGAGGACTTAACCCCTCTTAGAGGAGAGCAGTGCTAGAGGATGCTTGTCTTCATCAAGATCCCTGTCTGCCTCTGTTTATTGCCTCCTGGGCCAGTAAATGGAGTCAGATCTCAACACACACCAGAGGGGGATAGAGTTCCTGCTTTCAGGAAAGGCCTTACATATGGAAGAATTGAAGTTCCTAGGTAATACAAACCAGAAGGAAAACAAGAATATGTGGGGAAGCAGATATTGTTGATATTGGACTGGGGTGGGGGGTGCAGAATGAAAGACTCAGCAAGGAGGAATTTACTGATGTGAGCACACATCTTTCTTAGCCAGGACTCCTGGAGCTAATTATAACACTCTGCTGGCATGGTTCCTGAATTGTGAACATAATGATGGCCTATTTTAAATTAGATGAAGTGCTATCATTGTTACAGTAGAGTACTGAGGAAGGATTCAGAAAGCTACAGAAATGATGGGAATGCTAAAATGGATTTAGTCTGTAAGCGTGAAGAATGCTTTCTACTTTCATGTGATACATTTTCACTAAGGCAATAAGGTACTGGTGATGAAGTCTTGAAATCTTTAATCAATGTTTGATGTAATATGTAGGCTGGGATTGACTTTAGTAGATGCTGCCATGGGGCTAGATTCCTTGGTATTAATTATATTCTTTTAAATGGTAGAGACTATATAATAACACTTTAGGGTTTTAATTATATGTAATGAACAGAAAGATCTACAGTGGCAAACAGTGTACTTTAATCTGTGGATTTTCCATGAACAAAATAGTGTGGTAGTTTACACATTGACCAAGATTCTTTGACATTCTTCCCAATGAAAGGTAGGGTCTAACCCTCTTCACCTTGTATCTGGGTGGCCTGTATGACTTCCTTGAGCAACATAATATGATAGATGTCTCACTGTGCCAGTTTCCAGGTCCAGACCTTAAGTGGCTGACAGCTTCTATCCCTATATCTTGGAAGACTTGCTATAAAATTTTGTTGGAGGGAAGTGGGGAAGAGGTATGTGTCATAATCATCACATAAAAATAATCATATAAAAAATCATCATGAGTACTGGATGTAAGAGGTCTAACTATGTAGAGGCCAGAAAATGAGATGTCATGTGGAAAAAGAGAGCAGAGAGACATAGAGAAACCAGTGAGCCACATGCACTAGAAATGTGAGTAAAACCCATCTTGGCTACCAGTTTTTCAGGCCCAGATGGCACGTGGATCAGAGACAGCTAAACCAGCTGAGTCTTTCCTGCCTTTCTGACCTACAATATTGTGAGCGAAATTAAAACATTTGTTTTAAGCCAGTAAGTGTTGGACTGTTTTGTTAAACAGAAATAGATAATTAGAACAGATGAGTGAACAAATATAGTTTAACTTATGGTACTTGATATTTGTACTTTACTGTAAATATATTTATTTTTCTGAAAATATCAAGAAGTAGCATACAAAAGCAAAAAAAAGTCTGATGCTACAATGGAAAATTCTGGACTTTCACTTTGTTTCTAGGTCCTTTCACAGATAGAAGGGGATACTCTGTCCTCTTGGAGAAGGTCACTACAGTGTTGTCTCAATTATATGAAATAAATATTTCTCCAATCTTTCCCTGAACTGCAAGTAGGCATTTATTAGGGATCTGTATATTGAAGGAAGAAAAATTATAAAATCATGTGAAGACAATTAAATATAGGATCTGAAATACCAAATGATATCACGGTCCTCCCAGAAAGAAGAGGATTTATTTAGGAAATGGAAATTGTATCTATCTATCTATCTATCTATCTATCATCTATCTATCTATCTATCTATCTATCTATCTATCTATCTATCTATCTAAAGTCATCTCTTTACTCTATGAATTCCTGATACAAGTTCATCTTGCCTGGGGATAGTGTATTTGTGGACCCACACTGCAGTTATTTCTTTAGTTCTAGAGTATATAGTTAGAGAAAGATAGATATAGATAGTAGCCTACAGAATTCCCATACTTGTTTTCTGACTGTGGACTAAGAACCATCATCATAGGTAGGAAGGGGCTAGACAAGTATGAATTGGACTAAGAAATGATAACTTTTCATACTTACTAGGCCAGTTGTGGTATTTTTGTTGATAAGAATATAAAACATGTTATGGGTTACTGATCTGAAAATTGTTGTCTTTTCAATCCCTTCATTAGGGATGAAATGGGAGTTCACATGCACTGTTTTGCTCTAGGGCTCTCCATGTTTCAGTTACTATATAGACCATAGGGAATTAAATTATCTGAACTTAGTAGTCTTAACTCTATTGATGTCATTTTGCTAACTGGACCTGACAAATACTCTTGATACTCTTTTTAATAAAATGCTTTTATCCAAGTTTGAAAGAAAGGATCTATGAAAATTTAAAGGTCTACTCCATATGTGAAGCTCTTAGGTCCAGTGATTTGAGAATTTCCAAGACATCTCTCCTAAAGTAAAGTTCATGTTATTACCAGTTTCCTTTTTTCCCACAACCCCCTCCGTTTCCCTCAATGAATAGGAGACACAGCCCTCGGTATATCATTTGGAATTTTAAAGCACTGTATGTCACCCTTTGAAATCTTGTTTTCTCACATTTATTAGGTGACCCAGAGTTTATCAGTTTGGAATAGCGCCTAGTACAGTATAAGACTCCATAGCAGCACCAGCTTGAGTAACCTTTATCTGCCTCTGAAGGCATGTGACTCAACATGTTTGCTGGGGGTGGAAATATCTGTGGTGGGAATGGATGCTGCTGTGTGGAGTCTCTGCAAAGACTCAGGAGGTGATTTTAAGATCAGACTTTTAGGATCCCAAAGCAAGCTATGCTTTCTGTGGCAGGAAAAGCAGCCTATAGTATGCTATTGAAAACTAATAGGGAATGAGTACCTGACAATGAGCAAATGACCATGTAATGACAGATGTCTATTATGAATTGAGAGTTTTCAGATAAACAAAATAGCAAGTGTTGAGAAGACATTTCAGCGATAGAACATTATACAATGAGAATGATACATTTAGAATCAGGATCAACCAACTAAATGTCATATAGTGAAACAGCGCATTCGGGTTAGGCTTAAGAAGAGTCCAGAAGGCCTTGAATGATCCTACCCCTGCAAAGCCTTTGGGCTGGAAGCCACTCCCCAATATCTGGCTGCCCCCTAGGGCTGAGTGCAAGCGTACTATGACTCTGGGGGTTGGGGTGGGGCTTTCCAGGTTGGCTGAGGTTTGTGTGATAAGCTGGTGTGAGCCAGACTCCTTAGGGACGAGTCTGGCAGGAGCGGCCTCCAGCACCCATGTTTCTCATCTCAGTAATTCCCTGCCACACGGTAGAACTCCCTAAATGGGGCATTCTCTGGGAAAAGTGGTTGTGGCAGCAGAACAACAACAAAGTGTTCATGAAAAACCTCTTCTGTACTAGTCAAACTGCACAAGCTATTGGAACAGTTGGCTAGACTCCTGCATGACACATGTATCTTTTACAACACCTCTCCTTCAATATATGCCTAGTCTCCTATAATGCTTCTTATGATTTGCTTATGGAGGAGGAAATAATCTTCCTTAGTTCATACAGGTAGCAAAATATGATATGTTTGGGCAAGCTGAAGTGGACTATTGATGTTCTACAAATCCACTCGGTGCCTCTACAACTAGTGATAAAGTGAGATTCTTCCCCAGGAAGACCTGGGAGGAGTAAACCTAGTCATTCACTTTGTACACGAAGGCAGTTGAGACTTTAAATGCATATAAGCACTTCTAGACAAGAGCTAAAACTTTAATTAATTGGACAGGAGCCAGAGACAATTGAGAATAGATGTTGAAAACAAATATGGAAAAGAGACATCTGAATTTACGTATGGGAGTGAGCACAAATCATATGAATTTTAGTTTCTCACATTATTACCTACCAAAGAATATCAATCCCTTACAGAGAAGGCATTCAGTACAGACTGGACATAATGGCTAATTTCTTAGTTAGCCAGCCTCTCTCTACTAACACCCCAATGTTCAATCAAAAGATTGAAAAACAGGAATGTGATAATAGCCAGGAGAGAGGGCGTGCATGAACAGGGGCTCCTTCTTTCCAAACCTAGTCTAAATAGTGCCATCGTTGAAAGTCCCCTTTGCCAGAAGCAGTGACTAGCACTGAGCCACAGATATGCAGTCTCTCAATAAGTCCTGCTAACAACGTGGTGCTAAATTGAAGGATATGAGCTCCTTGCACCCTGGAAGTGCAGCAATTTACCTTTACAGAAATTTACACATACTTTGCATCCAGATGAGGTTTTTGTGCTAGCATTGCCTCCACCAACACCACAGTCTGAGAGCATACGATATACTTGACTTATCAGTATGAGACCTTGTGAAATATCACATCAGATCCTGAAAACATATTTACAGCAATTGAAATATAGAATGATGATATAGTCTATTAAAGATTTAATTAAAGACCCCTCTTGGGAAACATTCTGTGAGGTGATGGAGCTTTCATTCAGGATGAAATAAATATATGCTCTATACCGAAGGTAAGCATGTGATCCTACACCCTCTTAACCTAGAGGACTTTAGAACCAGACTATGGAGTGAAAGTAATATTAGTTCCTCTTACACTATTTTCACAAGTTACCTCCTTGTGGAGTATGTGTGTCCTGTTCCTACTGAGCAGGCTCTGCCAAGTCTGAAGCCGTGGTTTAAAGAGAAAGGGCAGCACCTAGCCAATGTAGAATCTTCCTGCCTAAGGTCAGAGGTAAATAGAAGATTTACTGCACTGCCTGGAATTATTAATCCTGATATCTTTGGAAAGCTGGCAAATACGTCAAAGATGTGAGTTTCTCTAGAGGGCCTGTTGGTGCTTGATGCCTGGTAATAACTGAAAATAGAGCATAATAGTCATGCTAGCCCAACAAAGGCAAGGCCACAAGAGACTCAGACTTTACAGGGATGAAATCTATCACCACAGTGGGCAAGAATCCCAGTCCAGTGTAATGAAGGCTGAGGGTGAAGGAAATCTAGAATTAGAAGTGTATGAGGAAGCTAATACATATTATAACAAACTTTTATTTTTCTGTCAGAGGAATACCTACACACTGTAAACCATATCTTATATTTTCCACGGATTAGTAAATCATCCTATTTTCCCTGCTTACATGATGTGATGGAAAACATTATAATTGTTTCATCTGTCATGGAGTATTCTGAAATTTTCAAAAAATTAACAGTGAAATTCTGAGTTATATTAATTTTTGCTAATGTTATATAGAAATTACATATAATACCAGAAAGCATAGAATATAATTGCTATTTAATTTTAGCATAATGTTTTTAGAAGGATAAGTTTTGTTATATGTTAATTATCACTAAATTCTTGTACTTAAGCAGGCTTAGGGTAATTTATTTGTACCTTGTTTCTCAGTTAATAAATTATTTGCTTGTATCATTTTTTTCCATTAGCATTTGGATTTACATCAAATAGCTTTCCTTTGCATTTTTGTGATTAGTAAGACATTTTATGCTACAGTTTTCATATTTTAAAAACATATAGTCTTTATATTTAATATATGCTATTTTAAATTGACCTTATTTATGTTATTATTCCACTAAAAGCTACTATTATCTTTCAACCTTTTCGAGCTATTGAATGTTTAATATTTTTCACGTATATGCTGTCATTTTACTTTGGATTTTACTAAAATGAGTTGCTCATAAAATCTTGTTTAGGAAATATTGTTGAATGTACAATGAGCTTTCCGATTTTCCAGTTCACTGGCTTAATCCTCCCTCCCTCTGTGGTTAAAAACATTCAAATCTTACTTTAGATATAAAAAAAATACTGTGTCAAATTATTATAAAAATAATTCACTGCAGTTTTGTTGGTAAATTCCAATTGAATACTGGCAAATGCTTGAAAATTCTTTGGGTATACATTGTTCTTTTGTTTCTTGATGAGCATATGATTATCTTGTGCAAGAATTCTGTATGAGTTTTTCTTTTTTTAAGTACACTAAGATTCTATGATGTCCATTAATTTGATAACAAATTCTCAAACATGTTATAATAAGAGTGTTCCTTATGAACTCTGTCAGAAATATGTTGGAGAGTTAAGTTAATAATGTATAAAAACATTTTGTCGTTATGTAAGAATATGTTTGTAAAAATAACCCAGCTCTGTGAAATTTAGCTAATCTATCTACATTTTTATCATAGTATGAATAGGGAAAAGCTTCGTACATGGAAGAATACTGGACTTAGAGGTAGAAGAACCTCAGTTCCCTTGAATGACCGAAGGAGAATAAATATCTGTAAATATCTGAACCTTAATTTCATACTCCGATGCAAAACAGAGATGCAAAATATGCATTTGAATGAGCAGTATATGAGAAACTATATGTAAGATGCTATATAAGCAATAAATTCCTACCATTAATGTAGCCATGAGTAGATTCAGATTGTGTGGGCCTTGAATCTTATACAATGTAAAATAATAGATACATATTATAAGTAATATTGGATATACACATTCATGTTTATTTAGAATAAGGAAAAAATACAATAAATTACAAAGCTAATAAAACTGGAAATTGCCACAAATATCACAAAATTCAGAGAAAATGCCATTATACTCTTTATAATTTACTCCCTGACAGCTCTATACAGTTTTTCCCTATGTATTATTTGGGTGAAGATCCATGATCACCTCTTCTTATAAAAATAATTTGAAATATTTTTTATAGAAATGATGTAGAGATAATTTAGTCTTTGAAAGATCTTTTCTCCTTTGCATCTACATATTTCCACTGCTACCTACTATAGCCTACATTCAAATAGTGAAAACCTTTGTGCCTAGACTTAGGTCATGGTGCCCGGAAAATTGTCACAGTGCTCCTAGAATGAGATCAGGGAGAATCGTTCATAAATGTATAGCGAAGTGAGCAGAGATACTGTCAGTGTGGGATTATGTCTCTTGTACATCATTGTATTTTTAGTTCCTAGCACAGTTCCTGACTCACAATAGGTATTCTATAAATAAGTGTTAAATGAATTGGAAAGTTAATGAAACTTTCTTGAAATACTCCATCCTTGTTCTTAGAAGCCATTTCTAAACTGAGGATTCTAGAAATAACTGTGAGTGGACAGAACTGTAACTGTTTGGACATATCTCATAGAAATTAAGTTAAATGTACTCCCGACTTCCCTTCACTATATATTTATTCCAAAAATACCTGCATTTACACTTATGCAAGTAAACTCCATACTAAGTCTGATGGAGGGGCAGGGGCAAGGTAAAAACAGACACCTTCTTAATTTTACGAATTTTAACAAAAGTATTATAAAAAGCAAAGTGAACACACTGCTAAAGCTCTTTAAAGAGACCTATTTAATGAGGAGCTGTGAATTGTTATTAGCTTCATGGTAAATTCATCTCTTAATGTATACTCTCATGAAAAAGACTTTTCTTCTCAAGTAGAATATCAGAATTTATTTATGCAATAAATAGTAAGTAATGTTATTTGAGGGAAACCCTGACCTTCATTCACTTTTAGTAGACAGCACCTCCCCTAATGTGTAGGCAGTGACTGACCCCTTTCAGAATTAGTAACATGATATTAATTAAGTAGATTCGGCACTCTGTTTGCTCTGGTGAAAATTCTTCATGAAATGCACTTAGTCACAGCCAGCTTCATATCGACTTTCTTAATTGTGCCATTTAGGCCTAGGTGTACTTCTACATATTTTGTATTGTCAGATTCCCTCCATCCACTGCAGAGATCGTGTCCAATTCATTTTTGTATTCTTAATGACTAGCACATTCTTTGACCAAGTATAATTTTAATAAACATTTGTAGAATTAATTAATAAAATAGTACATGTATAGGTGCATCGATTTTCTTTTATCATAAAAACCAGTCTAATGATACACATAGTTAAACTGGATGCTACAACAGCTTCGCGACTAAACACTCTGCTTTCTTTTATTTATTTTTTTTCCACAGACTTTCCATTTTCTATGCAGCATTTATATATTATGTGCATATAAACCACAAAATGTCACTTCTCTTCTTAAATCTATCTGTTGTCTCTCGCTCCACATCTTAAAATCTCATAATAAGAGCCACATCCCTTTTTCTTGATAACATGGTCCTGCAGATCTCCTGCCTCTCCCTTTGAGGTCCTTTCTATCCATCTTTACCTTGCTTAGTCTATTCAACCTTTGTTGACTGTCTTGTTCTTCTATACACTTAGCATTTTCATTATCACATTCACTTGCTTTACCCTCTTTCTGGTTTACATTGACACCATATGAACCTAACTGTTCTTTGTCTTCAGGATTTAGCAAGTAGG
The DNA here is from genome assembly GCA_028627145.1 of Eidolon dupreanum. NCBI lineage: Eukaryota > Metazoa > Chordata > Mammalia > Chiroptera > Pteropodidae > Eidolon > Eidolon dupreanum. The sequence goes on from CM053508.1 coordinate 26,157,362, forward strand.
ACATTCTCTTTTTCATGGGGACATTTTCTGAAAATAATATCTAAGATATTTTTTACCCTGTAGTTACTTTATTTATTCCCTTTTAGTTATAGCATTTTTCTCTCTCTGAAATTATTTTCTTCATTTAAACATTGTCAGATATTTTTCAAAACCTTTTGGAAATCAGCTCCTTGAATGCAGGAACCATTTCATTTTTATTTTGTACACAGTGTCCCCATTGTTTAGAAAAGTGCTTACAAAGAATACTTCACAATGAATATTTGTAGAATGATTCAGTGGCCAAATAGCCATGAATATTCAATGTATTTTCAGGTAGAATGTTATTCTGGGGCAGATTTCCATTTCAATCTTAAATTCTAAATTTAATTTCTATACTTTGATTATACTACCTAAGATACTGTGCTGATAAAGAGTTTAAAACTAAAAATTGTAGATTCTATAATTGTACAATGATATTACTTTAAATTTATATACTTTGTAAAAATTATTGAATAATATTTTAATTATTTTATCTTATATAATTTATTTAAAGAGGATCATAGGGATGGATGCAAATGAGCTTAGTATTAAACTAGGCTAGAGCACCATTTGTCTGCCACAAAAAAGAGATAATCGACCTTTCCTGTAATATGATGGAAAGCTCTATATTGTTTTGCTGTCACAGAACTTTAAAAAAACATAAAAAAGAAATGGTGGAACAATAACCCTATTACTGTTTGACAACTGCTACTAAAAATTAAAGTACAAAATAAATAAATAATTAACTTTAAAATTATAACCAAATCATTTAAAAATATTAGGTGTATGCATGTAGAAAAATAAGATATATTTATTTTGTTTTTACTTCTTTTTAAAAGTCATCAAGCATTAAAGTGAATGACAATTTTTTCCCAGTTTTAAAAACATTTTTTAATGAAACTATAGTTTTCAAAGACCATAGACTATTTATATAAAGAACAACATTTTAAAAATTATTGAGAAATTTAAGTCAAGAAATATGTCTCCAATATTCTCTTAAACCTTCTGTCATTGGTTGAGGGCAGTTAAATGCAAATTTTATATTTTTCTCTCAATTGGCATTGGGCTTAATTGTATTATGAGTCATATAAAAATGAGGTTAGTGAAAAATTACAAGAAGTTCACATGATCAAAGAATGATGATAATGGTAAAGTTTACAAGAGATATTTAAGTCTCTCTCCTTTATTTTTGTTAGAGGTAAATATATATCTTATAAATCTGAATATATAGAGGTAATTTTAAAATTTATTTTATTTTATACCACTTTTCTGTTGTCTTCAAAATACTGATATTGAACTCATATGTACTGAGTACTACTGTTGGCTATTCAAAATACTAAGTGTTTTCTACTTAGTTCAACACAGATTTATTAGGCTAGTCACTATTACTTAGGTTTATAAATCTGAAGATTTCTCAAAAATTTCACAATAACCATGAAGAACCAGAAAATATCAACAATGGAGTTTGGATTAGCATTTCAGAAGATCAACACATAATCTAGTCCTTCATGTTTTTGGTGAAGGCAGATTAATGTTAGATGGTTTTATCAGGAGAAATTTCCTAAAGGCATGAAAGCTGAGATCTCTTAAAGGATTTGAATAATTAGATCACTGGTAACTAGACATAGAAACCACCTTCCCCCCGCCCCGCCTCTTGTGCCACACACACATATATATGCCACAGAATGAGGAACATAAAGACACTGGTGTGAGAGAGACAAAACAGATACTGGTGTAAGTGGAAATACAGAGATGTAAAATAACTCATGGAATTTTTTAATATTTCATTTCCTCCAATATTTGAGTGAAAGCCCTAAGTAAGTAATCATTGCTGGGATATTAAGATGAATTAAGGTGTAATCACCTTTACATTTTGATAGACTGTTGTAATAGCTTAAGGTAGATCTACAATACATTAGTCAAACAATAGGTCTAGTTAGGGAAGTTTTAAAGGGTATAGGAACATACAAGAGCCTGGCAATTTAAACTTTGTCATTTAATCCTTACAATAACCTCGAAATAAATCTTTCCCCATTTTACAGATGAAGATATTTAGATTCTGAGTGATTTCATTGTTTTATTTGATCCAGTTATGCCAGGCATACATGAATAACTGAATTCAACTGTCCTTTTCCAGGAAGCTAAAATAATACTTCTCCAGCAGTGATACAAGTCCTCAACCAGGGCTGATTCCATATTTTCTGTTTGGCAGATGTCAACTTCCTATATCTAAGAATTGCTAAGAAGCTATGAGAGCACACAGTCTTATGTGCCTCAGATGACTTAATTCATAAGTTGAAAATAGTTCACTATAAATTGTCCCAGACCACCCATTCCAAGAAGTGGCAGTACCAGGCACCTTGGTAAGTGTTTACTGTATACTGAATAAATAATAGCACCTCATTTATCTTTTCCTCCTTAGCTTACTCCTTTTGAAATAACTTTGCAAAAACACTTTGTTCCTAAATATGAATATGTCCTTGTGTTAACCTCATGCAGTAATAAAACACTAAGTCACAATTTTAAGAACAAGGAAAAAAAAATAACTTTCAAGCTCTCCAGAGTAAAATGTTCTAATCTCCCTTTTCTTCAATCAAACCACTTCTGCCTTCACAAATTTGTCAAACCACTATTATACCATCAAGATCCCTGGATGCCCATGCCCATACTCTCCTTATCTGACTCTGCAATGGAGAGTTAAGGAAACATTTCAGGGGTGAATATATAAATACCATATTACAGTTTGGTCTTTGTTTTTAGGAGAGAAAAATCAACCATTCTATATATATTATCTACTTTTAGCAGAGGAAATACATAAAAGCTCAGAAGGACATAATACATAACTATTTTATTTAAATGTATTTATCCAAATGCCGATGACCCTTGCAAAATATAAAAATAAAGTTCTAAGTATATGTACTATAAGTCTTATATATATTAAGTCTTGGAAGCTTTCCTTGTTTAACTATTATATAAATAAGTCACATAATGAATTTATTTTAAATCATTTTCAGGGAGAGTGATAATTAAATCTATGCCAAGAGTCAGAAAAGATTTAGAAGCCGTGTGAAGATTGGAAATTAGAAATAGAACATATAGATCCTGCTTGGAACATTAACTTTATCTAATTATACTTCTCTTAGAGTATGGTCCAATTTCAACCATTTTTTTTTCCCACTCCAGAGAAATCAATTCATGATTTCTTATTCTAACAATTCTATGGGCAAAAATGAGCTATATGATCATTTTCCTTTCATACTTTAAAAGATAAAGATACATGTTAAATTTGAATTGCTTTAGCTTTTGAATTTATTTTATATAAGTAAACTAGTCATCCTTATATGTAATAAAACAAATGAAGGGATAGTAATTTCCTTAAAAAAACAGAGGAAAGGAAAATAGTTTTACAAAACTGAAATTATGAAGAGAGAAAAAAATGTAGGGCATGTTGATCTTTATGGAATACTTTCTAAGTACTTAGATATAGTCACATAAATTTCCACATTCTTTATTCCACTTGCTTTCTTTGACAAGCTATCTCTTTCAATTAAAAGAGGTTTTTTTTTTTTTTTTAATATTTGACCATGTTTTATATTTATGTATTTTTTAAAGAGAGTATATGAGTGGCCAACGGACACATGAAAAAGTATTCAACATTACTAATGATCAGAGAAATGCAATTCAAAGCCACAGTGAGATATCACCTCACACTTGTCAGAATGGCTATTATCAAAAAGACAACAAAGAGTGACTGTTGGTGAGGACATGGAGAAAAAAAAAAAAAAACCCTATTCACAGTTGGTGAGATTATAAACTGGTGCAGCCCCTATGGAAAACAGTATGTAGATTCCTTAAAAAATTTTAAAAAGAACATATGACCAAGTAATCCCACTTCTGAAAATTTATCACAAGAAATTGAAAACACTAATTCAGAAGAATATATATACCTCTGTGTTTATTGCAGCATTATTTACAATACCCAAGATATGGAAGCAACCTGTTAACCGATGAATAGATTAAGCAGATGTGGTATATGATAAACATATTTAATATAAAATAGAATATTACTCAGTGGCAAAAAAGAATGAAATTTTGCCATTTATGACAACATGATGGATTTAGAGTGTATTATGATTAGTACAATAAGTCAGAGAAAGATAAATACTGTATGATTGCTCTTATATGTGGAATCTAATAAACAAACAAAACAAAAATAAATGAACTCACAGCTACAGCAAACAAACTGTTTTCCGATAGTTTCCAGGGAGGAGAGTACGGGGTTAGAGGGTGGGTGAAAAAGGCTAAGAGGACTAAGAAGTGCAAACTACCAATTAGAAACTTGAGATATAAATTACAGTGTAGGGAACACAGTCAGTAATGTTGTAATAATTATGCATGGTGCCAGATAGTACTTACTAGATGTACCATGGTGATCACTTCGTAAGCTATATAAATGTCTAATTACTATGTTGTTCACCTGAAACTAATATAATATTGTTTGTCAACTATAATTAAAAATAAATTTATAAAAAAGAAAGGTAATAGGTTGCGTTATTTATTTTTTTTTATAATTGATTATCACTTATTTGTCTTCAACAAATTTTCAATTCGTGAAGATATCATGAAAATGTTATTTGTATTTCCTTAAATAAGGGCTTGGAAAACTTTTGTTGAGCCAAGTAGTAAATAATTTAGGATTCTTGGACCATATAATCCATGAATTTCTGTTAGAACTATTGAACTGTCTGATACAGTATGGAAGCAGCCACAGGATAAGTAAATGAATGGATTTTGTGTTTCAAAACTTTACTTACACAAATAGATGGCAGGCCACATTTGGCTCATGGGCCATAGTTTTCCAACACCTGCCTTAAACTATTTCATTGTAAACATAGTGAAAACATACAAAACAGAAGAAAATCTCACCAATAAATTTAATAAGATAACTATCATTATTTTGAGTCAAAGTACATTTAAGTTGGACTTAGAAAATTTATGCTTACACTCACTTTGTCCTTTGTAACAGAAAAGCATACTTAGCACAAAATTAGTATGAAGTGGACAAGAACTAGTTTATTAACCTCATGAATTCAAAACCTTCTGCAATTAACCACTATACTGCACAGGATTTTTAATTCTAGGAGCCTTAAGGCCATGAGTTTTCTTTGAGCACAAATTTGACTAATCTCTAGTATTAGTATTTGACATTCTTATTTTTAAATTTCTAAATAATATAAAATTAGAATTCTAATTTTTGAGCTGACATGAAAATACATAATAAAAATTAACATTTTACAAGTTTTAGTTTTACTAATTTTTTGCTAAGATTTTTTTGTCATATAAAATAGTACAAAACAATATTTTTTTAAATATGTATGTAACATATAAATACTAGTGTATTTGTTTTTTGCTGCCTTAAGAAATTACTACACATTTAGCGGTTTAAAACAATACCCATATATTATCTCTAAGTTTTGTAGATCAAAAGTGTTATTACAGTGTCTCATAAGGTAAAAAATCATGGTATTGGCTGAACTGTGTTCTTTTTTGGGAGGCTCTGGGGATGAATCTGGTGCCAGTGCCATTCAGTCGTCTGGCCAAATTTAGTTTCTTGCAGGTGTAGGGCTGAAGTCTCTATTTTCTTGCAGGCTGTCAGCCAAGGCCCTCTCTTTGCTCCTGGAGACTGTCTGTATCTCTTCTCATGCTTTTAGTGTTGGCTCCCTCCAGCTATGGTAAGTGGAGGCCCACTCACACTTTGAAACTCCTCCTACCACATCTATTTAACTTCAGCTGAAAAAAATTCTCTGCTTTTAAGGGCTCATGTGATTAGGTTTGGCTCATTGAGATAATACAGAATAATATCCCTGTTTTGAAACCCTTAACCTCAATTATGTCTGAGAAGCCTGTTTTATCATGTCGCATAACATATTCATAGGTTCCTGGAATTAGGGTTTGGGCATCTTTGGGAAATTACTCTGCCTTCTACAATTTAGTGGTAGGATCAACATCAGTGTATCTACTAACCAGTTTATGAACAGATCATTTCTCTCAATTTCAAAATGTTATCTACCTTATATTTTATCTCCAGCTTCAGGAATAACTATTATTCTGAGTTGTGTTTACCATTTCTAATAACAATGGAATTTCTTTTTAGTAGGTGGCACACATTTTCAGTTTTAGTGGATCATGGGAAATAGAAGATGTTTTCCAATGAATAAATTTATATGACAATAAAACACTGTGTATTTCCATTATACCACATACTCACCAAAAATTAATATTTCACTTAAGTTTTTAAATATGTAGAGATATATAGTGATTAAATATTGTGGAGATGAGCCTTTTTTATATAGTTATTGGATATTTAATTTTTTTCTTCAGATAAATGCTATTTTTTCTACTAGTTTACAGATTTTTCTTATTTCTAAAAATCCTTCATGAATTTTAATTACATGTGTTCTTAGTTTATGATATGCTTTAAACTTCCTTTAATGTTTATGCAGAACAAATAGTGGGAAGGATAGGCATATTGAGAATGGAATAAAAGGGATGCAGAGAGGGATATTCTCTGGGAATATCTTCTGTGCATATCTGATGATAGAATCATGTTAACCTTTCAAATAGACAAATAAATAATTTAGTTAATGAAAAGGATGAAGGAAAACAAGAAATGGATTTTAAAAGTAATTATTCCTCTCACTTTACATTCACAAAGATATTCTGTATGTTTTTTCTGCTAATTTTATAATTTTGCTTTGAATATTTAAACATTTATTCTTTTTGGGTTCCATCTTTTTTGTTATGAGAAGTATCCAGTTGTACTTTTCTTCATTAAGGGGGCCAGTTGTCTAACTTCCTCTACTAAAGAAATGCTTTTGCCCTATTGCTTTCTTTTATTTGTGGCAGTCCTTGAGCTCTCTATTCTTTCTTCATTGCTCTGTCTGTTCCTGTGACAACATGTCATTTTATTACTTTGCTTTTGAAGTGCAGGCAATCCTCACTTTGTATGGTTCTGATCTGCATGAATTTCAGTTACCTTGGTTTAGTTAAGTAACACCAGTCCTTCAACAAAATTCAAACTTTAATTGCATGGGTAAATTAATTGTGAGTAATTGCGTACAGCAAACATTTCACTGCTAGCTTTTCATTTCATGTATTACTGAGTAAATAAAAGGTTACTTCAGAATCAGAGACCAATCATGTCACTTCATTCAAGGCTGTTGGTAATTGGTCACTGTGCATCTGTTATTCATTTAACACAGAGACAGTGAAGCATGTAATTGTGTTATCTCATAGTGTCCCACTGATACACTCATATGATATTGTATACAAAAAATAGATAATCAAAATAAGAAATTACCTCCCAAAATGAAAGTACCATAAAGAAATGAAAAATGCTAATACAATAAGTTGACCAAATATAAATAGAGTTATAGAAGAAATAACTAACCATAAGAATGGTGACACTGCTGCTATTAGAGAGATCAGAGGAAATTAGTGAAGGTGAATTTATCAGCATAAATGAGAAAAGTAGTTTTGATGAATAAATGAATATTTCCAGAGGTGATGACACCAGCCAAAATGTTCATCTGAAAGGAACTCATAAAGGTAGTTCAGGACATTGGAAGTGCAAAGGATAAAATGTTAGAAGCTGATCCAAACCTAGAAAGGAATATAATAATCTTTTAAACCATAGAAAAGATGCTCACTCCATATCACAAATTATGTAATAGAAGGGAAAGGGAAACAACACTCAAACTACTCTTCGTAATTTTTTACAATTAACTAGAACACTTTCTCAATATATCTAATGTTTTATATCACAGTGCACTGAATATTAGTTTTATTTTTTTATGTGTATACATTTATAACCAATATTAGGAGAATTTAATGTTTTGAGATAAAAAATATAAAGGTTTTGGAACAATAGTAATTTTCCCATTGATTATATAGATTATGTATGATTTTGGCCTCCATGGTCATTTGTGTGTGTGTGTGTGTACATGTATACGTGTGTGGTTTCACACCATGGTAAAATTTGAGGATTGCCTGTACATACTAATATTTGGTAGGACAAATTCCTGACTTTTTTTAAACAAGAGTTACTAGTTTTTATAGTCCATTATTTTTACATTTGAATTTTAATTTGGGTTTTTGACTTTTTAAAAAACTCCATATGTTTAGATTTAGGATTGCATCAACTCTAGATTAATTTAGGGGGAATTTTATAACATTAAGTCATCTCATCTAAAAGAATTTAATATACGTATTCAGGTCATCTTCTGTATCCTTTACCATGATTCATTGAATCTAATATGTTATTTGATTGGAAGATATACCATTATTTTATGGATAATTAAAAAAGAAAAAGGAAATTTTGTTAACTAAATTATGACATAATGTTTTCATACCTTATCAATTATAATATATTCTAAATTTGAAGATGTTATAAAGTGGGAAAATTTAGAACATATAGAATAATCCTTAGAGTTTTAAATCTTTTTCCTTAGAAATCTTATTAACTCTCAGTTATGTTAATTCTGTTATATTATATGTGATGTATAACATAGGCTCTTGTGAATGATATTTTATTTTTAGTAAATTTTGGTGCTTCGTTAAGAAATACTATTAATTTTTACATTTGATTTTAAAATGGCAAATATGTGAAAGCCTCTTATTCTAATAGTTTGTATTTTGATTGTATTGAGATTTTTGATAGATCATAGAATCCCTAAATAATGACTTATTTTTTTATTCCTACCTAATCCTTACCTTCTTGTTTCTTAAATTTTCTTCCATTTATAGTATAGACCAGTAGGGCCATAAATATATTAAATACAATTGTGATATATGTGATACTTGTAATAACATTAGCAGTAGCATTTGGCTGCAATTAAAACCACCTTCTTGAAAGAGGGAAGGCTATTTAGATTTCTAAGTGGTCCTGAAATTATGAGTTTGTAACAAATGGAAACCAGTAAGACTAGAAAGTTATAAAATAACTTCCTAATAGTTTTCAGGGAGTTTATAATATTTGTGTAGGATTTCCTCAGTTAACCTCATCTGTCACAGAGGAATTTAATCTTTATGTCTGACATTAAGTGGTCCAGAAATTACGATTTTAATTATAGTTGTTATTTATGTTTCTTTCATTGTTCTGTATCTTATTTTTATTAGTGCCTTCTTTTGCTTAAAAACTAAATATTGAATATGCCAATTTTTGTTAAATTTATTTATATATTAAATAGAATTTAATCGCAGTGACATAGCATTGAGGCTATACAATTTAACAAAATATGCTAAATAATTCTCTAGGAGGAAAAAAATTTAAAAAAATAAACCAAAGATATGTTGACAGAATCATTTCATAACAAAAATGTCATTACATGAATTAGATGATGTAGCACCTTAAGATAATTTAGAATTTCACGACATAGCATATAAAAAAAACAGAAATACAGATGAAATGGAGGTCAATACATTAATATAAAAATATTAAAAATAAGAATATACTAGGAAAGAACATCCAAAACATAAAATAAAGGAAAAAATAGAATTATCAGGTGTACAACTCTACACCAAATAACATCATAAATTAAACTTAACTTAAAAATTTTCATTACACTAATATTTATAACACTAATGTGGGTTAAAATCTAAATATCTACAACATTTGCAGAGATATATCACAGTATATCCACTTACTAAGTAAACTATTAAGAGTTATGATTACAGACTCCACGACCGCCACTGAGCCACTCCTCACCGCCTCGTTCTGCTTCCTCTGCAACCATGTCTGACAAACAGATATGGCTTATTGAAAAATTCGATAAGTCGGAATTGAAGACAGAAACACAAGAGAAAATCCCACTACCATCAAAAGAAACGACTGAACAGGAGAAGCAAGCAGGCGAATCGTAATGAGGCACCCACCGCCAATATGCACTATACATCATTCCACAAGGATTGCCTTTTTATTTTACTTCTTTTAGCAAGGAGGTTGGATCAAGTTTAAATGATTGTGTTGCCCCCTTTCACATCCAAGAACTACTGACAATGAAGGCCTCACCTGCCTCTCCCACCTGCCTGTCTGGCTGGCAGGGAAGAAAAAGAACTTGCATGTTGGTGAAGGAGACAGTGAAATCTAGAGTGAAACCAAGCTGGTCCAAGGTGTCCTGCAGGTTATAAATGCAGTTTAATCACAGTACCATTTTTTTGTTATTGTTCAAATGATTTTAATTATTGGAATGCATAATTTTTTAAATATGCAAATAAAAATTTTAAAACTCGAAAAATAGTATGATTACATAAAAATTAGTAATATGGAAAATAGTGAAAAATATAGAATACCAAAATACACATACTCTATAATCTCAACTATATAAAAATATACCCTAACAATTAAATCAAATAGATAATCATGTTAATCGTTGTTGTTACTCTTTGGTAAATATCTCCATCTGTTTATTTTCAAATTTTTATATTTTAATGCATTTTCTACAATTAACATATATTCTTTTATAATTAAAAGATTAGTAAAATTAATAAAAGGAAATATAAAGATCATCTGTGTTCCTAGTTTGCTTTTTACAATTGTCTTTTGTTAATATTAGCCTATGTCTTTAAATTCTGGAGTTTTTTCCCTCTTCACTATTGCCTATTATTAATTCTCATTAATTCAGTCATCTCATTTCTGTTTTCTGATTTTTATCATTGTTAGTTTTTGTTGTTTGTTTTCAGCATACTGCTAATAATACATGTTCCACAACCAGAACAGTCTAGCATTTTTAATCATGTAGGCTTTTTAAAATGAAGACATCAAGATTAGTTTAAAAAATTAAATTCATAAACAAACTGAATAATTCAGTGATTTATTTTTTACAATGCCAGACTCTACTCCTCAATTAAAATTAAAGAACCCAGACACATTAATATCTACCATAGTCCCAACTGCCCTAACAACTACTGTAGACATGCTAAATCTTAGTTTGATCTATGTAATGTAAATGGAAACAATGGTTATGATTTTTAAAAAACTAATTTATTAAGTTTATGATTTCTTAGGTTTTGTTAATTTGAAAAACTTGCTGTCATATTTTTATATTGTGTTATAATAATGTCGATAATTAACAATTAACTAATAGAAAGTTCTTAAGTGACACTCCTTCAAGTAAGAAAAATATATATTTTTAAATATGAAAAAATATAAACTTCCACATTTTAATATTACCTTATTATAATTATGATGGTTTTAACAACAGGCACAAAATAGGCATAAAATGGAGAATAAAGAAATTTATTGATTTTAAATATTGATAGATTCACAAACATAAATTGTGACTATTTCATTCATACAACACAGTTTAAGTGTTTTGCTAAAAGTTTTCACTTGAGGTATATTTTAATTTTCTAATTTTTGAATTTTCAAACTGAATGAAATATTATTATAATCTCACATTTTTACTTCATTGCTCCCTACATCTACAACCACATGATGCTTTACTGTACTCTTGAGTATTTCAGTTTTCCAACAAAGTATCATTTTTGCATCTTCTAATATTTTGTTTTGTGGAAAATACCAAGGCTTTACTATATATTTTTTATTAGTACCAAAATATCTTTTTCAGTCTGGATAAATAATCTTCACACACAACTGTGAATTACATGGGGATATATACCATGATTTTTACTTGGAGCATAACCAAAACTTGAAACAAGTGAATAAACAAAAATTCAGAATCCTTGACAAGAGTGCCCTTTTTTTATTTGTATGTTTATTTATTTATATACAATAATATTTTGATTGCCTATTATAATTGTTATACATATCCCCAGATATTTTATAACACAGAATGGCATTAAAACAGTGTAACTTCTAGACTTTCTAAATGAGGACATCTAAGATTAGTTAAAAAATGAAATTCATTGTTTCAACAACAGCATACGACAAAAACATTTTTAAAATAAAGAGAACATAGAACGTAATACAAAATATATTAGAACATAATATGACATATTAATGTATGAAATTAAAGGAGCAAAATATAACATTCCATATTTTTTTTCCTTAAATGTATATTTCTATTTTGCTCTTTTTGCTGAATCACAGAATGCCACTGAAATCTAATTATTATCATAATCTTCTGAATAAGAATTCTCCCTTGAGTATGTTTATTATGTCATTTATCATTTTGTTTTAGATAAATAAAACAGTGGAATTCTTATAAAGCTTTCATAAAGGTAATAATCCCAATCACATAGGCTGTCTTTATATTATATGTTTTGCTATTTTTATGAAGATGCACCTGGGTGGGGATTTTGGTCATATTCTCATATTTTTACTTAGGAATTAATTGTTCAAACACCTATTGTTTATTATAAATTTTCTAAAATGAAAATGTGGAACGATTTCAAAATAAAAACCAAGGAGATTAAATTACAGTCTCATAATTTATTAGCAACGGGTGTATATTGCTTAAAATCTGCCAAACTTCCATCCACCTCAATATTAACTTAATAATTATAACCTAGACTATAGTTAATATTTTAGTCAGTTTTTAAAAGAAAATAAAGTTGCCCAAAAACATTATCGACCTTGAGATTCATTAGCTGAATATCTTGAACACTGTTAATTATTTTAGAATATTCTTACTGAGTTAAAACAGGAAAAACGCAGCCAGTACAATGAATTTAAAAGTGAATATTTCTGAAGTCTAAGTTAGGGAATAATATAAATTATCTTTGCATATATTGAATAACTTCCAAAAATGATTTCACGTCACTACTGCTAAATTGAGGAGGTTTCCATTTGCCTAAAGAAACACTGAGTACTCCAATAAAGTCATTTCATTTCATTCAAAATGATGAATATGCCTAAAAACATAAAACATAATATATTGATGAAAGTCATAAGGTTTGTGATATTTTTAAATGGCTGAACCATTTATATATTTACCAAAATTATATACCCTTCCAAATACGGGTGTACCAAGCAGACTTTTTTTATGATTTGGCATTTAATTATCTTCTCACAAACCTCTACAAATCTGGAACTTAATGGATGGCATTATTATTAATTTGAATTGCATATGCATCTTCCAATTTGCTATAAACTTTCTCTGTCTTTAGTGATTAAACAAGCAAGTCATTGATAAATCTGCCAAATAGTGTCAAAGCCTTTCAACAATATTTATTCTATTTTATTCAATTAATTAAATTGTCTGTGTGTAGTATGTATGTATGTAGTTTGACTAGAGCCTAAAAAAGAAATATTAGATAACACTATAAATATTATGTGTATTAACTTGGAATAGGGAAGCCTGATAAAAATGGGCTAAAATTGAATGTCGATTAATTAATTTTTCTCTATCAAAATATTTAAGCATTGTTAAACAAAGTATAATTAACTATTAACTAACCTAAAACACATGGAATAGTCTTGAGAAAATGTTTTTAATATGCATATAAGGATTAAGTAAGGTTGAGAGTGACAGAATATAAAATAAATAGGTATGTAAACAAGATAGAAGTTTATTTCTCTTTCATATACATTATGTCCAGAACTAATCAGCCCACAACTGACTTGGATGATCAGACCTTTATATGGGATCTACCTTCTTCTGCATTCACTGTTGCTCTGACTTCCTTATTTCAGATCATCTCATGATCCAGCAATCATGCCAACATTTCAGGCAGCAGTAAAGAAGGGTGACAAAGAAGGGCATACCTCTTCCTTTTGAGGACTATTTCAGCTGTCCCACCTGACATTTTCCCTTACAACTCATTGGGCAGAATTTAATCTTATGGTCATACTTAGAAGACAGAAATGCCATGATTACATCTACAACTGGAAAGAATTATATTAAGGGAAATGCAGAAAAGGGACATCAAAATTATTAGTAAATCAAATTTTTTAATGTATTGGTGATCATTTTATTTTCTTTTACACTTTATTTTTTTTATATTTTTGCATGTGAAGTATATTTTTCAGAAGATTTATTAGGAAGAAAATTGGATGCCTTTATAAAAACTTTATCAAAGCCCTTTTTTCCTAAATAATATTTTTCTAGTTATCTTACTTTTCTTTTCTAGAAGGTATTTAGTCTTCATATAATTTCATTCTGCCCTATAAAAATAATGTAAGTAATAAAAATATTTACATTATAGTATGTATATTTAACTCTAATATATGACATTTTAACCTTAGTTGTACAAATAATCACTGTTATGGAATTAGTATTTCAGGCAATAAGAAATGACTATTGTAACCAAAAAAAGTAAGTAGTCATTATAAAGTGAGCAATCATATTTGAAGGATTATGCAAATATTTGACAAATCTGTCCTTTAATAGATTCAAGATCTAATGGAAACTTATTCTGCTTTTACTGGAAACAGTTATTTAAATAGGGCATTAACAGTGGAGGATATTAAAATAAAGGTAATTTTTTAAAAATTTACTTACATGCATAATTCGGATAACCAAGGTATTAAGAGTTTGTTTGGTTTTGCTTAATAACTGAATCACTTTAGTTCATGTTTTCACCTTCCTTGACTTTTTGGAAGGCCTCTCTTTCCCATGTTTTCTTGTCATAATATTTTCTTTTTCATTTCTTTCTTTATTTCCAAATAATGCTTATATATTTTCTGATCCTGGTGGCTAGAATATGAGTAAAAAAGTCTACTTGGTTTAGTCAATGGAACAATTTTTTCTGCAAATTATGTTTCTGCTATTGCAATCTACTGCCTTGGCTCTTGTATTACTTTGCCCAAAGTTGATACACTTGCTTAATCTCCCCCACCCCCGGGAAGAGGTTACTTCAAAATGGAAACTTTAACAGTAACCAAAGATAATTTTAATGTTGAATATCTTAAATGTGAACCTAAATATATTTCTCCTAATATCACAATAAAAAGTTTCTAAATGAAGCCTTCATTGGGAGTTCTCTCTTTAACTCTATTCTTGATACCAAATAAAACTCAAGAGACCTTAGGATCAAGAAGTCCCTATGCACTTATATAAGTTTTCTGTCTTCTACTTGTGCAAGAGTCAGGCAGAGTACATGTATCGGTCTTAACAGAGTCCTGCACTTTCTTGTCAACTGCACATTTAGAGTCTTAACTTTATTAGTAGATGTCCAAAGACTGCAGGGAGGGCATGTACATGAGAACTATGCATTTAGCTTTTAGAATTCTCTGGCTTGAAAGACTGTCCAATAAGTAAAATTACAGATAAATTGTTAGATGGTGTGGGGTTACCCCCAGGTTAGAAAATGCTACCCATCATCAGTTTTTCCTTACTAAAACATTGTATTTCAGTTGGGGGTTTATATTCCTCTGTTGAAAGGAGACTATTTAAAAGGCTTAATTGTAGTTAAAGAGCTTTCCTCAGGTGATGTCCATCAGGGAGCACCAGAGGTCATGCTATTCCCTAATTAAAACCGGTTTGGGTTTTGTAGGATAGCGGAAGGTTCCGCATGCCTCCTTCTAGTGTTGGCTCAGGCAGCAGTTTTTGTCTTTAACTGAAACTTGCGACTAAAGGTTGTTCCTGCGTTTGTGCCTCCTGCTCTCATTGCTGTCATCCTGCCTGATAACCGTTAAAACAGTACTTTCTGTTTCTGAAAGGCTTGCGGTTGGTGAGTCAAGTTTCACCAAAAGGAAGAGGTAAGAAAGGAGGCTAAGGTAGAAGGCAAAGGAAAAGCAGAATTTTTCTACCATATTTGCTTTAGACCTTTCACACCTATAAAGATTCAACTTGTTTGATAGCACAGTTCAATTCAAAAAGTATCTTTTCTTTGGTGAAAATTGCTTTAAGTATGTTTTTGAGGAAAAAAGAAAACTTTCTATAATATTGGAGGCTGCATTTTGATATCTCTTTGTTGTTTATATCTTTCTACCTCATATGTAAGTGGTTCAAAGGACAGCAAAATTTATCAATGGTCTTGTCTCTCCTCCTTCTCAACAAATATCAATTGAAATGAATGTAAACACAGAATAAAATAATTTACCCAGCATATTTATAAAAGAAGAAGAGGGACAAGTAGAACCATCTGGAATTTATAGATTATGTAGCAGGATGTTCACAGTTGCAAAGTTTTTAATAACTTTTGAAATTGAAAATGGGTAATTATTGAGGATCAATTTTATGAACCTGATTAAAGCTTTTAGACTAGTATAGAATTATGCAATATTTTAAATGATAACACCAAATAAATGAAGCTGAGTAGAGAATAGAAATGTAGTCGGAAATAAGAAATAATATTTTAAGTGGTAAAATATAGCAGTTTCCTAACAAACTACCTTAGGCAATATAGTCTATTTTATATCATGCTGTATAAAAGGGCTAAATTTTATATTAAAGATTTTATCTTTTTAATTTTTTTATTTTTTTAAATTACAGCTGAAATACAACATTATATTAGTTTCAGGTGTACAACATAATGATTAGACATTTCTATAGCTTACAAAGTAATCACCTTGATAAGTCTAGTACCCATCTGACACCACACATAGTTATTAAAATATTATTAACTATATTTCTTATGCTATACTTTACATACCCATGACTGTTTTGTAACTACCAATTTGTACTTTTTAATACTAATTCCCTCCCATCTGGCAAGCTTCAAATGTTCTCTATATCTATTAACATGTTTCTGTTTCATTGGTTTATTTATTTCTTTAAATACTATATATAAGTGAATATGGCATTTATCCTTCTCTGTCTGACTTGCTCTACTTAGCATAATACCCTTTAGGTCCATCCATGTTGTTACAGGTGGTAAGATTTTAGTCTTTTTCATGAATAAGTAACATTCCATTGTATATATTTACTGCTTTTTCTTTATCTGCTCGTTCATTGATGGACACCCAGGTTATTTCCGTATCTTAGATATTGTAAATAATGCTGCAGTTAGCATATGGAAGCACACGTCTCTTCGAAGTAATATTTTAGGTTTCTTTGGATGAATACTCAGGAGTGGGATTACTGGGGTCCTTCTCTGTCTTTACTATTAGCCTTTGTTTTAAAGTCTATTTTGTCGGGTATAAGTATTGCTACCCTGGCTTTGTATTTTTGTTTGTTTTTGTTTTGTTTTGTTTTGTTGTTTCCGTTTTCATGAAACATCTCATTCCATCCTTTTACTTTCAGTATGCTATGTCTTTCAACCTGAAGTGAGTGTCTTATAGGCAGCACATGCAGGGGTCTTGTTTTCTTATCCATTCAGCAGCCCCATGTCTTTTAATTAGAGTATATAATCCACTTATATTTAAAGTAATTTTTGATATATATGTAGTTATTGCCATTTTATTATTCATGTTGTTTTTAGTTTTTTGTGTTTTTTTTTTTTTTTTTCCTTCCTAAAGAAATTCCTCTAATATTTTTCATAATACTGGTTTGGTGATGATGAACTCCTTTAGCTTTTTCTTGTCTGGGAAGCTCTTTATCTGTTGTTTGATTCTAAATGATCGCTTTACTAGGTAATCTTGGTTGTAGGTCCTTGCCTTTCATCATTTTGCATATTTCGTGCCAATTCTTTCTGGCCTGAAGTTTCTGTTTAGAACTCAGCTGACAGTCCTATGGGAGCTCCCTTGTAGGTAACTAGCTGCTTTTTTCTTGCTGCTTTTAAGATTTTCTCTTTGTCTTTAAACTTTGGCAAGTTAATTATTATGTGTCTTGGTGTGGGCCTGTTTGGATTCATCTTGTTTAGGACTCTCTGACCTTCCTGGGCTTGTATATCTATTTCCTTCACCAGATTAGTGAAGTTTTTCATCATTATTTCTTGAAATAGGTTTTGAATCGCTTGTTCTCTTTCTTCTACTTCTGGTACCCCAGCAATGCGAATGTTGGTACTCTTATGTCTCAGAGGCCCCTTAAACTATCTTCATTTTTTTTTTCTTTTTGCCATTCTCACTGGGTGTTTTCTACTATCTTATCTTCCAAATCGCTCATTTGACCCTCTGCTTCATCTCCTGTTGATCCCCTCTAATGTATTCTTTATTTCAGTTATTATATTTTTCATTATGTTTTCTATCCCCATTCTTGTTTCCTTTCTCTTTGTTGAAGTTTTCACTGAAATCATTGGGCATCCTTACAACTAGTGTTTTGAACTCTGCATCTGTTAGATTGCTTGTCTCCATTTTGTTTAGTTATTTTTCTGGAACTTTATTCTGTTCTTTTATTTGGGACATAAAGGTTTTATTTTTTATCTGATTTAAAAATAATTTCACTCATTTGCACAAATTTCTAATGTATGCATATTATTTCTTTATATATACATATTAAATGTATATTATTGCATTGATTATAATGTGACATGTATTTTATGATATAATGAAAGGCATTATATAGTATAACTTTCAGATGCTTGAGGGAATTTGTATAAATCAAATTCTATATATTCTGTACTATAGTTATATTGAATTTTAATGAATAACTAATTTAATGTTTAATTTTTATTAATTTTAAAGATGTGAAAGTCTGTTTTTGTAACGTGGAACCAAGGTGATCAGGTATTTCATTTTACTAGGAAACAAGATTACCTTTGTGAGTTTAAATATGAAGAATTACCAGAGGGTAATGTTAATCAAATGGTATCAAAAGGCAGACTATTGTTTAGGTAATGAAGTTTAAGTGTTAATTTCCTCACACATAATTCCCTTTCAAGGTCTTGGGAAGGGCCCTAGGGAATAGGAAGATTCATGGAATATCCTGATATTGCATGCACTTCTTTATGTAGCACTTCTGGAGAAGTTCAAGATTAATTACTCAGAATGGGTTAATATATATATATATATATATATATATATATATATATATATATAATATAATATAATATATATAATATATGTAATATATGTAACATATAATATATATAATATATATAATAAAACATAATATATATATATATATATGTATGTATATATATATATATATATATACACACAAAACTTTATTAAATAGCTCCTCTGTGACAGTCAAGGGCGATCTGTCACATACTTGTGAAACCAAACAGAAGTAATCATGTAGAGATTAGCAATTTAAAAGAAAATATACAAATGAATTTATGTTTATCAATTTTGATAATCCTACAAAGGAAAGAAGCAGGGTAATATAAAACAATAATAATGGTGACTTACTTTAGAATGTATAAATAAGAGAGTCACAATATGTTATTAAAATAAAATCTTTATTTTTAGAGAATTTATTGCATAGTGTAAGAATGTAGAAATAGAAAATTGAGAAAAAAGAGAATACTAACACTGGAACCATCCATTATTAAAGAGAAGGTAGAGATGCAGGTGCCTTTACATTTGTATAATAAATCATTCTAAAGTCTTGCCGAAAACTACATTTCCACCACATATATAATCATGCCTATGCTTCTGTTGATCCCACTCTGCCTCAACCATAGTATATGTATTAGTTATCAATTCCTATGCAACAAATTACCACAACAATTAGAAAATTAAAATACAAGAGTTATTATCTCACATTTTACATAAGTCAGAAATCTGGATATAGCTTAACTGGGTAATGCTGGCTTAGCCTCTTTCACAAGGTTGAAACCAAGGTGTTATCTCAGGCTATGATCTCAACTGAAGCATTGGCTGAGGGAGGATCCACTTCAAGCTTACTCACAGATTGTTGAGAGGCTTCAGTTCCTTGCCAGCTGTTAGCTGGAGGCCTCCCTTATGTCCTTACTTTGTTGGCTATGCAGTAGGTCAGCACATGATATGGTGGCCAGCTTCCCTCAGAGTGAGAGTAAAAGATGGCAAATAAGAAGGAAACCAGAGATTTTTTTGTGAACTTATCTCAGAAGTAACATCTCATCACTTTTACTGTCTTCTGTTTGTTAGAGGCAATTTATTAGTTCCAGCCCACACAAAAGAGTCAATATTATACAAAGATGTGAAAACGGGTTGGAATCACTGGGAACTCTATTTAGAGGCATCCCTACCACATCATGATACACCCTTTTTCCCCTAAACTATAACTCAGTTTTAGGGTGAATAATCATTTTGGTTTGACTGTGAATGTCCCAGTTTTAATACTAAAATCACACATCCTAGAAAACCCTTCAGTTCTGGGCCATCAGCGACAGTTGGCTAACTACTTACACTTTCAAAATTCAGGATTCTGTATAGAGACTTCTACTTACCTTGTCTCAATAGCCCTTTCTTTTTTCTACTAGCATAAAACTACTGAAACTCATGACACTCTTAAATATTTTCTCCTCAGAAAATTCTCCCTATCTTCAATTCAATGTTTGCAGTTGCTTCTCAACTAAAAAAAAAAAAAAAAAAAAACAAAAAGCAAACAACAACAACAACAACAAAAATGAGGGTAGTGGTTTGTAATGCTATACTTACTTCTCTTGATTCCCTTCTATCAAGACATGGGTCCTTCCTTCTCCCCCTGCCAAGACTAGAATGGAGGAAGGAGAGAGAGTGGTTGATTCACCTTTGTATTTATGATACATAGCTCAGTGATTGGTAATTTTGCAGGCAGAATCTGAAATTTATAGAAGAGAAAATATGACCTCATGAGGGTGAAAAAAAAGTCCAAATTCATTCAGCCAATAAACAGAGGAAAGAAAACCTGGAATTGTGCTGATATTGATGATAAGTTATGGTATTGATGACAAATTTATGTATAAAACTCTTCCATTATAAACAATGGCCTATACAAAATTGTATAGTAAACAATAAAAAGTCTATATATTTTTATACACCAAAAACATAATACTTGAAGAATTTTTTTTTCAAAAAATGCAGACATTTCATAATTAATATGGTCACAGTCTATATTTGGAGAACTCGAGCTATAAGGATGTTGTGAATAGAGCATCCTGAGCTCTCTGCATAAGCACTGGTAGATTAGAATTATAAGTGCTTTAAGATTCAGTAAAATAGCTTTCAAAACTATATTATCTAATCCAAGGAACAGGAGCCATCTGGAGTTATACTTTTCTTCTAGGTAATTATTTGATCTTTGAGAAGCTTTTTCTACCTAATGATACTGGGCCTGGAGTGGGAGTGTAACTTACATATAAGGATGAACAATGATTGTTTGACTTTTATAGATAGATAACAAAAATTAAATAATGTAAGATAGTGACTGAAGAGAGACAATTTCCCAAAGTGAACAGATTTTGAAGGTAGAGAGAGATGATTCCTGCCTCCCTCCCCCTTTTGAATTAAACATAATAATTCAGAAGTATATTAACAAAGGCTAGGAGCTTGGAGATGATTTAGAGGTCAGTATTAATTAAGTTATGTTACCTTATTTACATCACCATTTCTTGACCTGGTCTGTGACACATACTTTTGGTTGCCTATTCACATGTATATTGCTTCATTTTTGTTATTTGAATGCCAATAGATAAATCATGATTAATATAAACTGCTATGGTCTTCATATTTCCTTTTGCCAGATAGTATATTGGCTTGTTCATCTGACCTATATTGAAACAATGATATTTCTAAGAAAAAATTTTGTTCCCCATTTGAAAGAGAGAACTAGGTGATTACAGTTTAATTTTGTCATATTGCTAAATATCAAGAATATGATATTCAAATTTATGGCAACGGCCTTCCCTATCATGAACAGGGACATCAATAATATACTGAGTAAGAAGGGAAAAATGGAAAAGAAAGCTTAGATCCATGAGTTCTTCAGTAAATCAAATGAATTAGTGCCCCAAAACTAGATCTAAATTCCTATAGCCTCTTCTTAAGTGTTTTCTTTATAATTTCAAGCTGCAAG
Organism: Eidolon dupreanum; assembly: GCA_028627145.1. Lineage (NCBI taxonomy): Eukaryota > Metazoa > Chordata > Mammalia > Chiroptera > Pteropodidae > Eidolon > Eidolon dupreanum. Next base: position 26,179,144 of record CM053508.1, read on the forward strand.
TATTTGGATATTCTGTCCTAGCAATTGAATACATCCTAACTAAATAAAATAATTATATAGTACAATTATTAGTGACTTATGTAGAAAAAAACCTTTGAATAAAATTGAAAATGAATGTACTTATATGATCATATTTTTGAAGACCAATCAACTTAAAAAACAACAGTCCAGATTTTCTAGTAGTCTAGAATTTAAAATATGAACAAGTATAATTTTTAATGGCAAAAAAAAAAAAAAAAAACCAAGATAGTTTAATTATGAGAAATCTCCTTTCATTCTGATAAACCAATTATTGGTACACATACACACACACACATACTTCTGAATAATATCTGTTTTATGTATGTGTTTCTGCTAATATTTTATTGTAATTGAAAGTATAATGTAAGTATTTAACAACTAGTAGGGGCTTATTGGCCTCTGATTTTTGGTAAAAAATGTTACTAGATGTTGTTAATATTAATAGTTCTAGGTGATAATGGAGTAAGATTAGAGTAATTTTCTCTTTGTCATCTCATCAACAATAAAAATGACATTTATCAAGCTATATGTATATATTTTTCCTAAATAGTCTCACTTTGCCATTGGTAAGATCAACATAATAGGAAATCAAGACAGCACCTTCACTCACTAATTTTCACTGTGGTTAATCGTTGAAACCATTAATGAAACCCTTGTGCTTTTCCGGCTATCTAACTTGAACTTGTTCAGCAAATTTTGTCTGCATTAGTAGCCATGGTAACTTCAGGTTAAATATTGAGTGCTGGCCTTCCAACTGTTAAAACCCTCTAAGTCTTCTTTAAGACCATAGTATATCTCCACAGAGACATAAGCATGCAAAACAATAGAAACTTTTATTCAGTTCCAAGGAAAAATGTAAAATGTCACGATCAATCCATTTTTTATAAAGTTAAATAGAAGATAAAGTGCAAATATTAACAAAACTATTTTTCCCCTGAGGTGGTAAAACAAATGGCAAATTTTATAGCAATTATATAAAGGTTTTATGTAAACATCATTAGCACAGTTACATGCTTAGCTACTCAAGGGACTATTGAAGAAAGAGTGGGAAAACAGGGTAGCTCAAGACCAATATAATATAAAAACTTTATTGTCCCATTTAGGTGCATATTTATAATATATGGTTTTATGAAATGTCCTCTTAATTGAGACTAAAAAACACTGCATAAACACTTTTTTTAAAAGTGTTATTTTATTAATTTCAGGTGTACAGTAAATTGGTTAGACATGTATACATTTTAAAAAATGATCCCCTAATTACTCTTTCTCTTGTCTGGCTCTCCACCTAGACATTATATCAATGCTGACTGCATTCCCTATGCCGTGCTCCCTATCTCCATGACCATCAACTACTAATTTGTACTCCTTTAACTCTTCATCCAAATTCTCCCAGGCCCCAATCCCCCTCACTAGATTGTCCTCTATATTTGCGAGTCTGTTTTTGAATAGTTTGTTCTTTTTGTTCCTTAGATTCCATATATAAGTGAAATCATATGGTATTTATCTTTCTCTGACTTATTTCACTCAGCATAATAACCTCTAGGTCCATCCATGTCATTACACATGGTAGGATTTCATTTGTTCTTAATGGCCGAGTAATATTCCATTGTATATATGAACCATAACTTCTTTATTCAACGATCTGTTAATGGGCATTTAGGTTGCTTCCATTTCTTGGCTATTGTGAGTGGTACTGCCATGAACATAGGGGTGCATAGATCTTTACGAATTATTGTTTTGGTTTTCTTTGGATAAATACCCAGAAGTGCAATTGCTGGGTCAAAAGGTATATCCATTTTTAATTTTTTGAAAAACCTCCAGACTTTTCCACAGTGACTGTACCAATTTGCAATCCCGCCAACAGTGTATGAGAGTTCCCTTTTCTCCACATTCCCACCGACACTTGTTTTTTGATTTATTGATGATAAGCCTTCTGACAAGTATGAGGTGATATCTCATTGTGGTTTTAATTTGCATTTCTCTGATGATTAGTGACCTTTAGCATCTTTTTAAATGTCTATTGGCCATCTGTATTTCCTCATTGGAGAAATACCTGCTCAGGTCTTCTACCCATTTTTTAATTGATTTGCTTTTTTTTTTTTTTTTTTTTTTTTGTAATTGAGTTGTATGAGTTTATATATTTTGTATATTAACCTCTTATCAGATGTATTATAAGCAAATATCTTCTCCCATTCAGTCAATTGTCTTTTTGTTTTGTTGATATTTTCCTTTGCTGTACAAATTTTTTTTTAGTTTGATATAGCCCCATTTGTTTATTTTTTCTTTTGTTTCCCTTCCCTGAGGAGATATATCCAAAAAGAAATTACTGCTAACAATATCCAAGAGCTTACTACCTATGTTTTCTTCTAGATGTTTTACAATTTAGGTCTTACATTTAAGTTTTTGATCCATTTTGAGTCTGTTCTTGTATATAGTGTAAGAAAATGGTCCAGTTTCTTTTCCATGTATCTGCCCAATTTTCCCAACACCATTTATTGAAAAAACCATCTTTACCTCATCTATATACTTGCCTCCTTTGTCATATATTAAGTGAGTATATAGTCATGGATTTATTTCTGGGCTCTCTGTTCTATTCCGTTGATCAATGTATATGTATTTATGCCAGCGCCATGCTGTTTTTATTACTGTAGCCTTGTAATATGGTTTGATATCAGGTAGTGTGAGACCTCCAACTTTGTTCTTTTTTCTTAAGATGCCGTGGCTATTCGGGGTCTTTTATGGTTTCATATAAATTTTAAGATGATTTGTTCTAGCTCACTGGAAAATGTCATTGGTATTTTGATAATGATTGCATTGAATCTATAGATTACTTTGGATAGTATGGCTATTTTAATGATGTTCATTCTTACTGCCCATGAGCATGGTATATGCTTCCATTTTTTTGCATCTTCTTCAGTTTCTTTTTCAATGACATAATTTTCTGAGAACAGATCATTTACTTCCTTGATTAATTTGATTCCCAGGTTTTTTTTTTTTCTTATAGTTTTCAATGTAATTCTAAATGGGATTAATTTCTTAATTTCTCTTTCCAAAAATTCATCATCGGTCTATAAAAATGCCACTGACTTCTGAATATTTATTTTGTATCCTGCTACTTTACTGAATTCATTGATAAGTTCTAACATTTTTTTTGGGGGGGGGATCTTTAGGGTTTTCTATATATAGTATCATGTCATCAGTAAATAGCGAGAGTTTTACTTCTTCCTTTCCAATTTGGATGCCTTTTATTTCTCTTTCTGTCTTATTGCTGTGGCTAAGATTTCCAATACAGTGTTAAAGAGGAATGGTGAAAGTGGACATCTTTGTCTTGTTCCTGATATTAAGGAAAATGCTTTTAATCTTTACCCATTGAGTATGATGTTAGCTGTAGGTTTGTCATATATGACCTTTCTTATGTTGAAGTATGTTCCCTCTATTCCCACTTTGCTGAGAGTTTTTAATCTGAATTTTGTGGGATATTTTTTCTGTAGCTATAGATATGATATTTTTTTTTTAAATTTTTTGATTTATTAGTGTGGTGTATCACATTAAGTGATTGCAGATATTGTACCAAACTTTCATCCCAGGAATAAATCCAACTTGATCATGGGGTATGATATTTTTAATGTATTGCTGAATTTAGTTTACTAACATTTTATTGAAGATTTTTGCATCAATATTTGTTAGAGATATCAACCCACAGTCTTTTGTTTTTTTGTAACATCTTTGTCTGGTTTTGGAATCAAGGTACTGGTTGCCTCATAAAAGGAGTTAGGGAGTCCTCCTTCTTCTTTAATTTTTTGGAATAGTTTGAGAACAGATGTTAATTCTTCTTTGAATGTTTGGTAAAATTCACCTTTGAAGCCATCTGGTCCAGGACTTTGTTTTTTTTGTGAGGTTTTTGATTACTGATTCTATTTCATTGGTGGCAATTGGTCAGTTCAGATTTTCTGTTTCTTCTTGACTGAGTCTTAGGAGATTGTATATTTCTAGGAATGTGTCCATTTCTTCCAGATTGTCTAATTTGTTGGCATATAATTACTCATAGAGTTTTCTTATTATCCTTTGTATTTCTATGGAGTCCATAGTTATGTCTCCTCTTTCATTTCTGATTTTATTTGAGTCCTCTCTCTTTTTTCATTGATGAGTCTGCATCCACAGGTTAAGATTTGCTGTGTGTGAGCTTACCCCACTGAAGGGGATTTGCCCTAGCAGGCTTGTGTATTTGTTGAGACCACCCTTTTTGTGTACTGCTTATGGGACTAGTTAGGCATTGCTCAGTTATGGTCTAGTGCCAGCCTCCAGGTGCATTGGTTTTGTGGCCCTTTGGAAGTTGCTCACCAGTAGGCTAAGGTCAGCTTCTGTCTTTGATTCTCAGAACTACCTGGTAGGAGCAACAAAGCGATCAACATATGATTGTTGCCTATGCTGGATCTGTAGGTAAATGGAAGAGACAAAGCTGTAGGCCATGGTCAGGTTATCCCCCACCCATGACCTAGGGCAATTTAGCAGAGGGACTAGTGCTCCTCGAGGTCTGCCATTGCCTGTCAGTTGCTTGTAAGTCTCTGAAACTGAGTGAGTCTCTGGGTGATATGCATGTTGGGTGGTTCAGGGACCCTAGGAGTTTCCTGGATCTCTTGAGTAAATTTTCCCCTGACTCTACAGTGTCAGTTTACATGTCAGTGCTGTCTTTATGGCTCCCTGTACAAGTTTCCAGTTGTAGTAAGATCAGTTGCTGCCCACCTCGGGCCTGCAAACAGCTCTGTTTAAGAATTACTGAAGCCACTGGATGTGAGTTTGTGGCCCACTACTAAATGCTTCTCCCAGATGAATGGGCTTTGTGTAGGCCACACGAACTGAGTGCTGTTGTTTGCTGTTGAATTTGTGACCCAAGGAAAGCACAGGATGAGACTAGGTTACCTGGGAGCAGGCTTGCCACAGGTAATTTGTGGGTTAGGTGGGGCTCATCTCAGTAAGACATAGGGCCATTAAGCCTATACAGCACCAGATTTGTTTCCAGCTCTGGGACTGTGAGCTCCCAACAAAGTCAGCTATCACTACATGATGTGTCATCTGTGATGCGCTCAGAAAACCCCTGAGATCTGCTCAAGTGATATTGTATCTCGTGCTGGCAGCAATGATCTTCCTGTCACTGTATTACACAAACTTTGCTCACTTTGCTGGGTGAGATTGTTGACTGCGCAAAATGTGCCACCCCAGGGCAGGGGCAGCTGCCTGTCAACATGGTGCGGGCACTTTGTGTATTGGATGGGGCAGGATCTCAGGGAGTCAAGGACTATCAGCTCAATAGCCTTAGTTTTCTGCAATTTCTGTATCTTCACGTTCCCACAGTAGTCACAGATCATAGGAACACAAGCTACTATCTGGGGCGTTCCCCTGCAATCCCCCCAAGAAATACTGCAGCTCTTACAGGCAGCAGTGGTCTGCCCACACCTGTTTTCTTTGAAATGCACTCACTGCATTAGCCAAAGTCTGTTGCCTGCGCAGAATGAGTAACCCCAGAGAAAAGCCAGGCAGGGGAGGCTGCCTATCAAAGGGTGTAGGCACTTTGTGGCTTGAGTGAAGAGGTATCACAGGGAGATAAAGACCGTCAGGCCAATATAGCCTCAGTTTTGCTGCAACTTCTGTGCCCAGGCATTCCTGCTGTAGTCACAGAACACAGTGAGACCAGCTACCATCTGGGGTGGTCCCACACACAAACCCCTCTACTCCCCCAGCATGATACTGCAGCTCTTAAAGGCAGCAGAGGTCTGCCTACAACTGATTTCCCTGTAGTACCTGCCCTGTGCTAGCCAGAGTTTGTTGCCAGTGTGGATTAGGAGACCCAGGGGAGGAGCAGAACAGTGACCATTGACTGTCAATAGGCCACCTGGAGAAATTTGTAGGTAAGGTAGGGCAGTGTCTCAGGGAGACAATGGCAGTAAGATCAATAAAGCCTCAGTCTTGCTGCAATTTTGGTAACCATTTGCACTGTTCCCACAAAAGTCATAGATCACAGCAAGACCAGCTGCTGTCTGGGACTGGCCCACAGATCCCTGAGATCCGCCCAAGTTTGTGTTGGCAGCAGTGATCTGCCAGAAATTGTCTCAGAAATACAGGCTCACAGTGCTGGCTGCCAGCTGGGAATGTTTGGCCCAGAATTGGTGCAGGGTGTGGCAGCCACCCAATAGCAAAAGCCTGGGGTAAGCTGCAGGTTGGGTGGGGTGGACTGATCTCCTAAGGCCTCTGACCCACCGGTGTCCAGGGTGAGTGTCTACAGGCGAGAGAACCTGTGCATGGGCCCTTCAAAGGGACATCTAGGGTTTCAGTCTCCTTCCATCTCACTGAGCTGGCCACAACCTCCTCTGAATTTTAGTCAGATTTTTGGGAACTCTTCTTCCCTGGGCTGGGATCCTGGCCTAGGGAGCCCCCGAATGAGGCTAGGGCTCCTTTCTCCTTCAGGGGAGCCTCAGCAGCCTCATTCTCTCTCCTGGTGATCCTCCACCACCCCGCGGGTGCCTGTCCTGCCTGATTTATGATTTTGCTCCTCCTACTGGCTTTGATGTGGCTCCTTCTTTATATTATCAGACATATGTGTTATGATCAGCTGGACTTCAGGCGATTCTCCACGTTAATTATTTTATAATTTGGTTGTAATTCCAATGTGGACCTGGGAGGAGGCAGACTCCACTTTTACTTAGTCTGCCATCTTGTTACTTTTCTTGCTACTAGAATTTTACTGACCACCCTGAAGACTGTGCTGATATCTGCAGACTATCTTGTGGTGACCCAAAGCTCCATATCTATGACATCTAAATGCCTATTGTTGATACACTGGGTAGGCAGGCTGCTATGCACATTTCACATATGTTGATAGAGCCCTATATTTTTAGAATATTCAAATGTGTATCATTAAAGATTATTAAAAATATATAAGCCTTGTGGCATATTGTATCTTCCATTGATAACCACAAAAATATCTCTATCCTACATACCCTTCTAATGATACAAACTTGACATTCCTCCCAAATGTCTTCTCCCGTAAGCCACATGGACTTAATGGCCTCAAGTGACAGATTCTGATAGAAATAACACTTATGTAATTTCTGAGGCTAGGTCATTGAAATAGAATATACTTTTCTTGCTCCCCTGGGACACTTGCTTTTGGAACTCAGTTGTGGCCATCTTGCATGGAAACCTAAAGTAACCTATGTGAATAAGTCACATGGAGAGGCCACACTTCAGCTGACAATCCAGTAGAGGTTCTACTTCATCAATTGCCAGACATGTGAATTAAGATGTTTCCAGATGATTCCAGGCTTTATATGTTAAGTCCCATCAGACTTAGTATTTTGGCACTGAGGGCCAAGACATCAATGAGTAGAGCAAGTCTTTAATACTCTGTTCTTGAATTTCTAAGCCTCAGTGTTACTAAACACAATGAAATTACTGTTTTGTGCTTCAAAGTTTGGGTAGATTATTACACAATGTGAGCAACTAGAACAAGGACCAACTACTATCTCCTTAACTATATGAGCTAAGTCTTTAGATAGTAAATTCCTATTTATGTTTCTAAATTTGTTAACATTTTCATGGTATCAAGACTATTTTTATTCAAGGGAAGCTCATTAAATACTTTTACTCAAAAATAATGTCATTCAAATTTTTAAAAAAGAAGCACCTAAGAAACATAGAAGTTTTTAATAAATACAAATGTAGAATTTGCTCCTATCAAAAATTGAAGAGATTTTAACGGTTGGATATATGGATTAGAGAAACTGAGAAACATTGTCAATAGTAATTTTTTTTCCTCCACGTAAAACATCAAGAAAAATTTCTCTTTACAAGATGAAAACATAGATTTAGAAAATATCAGCAACCTATCTTCTTGGTATTTGAAATTTAAAACCAGGATCTATCTTAACCTTTGTTGTGTGTTGAGAATTGGCGGTAATGTAATGTTGGAAAATGAAGAAAAAGAAAGATAGGGGTGGGGGAGAGGGAAGGAAGGTAGGAAGGAAGGAAGGAAGGAAGGAAGGGAGGGAGGGAGGGAGGGAGGGAGGAAGGAAAGAAAGAGAGAGAAAAGGAAAGAGGAAGAAAGGGAGGGAAAAGGGAGAGAGGGAAAGTCAGTTTTTGGTGGCACTTCGCGCCCCCACCCCCGCCCCTGCCCATGGATTTTGATTTTGGTTCTAGTCTCCTTGGAGGTGCAACTTCATTTCTTGGTACCTCTATATCCCTGTAAAACCTAGTTTTCATTTGAGGTTACCTGAAAATAAAGTATCAATTAGAATGCCTGTGACCTTAAGTTACAGTAGCAATAGCTATAGAGAAACTGGATTCTTTTCCACGTTCTGAAGTTTTACCTTACAGAAGTTTCCTCATGTGGTTGTAGATGGTTACAAAGTGCATATTCAATACAAGCCATAAGTACCTTCTTTTTCCCTAGTCCTTCCCCAGTCTTTTCCTTTCACTTGACTCTTCGGTAACCTTTAATTTTTCATTTTCCCCAACATTTGGAAATCTCAACATTTGCATATTAATGAAATCTGCTAAAGAAAGGACATTCTTCTCTGGCTCTCATCCTTTTACAGCACAAAACTGGTGACTGGGTTTTATTACTTCTTTTTCTCACAAATTTCTTCACAATGGAGTGGAGCAATAATCAGACTTATCAAAAGAATAATTTAATTTTTATAATATTTTCAGGAGGCATAGATATAGTCAGTTTTTTAAAAATGTTATTTTACTCAGTTTCACTTCACTTTTAACTTTTAACTTGTTTAAAGTCTATAGATTATCAATTGGAAATGAACACATTAATAAAAGTATAGCAAATTTCTTATAGAAATTGTTGGTTGATAAAAATTATCTTTTATTCTAAAGCATATTTTTAATTTAATTAGCAATTAGCCTATGTCAAATATAAATCGTCAAATCATATGGAAATGACATAGAAAAAAGATAACAAATTCCTCCAAATAACATTTCTAAAAATTAAACACTATGAATGTCTATTGCTTTTCATAATTTGTTTAAAATGTCTGTTATAGCCCTACCTACAAATTGTAGCATATTCAGTATAGAGTTTTGTCTTACTATGTATTTTCCTAGCCTTATGCACAGAATAATTTTCCCATGCCATCGGATATTTTTTAAAATATTACTATAGTATCTGTAAAATACTGAAAGAATGAATGTAGTGTTAATCATTTCTATGGTTTCATTTTTTTAGATTATATATTATCCTTTTAGTATTAAAATATTGCTGTTATATAGTGAATAATTTTATATAAATTTATGTCCACATTGTTTATTAATGCTATATCTAATTCTTGTAAGTGAAATTATTGGGTTAAATAGTATGTGATTTCTTAAGTGATGATACACAAATGAACATAATTATTAAAAAGTATAATGTAAAATTTTTCCTGGGCCATTGATTATATGCCTGGAAACAGTTTCATGCTAATTTTCATATATTTATCACTTAATTCTAGCAGTTTGTATAGTGAATCCTAATAAGTATTCTATGACATCAGCTACTGAATATTGCTTTATAGTCTACAGAATATAATGGAGCTTTCAACACTTTAATATTTTTTCACTTTAATCTGTAGCATGGATGCATAACTTTGCAGTATAAACAAAAAAGTTTTATTTTGTTTTTGTAAGCAGGAGTTGTTTACGTAAACCAGTAACCATAAGATCACTTTACCATTACAAAAAAAAAAAAAAGAAAAGCAACTCTATTTAAGCAGCAGATCTTAAAATGGAAGGTTAATTCTTTGGAAATCTACTTTGATGTAATAAATTCAATCTTAACAATTACAGAGGTATCCTTTAGTGTATGAAATTCGAATGAAGAAATCAAATTAGGGGGAGGTGGAAGGGGGAGAAGGAAAAGTAAAAAAAATAAAATGTTAAAAAAAATAAAATAGAGAAAAAGAAATCAAATTGAATTTTTTGGATGTCATTGAAAGATATTTCTATTTAATAAAGTAATAAATTCTCCAAAATAAAGCAGAGTCACTTAAATTTTTTTAATTGTTTATGTAAAATTTATTTTGGGAAAAAAAATGGCAATTTATAGGAATAGTTTATTCACAAACTTCTTATGGAATATTGGATATACATTTATCAAAAAGATTTACATCAGTATGTATATCACAATATAATTATTTAAAGAACATTTATTTGATATGTGTTTGTATTTTTAATTTGAGAAAAGTGGATTTAAACCAATGTGAAGAGAAAGTTAAATTCAAATCATTCAATATATTTCTCCTCTTCACCCAGAATAGTAAGTATGTTCTCACAGGGAAAACAAAACAAAAAAACAAAAATGTATAACACTGAAATATCAAGTAACCAATTTAATGATTTCAGTTGAATCAGCACAAAATTGTTTATGATAAAACGATGGTGTGTTTACAGATACTTCTAATATATGTTTTTACTTTCAAAAGTTTTATATGTGTTGAGCAAAAATTCTCTCTGAAAGGAAGCTTGGCACCAAAATTGTAGAGAGAATTTTTATTCCACTCTATCTAAAAGTATTGCTTAGAAGTTTGAGTTACAGAACCTCACTCTTCAAAAGCATCTGTTTTTTTTTTTTTTTTCTTTAAGTTTCTGTTTTTATTATGGAAAGAACCTACAAATCTATGTGTGTTGCTGAAAATACTGGATATGCTTTTTGTTTTAAGTATGCTGCCTGTCCTCCTTATTTATCAGGGACCAGCCATAACTAACATTTCCTCGATCACGTTTCAGCCATGTTATGAACACTTTATCTGCAACCTTATCTTTTCTTGAAATTCTTTTTATAAATGTCTTCGGATAATTTCTGAAATTTTTTCATACAGAAAAAAATCTACTTAATTATAGAAATATGAACTGTGATTATTACCTGTGTAGAAAGTCTCCTTCTGAAGTAAAGAATCCATTTAAGAAAAAAGAAAAGTGAGTTGTGTTCACGCTGCAGCAAGGGAGAATGGCACATGCAATTCTGAGAGGAAATCTTGTTGGGAAAAGTGAGCACAAGGATTCAAGGGCATGTGGACGGGGCCCGCGTGTTCTCATGGTGGCATATCAAAAGGGAATTGGCTCTTCATATATTATTTAAGGAAGGAGAGAGTCTGTGTGAAGATGAAAGCGTAAATAATGAGGGTGACAGTTCTGGTCCTTGGGAGCTAGCTAGCTAGCTTAGCCGATAACAGAAAGAGAGTTTTGACTTTTTTAATGATTTATCTTAAATCACTCATTCTCACTGAATAAGTCAGTAATTCTTTCAAGTTATCTCTGAAGCCACCTCTTAGTTTATGATAAATCAATAGAAGATGCATAGATTTGTCCATAGGTATTTGAAAATCATAAATACGTACAACACATATGCAGAGAGTGTGATAGACCTTAGAATAGCGAACATTTACAGAGTACCTCCTGAGTACAAGTCTCTGTTCTGAGCATTTTATAAGGATTAACTGACTTAATTTTACAATGATCCTGTGAGCAGTTATTAATAGAATACTCATGTTACATATAAGGAAACTGAGGCACATTAACTTTAAGAAACCTGCCCACATTCACATGTGTGCTAAATTCCTGAGTCAGGCTTCAAATCAAGCCAGTCTAGCTCCAGAGCATGTGGGCCATAGAAACAGGAGGCAAAGAAACAAAGAGAGAAACACAGAAACAGATCATAACTTAAGGTCAAGAAAAAGAAGGGTGTGGGTAGAAAAATTGAGAGCCCATGAGACTCAACTTTGATGGAGAGTTTGGGAATGTTAGATGAAGGAAGAGAAAAATGTTGGTTGTCGTTGCACTTGTCTTCCATATCTATTTTTGTTTTGTTTGTATGTTTTATGAAATAATTTATATCATATATACTGGTTGCTCTCATTCTTTCCCTGTACATATAAAACATTAGTAAACTCAGGCAAAGCAGCGATCACTTCCTTTGTTTCCTGATAGCCACTTACATCCTAATTCTGTGCATCTTGAGTTACCCCACATGCTGTTGTGTACTTTCCTTTCTGCCTTTGATAATGTTTCCCTTCTGTTTGGAATGGCTTTCAAGCATCATCTCTGCCACAATTTCTTTTCTTATCTCCTCTGACCCAACCCAGTCCCCACAGACCCTCCAGGATGGACTGGGTGCCCTGTTCAGGGCTCTCATACGTGAGCCTTTTTCACAGCAATTATTCTGGTATAGTGATATGTTCTGTTCGTGTGTGACTTTTTGCCCCACTGAACTCTAAGAGCCTTGAGGGTGAATACTGTCTTTTTTCACATTTGTAAATCCAGCTCAGATCCAGTGCCTGTCATTTAGCATGCACTCATTATAAATTTGATAAATTCAACTAATCAGATCATACAATGTCATGAACCTGAAAATCAACAAACACATGTCTCATAGTGGCCTTAGCAGACATAAATGTGACATAGATCATGAACCAAAAGCCAAGCACTTACTTCACAGAAAAATCTCTCAGGTCCTACACACTCTTATTTTAGACTCCATTAAATAAAGAATGTGCTTGCTTATTTGATTTTCCAGTACATAGAAAATTAAAAGCAGCAATTTGGAAGCAGTACGAGAGTGATACTAGAGGCAAGCATAGTAACAAAATGAAGTCCTAGCTGCTGACTCAAGGTTATACAAGGGTATACCAAATATACAAATGGAACACTTAAAAAAAAATAAATTATGAATATCAACCTCCAGTATGTTCTTTGAGTAGGGATAAATTATAAATCAGTTGTTTAAAAAACAACTATAAAATTTTATGTGTTTAGATATTACTTCATGTATAGAACCTCATATTAATGGACTAATTACAAAAAAAGTAGGAAACATTTTGAACTAAATAATAATAAAATGAGATGGTAGAGATGCTGACAATAGCTATAACAAGACATTGGGAACATATACAGCCTTAAATGCATATATTTGAAAATAGAACAAAACTAGAAAAAGAAAACAAAAAGAAATGAAGAAAAGATTGTAGATCAATAAAATAGTTAAGATACTTGCAATCGAAGCAATAAAGCCTGGATTTTTTTTTTTCTTGCAGCAATTACTAAAATTAACTTATCTCTAATTATCAATTAAGCTGGTGACTTTGCATAAATTACAAAACTCTGGATTATATATACTAAAAAATAACTATTTCAAAATGCCTTTCACTTACTCATTCAGTTATTCTTTTCTTTTCTGCATCAGTGAATAATAGAGTCCTGATTTTAATGAATTTATATTATTAAAACAAAGAAAAAGAAAATAAACACTTAAAAAGCAAATATGTAACCATCAGACAAATATAAAATTCAAATGAACCAAAAAACATACCACTAACAGTGAGTCGTTTACAGGAAGTGTGGTCAAAGTATCTGGGAACACTCCTAGGTCAAGTAAGACCAGAAGAGTGAAGACTGGTTAGCAGATGAGCAATACCTTTCCTGTTGAGTGGATGGAAAAGGAATGTATAGTCAGGGAATGGAGACACTGTCTAAATAGAAGAAATTTCAAGATGCAGCTCTTTCTAGGTCAGAAATATGAGGTCAAGGGGAATTTATGTCTTCTTCCACATCGGAAATACTAGGGAAGATTCTGAGAAAGAGAGAAAATATGACCCAACAGAAAGATGTAGTGAAATCCTTGTATAGATGAAAGTACAGGAAGAGCATAGCACTGACATTTTAAGCAGGATGGTTTAAATAGTCAGAAATTGGATTCCTCATTTTTCTTTTATTTGCCTCCTAGCAGCTAAATGTGAATGACTCTGCTGATATCTGTATGCCAGTTGTATTGACTGCACTTGTTCAGAAGGTTATGAATTGATCAGAATAGTGGAGAATATGTTTGGATCTAAATAGCATAAGTACCTTCACTCTAAGGGTATGGGGGTAACAGAGAACTCTCTGTAATGGACAATTTGAAATATCCAATGATGAAACTATTTCTTTAAACAAAAATTGAAAAAAGCTTTTAAAGTAAAAGAAATTTGCAAAAGGTTTTTTCCTCTCATGACACGCTTATTTCTGTACAGTTATCCCTACTCCAGCCCTATTCTATAACTTTGCCATGTAAATATGAGTAGTACTAGTTTGTGTTGAGAATAGGTGAACGGGGAAGGTATAACATCTAGATTTAAATCCATATAAATTGCTTGCACAAATTTTCTCTGAGTTGAAGGTGGACTTCAACTTATGTCATTAAATTTGGAATGTGTCCTCTGACCAGTGCAATTCTCACAGACACTTTAATAATATATCCTACCCCAGCTTAAGATACAGAGAGCAAGAGTTAGGGATCTCAGTTGCCTTAAAACATAATTTCACATTACAGAAAGAAAAAATCCAAATTCATCAGCCTCATGTCAGAGGACCTCTGAGTCTGGACCCACATGCGCTTCTACTGTTTCTCATGTTCTTAAAACACTGGAGAGTGTTCTCGAAAACTGGCATACATGACTGGGAGTTGCGATGTTCAAATATGCAATTTTCTAAGAGTAAAATATATCTATTTAAAAATATATTTTTCTAAAAAGGCAAGTCTGTGGTTTCCCATCTCTCCCTCTACAAACTGCCTTCTCTGTCTCTACAGAGAATGACATGCCTCACATCTGTTTTTAATATTTTTTATTATTAAGGTGACAGTTATGTGCTAGTTTGCCAGTGACAGTCTGGACTATGCTTGTTTTTGTTGCTTATTAATATTGTCCACATTTATTCTCAATTTTGATGATAAACTGTGGGTTACCCTAACTAGGGTGCATTGCCCCAGGAGGCAAATAACTGAGACACCCTCAGGTATACATAGAGGATTAAGGTTGGTATTGCAAAAGTGAATGACATTAATGACTGGGTAATAAATTTTCTTTTTCAGGTTTCCCATTATTTACTTTCAACACAATGGAAGGAAAACCTAATAGAGTTGTCAGATGGTAGATTATTAAAAAAATTTTGAAGATAAATAGCTATATAATTTTGGCATATAACTATTAAAAAGTTCAAAGAACTGAGAAACCTTCTATAAAAAAAACAGCTTTCACTACCAGCTATTTATGTGAACATATTTTCTCAACACATACCTGTAAAAAGAAAAGCAAAGAAACATAGGAATAAAATTCATGCTGAATACTGTCTCATTCTAATAACAAATAATGATTCATATACATGTGACCAGAAAAGCCCTGTCAATCTCACTAAGGGATTTAAAGAAAATTTAAAATTATTATAATAAATATTTAACAAAACTAGTAACAAAATTACATTGGATTAACTCATCATGTACTACCAATAATTATAACTCAATTCCAAAGAGCTTTTTTAAAACTTAGACACTTGTGGTTATAGAATATTGAAATAAAATTTTTACTTTATATATACATTTTATTCAATATCATTTTAACATGATTTCTAATAAAGGAGTTTAAAGCACGAATGTGTATTACTTAAGGACATCAGTTTGTGATGGAAATGGACTTGTATGCTCAGGAGTAAAAAGGATGATCTAATAATGTCTAAACGTGAAAGAAGCATATGTCATGTCTTTTTTTTTTTTTTTTAAGTGGAAGACAGTGGTGTCAAACTTCCAAAGTGTTTAGATTTGATTAAATATATTTAAATGATGTGATTTAATTTTAAATGTTTATATTAAAGGTCTAGATGTGAACCTAAAAAAGACCAGGGTGACATATAGATTTACAAAATATTTTGGAGGTATTGATATGGGAACAAAAATGCATGAAGACCACTGATAACAAATTATACTTACTTCTTTGATCATACCATGTTCTCCCCTGAGTTATCATGTCACTCTCTATTTGGTCTGTGCAAACTTCTCTCCAAAATCATACAGTGATTTCCTATTCATTCACTAAAATTCAAATCAAACAATTTCTCTAGGAAGTCTACTCCAATATTTTCTTGTTTTAAAGCAGAACCATATTGACACCTATATCAAAACATTATATACTTTACTATAATTATTTGCTTACATATATTATTTGCATAAGATTGTGAGAATCCTGAAAGCGGTGTCCAATAGATCTGTGAAATCTCAATATCTGTGTAACACATCCTCTGGAACAGAAAAATTGCTCTGTAAATGAAGTCTGAAATGAAAATATTGTAAAAAGTTACAAATAGGTTTATATTTCAAAGAATCGTGCATTTTAAGCTACTGCTTTTCTTAAAGTGTATAGACTTTAAAATCTTTTCTAAAATTAAGAAACTAATTAAAGTGATCTCTAATTACCATTGGTTATCTTATTTTAGTTTTATCAAATTTTAGCTAAATGATTATTCTATAAAGCACAGTATTTTGAAACATGACTAAAGAGGAGATAAATTTATTTTAACATGGTGTATTAAAATTTATGTTTTATTATTGATGGTTTATATAAGTATCTTTTGACTTCACAGATTGTATTAGTGATATATTACAAATATATAGGATTATTGTTGGTGTAAAACTTTGGAAGACTTTTTTTTTAATATGTGCATTATAATGTTTTTGGTTATTTTTTCTATTTTTGTGAAGCAACAAGTCCAAACACATTAGAGTTTATACTATATTTATTATAATAATTTTGTTTTTGATATCCTTACTTCAGTGGTATATTCTCATATCTTTATCAGTGTCAATATTTCATGTCATGTCAGCACAAATTTCAAATTTTAATGTACTTCACAAATCAGTTTTCATAAATCGTCAATAATTAAAGTAAAAGTAATTAATTCAATTCAAAGTTACATATTTTTTATAACACATATTTGCTTTTATTGAAATCTGAAAATGTGAGAATTTACTTTTTGGTATCAGAAAAATTTCTATTTCATTATTTTTATCAGACTTGTATTTTTATTAAATTTATCTAAAATTTCTTTTTTTTTTTAATACAGAAATTTTAAGTTAGTAAAGCAGTACACTTCCTATTCTTCCAAGTTGGGAGATTTCATGTTTTCTCAATTGTTTTATTGACATGCAGTGACATTTTTCCAAATGTCTATAAAAATTACATAATTCCAACTCAACCGTCTTTCAGCCAGATTCCAAAAACTCCTTCTGTCTTTCTCTTTCACTAGATCTAAGGGGAATTGCAATGGGAGGAAAGTGAGAGAGCATGCAGACTTGAACGATTAGAATGCTATATTTTCTTAGTTTTATGGTATATCTGCTACTGAAAAGTGTGCACAGTAGTACTACCTTATCCATGGTGGATATGTTTCAAGACTCCCCAACAGATGCTTAAAACTGCACGTAGTACTGAACCCTGTATATAGGTTTTTTTTTGTTGTTGTTCTGTTTTGTTTTGTTTTTCATGTACATACATATGTTTTCACTTAAAGGAAGCACTTTATGGTTTCTATTTGGCATATTCAAATTGCCAGCATGCTACTCTTGAGCTTCTGGAATTTTTCATTTAATATTTTCAGACAGCAGTTTACCTTGGGTAACCAAAACTGGGGAAAGAGAAATGGCAGATAAGGAGGAACTACTGTACTTACTATCCCCTATGAGTATATCATGAACTATTAGATAAATTTAAGCAGATCTTTTAAAAATTTTAAGTATATATGATCTTACCATGCAAATAGTGTCTAAGATCTATCCAACTTCTTCTTGGATTAGATTGCTAGCACAGTAATAAAACATCACATTTTACATGATGCGCTATATCCAAATTAATAATAATTATGTTTTCACCAAGAACTCCTGATTAAATTACTGTTAGGTATCTTTAATAATTGAGCATTATACCACTAAGTGTAATACAACTTTCATTATTTATAAAAGTTTCATATTCATTAATAAATATGTCCATAACTGGTGCTAATGAAAGTTGTTATTACAATAGCTTTTACATATTCATTAATAAACTATTGGCAAAAAAAAAAATGTTGATTCTTGAAAAATAAAACTTCAAAATGTCTTCAGTCTGTGATGTTTAACTTAAAATTGTGTAACTGAAGCAAACAACAGTCAGAAATAAAATGTATATTCATTATTTAAAATTTAAAGTTAACTAGGTATTTTTGTCCTTATATTTGCAACTCTAATTTCTGTTAAGGAATGTATATCTGTTTCATAACCAATACACAGTATCTGTGTCTTTTCAAGTTAATAATGTAGAGATATTTTCATATCTACCAACACAATTGTGCATCATTATTTAACTGTTGAATATCATGCTATACCATTTATATAACTCTGTTTATTTAAAACTTTTTCTAGTAAAAGCCACTTTGAATTTGCAGATATTGTACTATTTCACAGAAAGAAAAATCTACAAGTATGTTCTTGCACATGTTCCCTTGGATGTATATGACAAATATCTTTCCAAAGTAAATATAAGAAGGGGAATTTTAGTGAAAATTCAAACCTGTTCCATTTGAATAAATACTGACTTCTTTTTAGAATGCTTAACCAATAAATATTAATTACAGATTCAGTCTATTTTCATTTTAGACTTTGATGTTAAAAAAACACCAATTTATTTTAATTTGCATTATTTTGACTTATCTTTATGGATTTTGCATGCTATTTTGAGAAGATGCCTGTGTCAAGCTGAATAATGATGCCCAAATTCCAAAAAACTGTTAACGTGTTACCTTAAATGGCCAAAGGGATTTTACTAATGTGATTAAGTTAAAGATCAGAGTTGTAAAGAACACCCAGGATTATCTGGGTGGGTCTAATTTAATCACAAGGGTCTTAATATGAGAGAAGGCAGATGAAACAATGCAGAGAGAGTTTTGAAGATGTTACATTGCTGGTTTTAAAGGTAGCAAGAAAAGGAATGCAGTTCTAAGAGCTGAAAAAAGGCAAAGAAAGGGACTTTTTCCCTCCCAGAGCCTCTGGAGAGAGTGCACCCAGTCTGCAGGCAACTTGATTTCAGATCGCTAAAGCACGATTTGGACTTTGAGATCTAGAATAGAAAGATAATAAATTTGTGTTGTTTTCAGCCACTAAATTTGTGATAATTTGTTATAGCAGCAATAGGAAACTAATACAACAAAGTGAAAACATTTTCCTATATTTTTAACAGTTCTGTATTTTTAAATCATCTTAATGTAGGTGTTAGTTTTTAAACAATATTTTTATAACCTACATTTTCACAAATAAATAACCATTGCTCATTAATTATTGGAAATATTTTTTTTTCTCTAAATATACTTTTCACTATTTAATTAACATGCAATCATCAGGTTGTCCAAATTCTCTGCTACTCCTTGAGTCTGTTTACACATTATTGTGATAGTAGGACATTTTATGTATGTTTATATCTTTATATACTATTTATTATCTGGTAAAGCAAAATCCCCTCAATGTTTTTCTTTGATAAATGATCTTAATCTTATATACTTATTTCAGAAAAAAAGATATATCAATTAAATATAAATTCCTATTAGAATTCTAATCATTTTAACTACCTCTTTCAAAGGGAGGACATTTGTCTTTTTAATTTTGCCATCAGTACTTCAAATATTTCCTCTTCTTTTTCTGTTTTTTTAGAACTATGAACTCATAATGAGAGGCCTGGTCATAACTGCCAGTCCTCTGAATTTTATTGTACACTTTTAGTTTCTTAAAGTTTTATACTATGTTTTTAAAGACTTTATTAGACCAACATGTCATTTTAAAAATCTGACTTTTTTAGAACATATATTTATGGCAACGTCAGATGGAACTGCATTTGTGGCTTCCAGTGTCAGCCCTGACCAAGCTGAGAGCATAGGAGCCAGCTCTCAGACTGTCCCTGGAAGAGTCATCCTCACTGGTAAGTCTTTTTTTGGTTTCCTTTTTCCCAGTACATCTAACAGTTTCAACAGTTTCTGGTACACAGAGGAGTCCCTTAATCAACTTACACTGAGACTATATATGAACTTTTATATTTGTAGCAAAATTTTACTTTAGCATATCTTTTTTTTTTTCTTTCTATGAATGATTTCTGAGTATAAATTTCACCAGGTTCTAAATCTGTGATTTTTAAACTGAAATTAATATTTCATAAAATACTGATTTTGACGTTTGGGGATCATTCTTACTTAGACATTATATATGATGTAGTATTTTTTTAAATGTTCTGCTTTTTTATTAAATGGCAGTTTTCATTTTTATAATATGTCATTTTTGTTTAATTTTGAAACCACATTAACCTAAGTTTACAAAATTAATTAATGAGTTAAATAAGTCATGTGAACCCAGTAGATTTTAGGATTTGAACTTGTACTGCTTTTCCATTTTCTTTTAGGTCTATTTTCTATTGTCTTCATTTTGTTTGACTTCATTATTCTAAATTATAATTTAGTAGGCAATAATCTATGTGTTATATAATCATGAATATATTGAAGCACAAATATACACACTATTATTTTACATTTAAAATGTATGCCTTACAAATTTATATATGCATTTATGCATGTGAGTTATATATTTTTCTCAAATTGTTAAAGTTGGTGTATATTCTTATCTTTTCAAAAAGCCAATTTAAGTTTTAAGTAATAAATTACAATTTCGTTTGGTTGTGTATCCCTTAATTTGTAATTATATCTTTGCAAATTTGTTATTTCTACTTTTCAGTTTGTTTTATTTTATTGGCCTTTTTATAGGTTTCTAATATTAAAGTTACACTTTTGATTGCTTTGTGGTCATATTTTTATAGTTTATACTGGTTATTAGGTACATTTTCTATTTTCTAATTTTATTTCTACTTTTTCTATTTTTATTTGTATTTTTATCATTCACAAATTAAATGATAGTATAAAAAGTTTTTAAATGTTGTCAGGTATATTTGGATAGTTTATTGTTATTATTTTCTATTTATATTGCATTAATACATTGAGGGTGTTGGCTGTGACCTAATTTATCTTATTTCAAATTCTTGATATGCTCTTTGTAGTCTGAACATATCGTGTAGTATTTTTGAGGGTGGATATGATCATAGGCCTCACATTTAAAAGAGAGTCCAGCTTGGTGTAGAATTCTTTCATGCCATTTCATTGTCTTGCATATATTTGCCAATGTACATTCTGATGATAATTATTCTTGTTCACTTCAAGATGACCATTTTTGCTCTTTGAAAATTTTCAATTTTCACTTTGTTTTTGATGTCCTTCACATCATGATTCAACTTCCTGTTTTTCTCTTGATGAAGTAGATTGTGGGGAGGTTGCTGAATCTTTTTCCTCTGTAAAGAAAGGCATCAGATTCCACTGCTTGACTTGGTATGTTCTCATAGTTCTTGACTGACTCTCTGTGTTGCCAGTCTTGGGGATGAAAACAGGATGATGCCAAGGACTCTTCTCGAGGACATTCATCTATCTCAGTATTTTGCTTTTACTCCATTTCTACATGTAAGAGAATTTTTACCCTTTCATAAGTAAAGAATATAGACCCAAGAAATATTTTAAATTTATTGATTTGGGGCATATATTTTATACATTTCAGATCTTTGTGTTTTAAAACTCAAAGCTTCTGCCTTTTATGTGTTGTCTTACCGGTTTCTTTATTTTTCTCAGTTCTTCCCTAGAAAAGATGTAACTCTGCACATAAAGTTAAGGACTGATAATTTCAAATGTTTGTTTAGCAATGGAAGGTTTGCTAACACAGTGTATTAAACCAGTGTGTCCAAAATTTTTGGATGTATTAGAGTATACTGTATCTGTCTGAGGATGAGAGTGTTTTCTTTGAATTTTCTATTTCTCAACTAATAGCTATAAAGTCTAATAATGTTATATATTTCTATTTCTCAACTAATAGCTATAAAGTCTAATACTATTATATATTGAGCCTGGTAAAGGGATTAATTTTATTAACTTTATTATGTTATACTCTCAGAATCTTAAACTTGCAATTCAATGATTTTATAAATTTCTGTCTGGAATCAACATAATGTAAGTTGTAGAGCTGTGTTTGTTATAGTAGAGAAAGCCAGTCTACAGAGAAAATGAAGCAGACAAATAAAGTGGTACAGAGATGAGAGGTTATGTGGCTCCAGGGGAGGACAGAGAGAGACTAAGGATGCAGAAGCTTTGATTCTCGATAGAATTCCACATCTCAATTCTCAGCCTTCAGAAGGTCTGAATGTACCTCCTGCCCTTGTGTCCCATGGAATACTGCTGCATCCTTTACCTACAGTCTTAATGAATTTATTTCTTTTTTGTTCTTTTATTCTAGTTTCCTTTTTTTTTTTTTTTTGGCTTAAAGCATTTTAAATTCAGTTCTCTAATGAACCAAGTTTAACTTTGACTAACATAAATATTATTTGCAGTTTACATTGTAGAATGATTAATTTAAGAGGTTGTGTATAACACAGCACACAGGTTTAAGAAACAAATGATATCTTAGGCAAAAATAGCAGATTTTCACTGTGTCTTTCAGGCCCTTGCTGTATCAACTTTACTTTTAGTTCTACCTCTTTAATTGTATTTTTAATTCCTACTGAGTCAGAAAGACTAACAATATTTCCTAAAATTATTCATTACCGATGGCAGGATAATCTGTTACTATTGGAAGAAAAACAAACAGACCAAAAAGAAAAAAAAAAACTGAAAGGTGAAATTTCTGAATCAGGTAAATATTATGGTAATACCTTTATAATGCCAGCATATATTCTAATATTTTAATCACATTTGCTATCAAATACATTGAAATGAAAATGCTTACTCTAAGGACATAAAGATACATTTCATTTTATTTAAAGGTATATGATTTCATATTTTATACTAAACAAAGTACTAGTCACATGTTGAAAAAATAAACCTGTAAATATTTATTACAATTGTATAATATAAATCTGATTAAGGAACACAAGAGACATAAGAGAATTTTAAAATATGAACTCATTTTTTATATATCAACATGTCAATTGGTATCATATATGTAAATATGCAATACATTATAATTAATTTATTCCATTAATAAGAACATAAAACATTTTGGAGGATTCAGTATCTCTGAATTATTCAGTCGAAGCACAAATATTATATCAAAGCTTCAAATTATTATTCCACCGCTTACTAGTTAGTTCATGGTTCTGAGCAACTTATATCCTCTAAGTCTCAATTTCCACATTGAGTTCTTGGAGTTATTATGGTCGTTTTATAGAATGTTTTTTAAAACATAGCACAATGTCTGACATACAATAAAAAAATTGGTAACTGATTATCAATACTATAAATTAAGAAAAATGCATGTTTAAATTAATATATACATAAATGAATAATGACCATTACTTCCTTAGGTACAAGGTCTCATGTGGGACTTCTCTCAGATTTTCTCTCCTGTCTCAATGCACATTTACCTTACACTTGGGAGAGCTGCCACTGCCTCAGAGAAGATGCGCCTTCATTTTCTTTTGTGAGCCCCATCCTTTGGCATACGGCCACCAATCAGTTAGTGACAGTCCTAGGAAAATATCACCTGGTTGGTACAACTCACTCTTTGGCTGAGAACCTTGGAATTTTGTCACAGATACATGCAGCCATTAAAAGTTCAACCACGTGTCTCTGATTTCTTATTATACCCAACTGATTGATTTCTCATCGCTCGACCAGGGTGAAAAGAAGTCATCACTCTGTTCTCTCACGTAGGGCTTCTCACTTCTAGTGCTTAGTTCTCTTATACTTTTTTTTTGTTGCCAGCTCTCTGACTGAGAAATAAACAATGCTTCTGTAGCTAGCAAACATGATTTGGTTTTTAGAATGGGAGTGATGGCCTCTTGTGCCTGTATTTTCTGTATAGCCTATACTTCCTGTATCTTAACTGTAGAAATTTCCTAATTCAAGGTAATTTTGGTGAAATTAATCAGCCCATGGACCTCAAGTTATAATTATTTCTGTGTATAATATTATGCTGAAGGAACATAGAAGTTGATGAGAGAATTTAGGTTCAAGTTTCAGATTTGATTTTCACTAGCTGTACCACACAACTGCATTTTTGCATATTTTAGCAAGGACATATGTCTTGTAAATATCCCCTTGCCTTGCAAATGCTATAAAATGAAACTATTTGGATAGAAGAGTGAAGCTGTTAGGCAAATTATTATACTTCTTCAATTCTAATTTCTTTACCAGTGAAGAAGGAATAAGATTTTAACTTTATAAAATTAAAATGGATTAAGAAATAACAGTAATTTGTATTACATTACAATCTTCACATGTTAAGTAAGGCCATGTTTTTCTTTGCTCTATAGCTGTGAGAGGTTTGGAAAGATATTTTGGAACTAAAGAGTATTAAAAAAGACTTCAATGATTGAGAATACTGGTGTCTAGGAAAATTGTCTTTTTGGTGACAGAATGATAGCTCCTTTTTGCCTATAATTTAGGCAGGATAAATAGACCCTCTCAGCACTTTGAAACTATAAAGCAGATAGTTTAGTAAGACCTGCCAGATGGAAGAGATGTGACAGACCAAAGGGTACAAGATCCTGTTGCTGCCTGCCTATACTATCAAATAAATATATCTTTCCCCTCTCAGCCAAGCCCTAATTTATCATGTTTTGCTTCCTTTTTTAAAATAATTATTTTTTTTTCAATTATGGTTGGCATACAATATGTTTTGTTCTAAGAATCCACCCTACTCCATGTAGCCACAATCCTCCAGGGAAGTGGGATTTTGCCTGTAAAATAAAATCCTTTTATACTAAACTAAGGATGATGATCCTATTACTCATCACAGATTGATTTAGGAATGAAACTATAACATAATTCCCACCCACAGTATAGGAAGAACACAATTGGCAAACTTCTATAGAATGTTTCTTCACTGATAAGATGATACAAAGACTTTGAAAGAGTGTTGTGCTCCTTTCTGGCCTCATGAACATTGACCTGGCACCACAGTAACAGTGTTTAGAACATGACAGCAGCAAAGCTTCTGACAGATGAAGGAAACTGAGACTTCAGTGTTATCATTGAGGAGTTAAGAACTCTGGTAGCACTTACCTTGAAACTTCTTTTGCTGTGCTAGAGAAAATACTTCCTTACTTTTAGAATTCAGTTGAGACAGATTTACATTAGCTATACCTGAAAGCATTTCAATGATGAATATAAAGATGAATGCAGTAGGAGCCATGAAGTTCCATCTGCCAAGTGGTAATTGGTTAGTCAGTTCAATGTGTGATAATTTAAAACAGAAAATATGAAAATTGATGCCAGTGCTCTATGAACAATGAGATTCTTTGTTAGGAAAAACATTGTCAAAAGTAAAATTATTTAGAGCATTTTCTTCTAAATTAGATATAATTCATTAGAGATTTTAGAGATTAGTAATCCTACTTAGTTTTCTAGATTCAGCACAAAAATAAAACAGGTATTCAATAACTATTTGCTGAATCACAATAAAATAATAATTACTTTAAAATAGTCACTTTAAAAATATTTTATATCTGCTATACAAAGAACTAGAAAAGGTATAGTTATAATGGGTGGAAGAAGAAATGATTATTGAAACACATTGCTAAATTAATTTCTGTAGTTGAGAGAAGATACTATAAGACTCAAAGTGATTTAATAACAAATAACAAATTAATAATAAATAACAAATAACAGATTAATGATATGGTATGTATAAGGAAAGGAGGAATCTGGAAGATTATAATTTATGATAACCTTTTATTAACTCTTAATTAATTTAACATTTTAAGTGACAGATTTATATATTAAAAGTTATAGGTCTTAAATGAAAATTTGATTTTATTTTACTAAATATCTATATCTATATATATATATGAAATAAAAGTGAAATAACTAAGAAGTGAAGATTTCATTTTAAAAGGTAAAGACACATTGGAAAACTTTAAATTTTCTTTTATCTTATCTTGTCCTACTGTTCTTTTCCTCTTTTTTCTTTGCTAGTTTTTCTCTCACTACTCAGAGCCCCCTATTTTATGGTCATTTCTAACATGTCTCCTAGGGCAGTATTCCGTGTTTTAGACTAATCTCTCTAGTCTACTCTTGAAGCTATACTTGCTCCCAGCAACCTAGTTTTGTGGGAGAGAGTTCATAAACTATTTCACCTTGAGGTGGAATTGAAACATATATTACCTAAAGGCAGAATGTAAGACATTCTTTGGAAATATTTAGGAGCTATTTAAATTGTACTATGGGTGTGTTTGATATGAGCCAATAGGTGAAATGGGGAATTAAACTTGTCATTCAGATCAGCAGAATCACTTGAGATAGGTTGGATAACAAAACTCCCAAACAGTCCTCAAGCCACTCTATATCGATAGATAACTCCTTTATTTTTCTACAAGACTTTATCTGAGAAAATTAATCATAAATAGGAGATAAAATAAAAATAATAGGGGAAATATACACTTTTCCTACTATAAATAATGCTAAGAAATCAAATGGCAATTTGCTAGTGAACATATATTAAGTGTATTTGTGTGTGTGTGTGTGTGTGTGTTTCTGTGTATGTTGAGCTGGGTGCATTCATTAGAACTAAATGTAGCCTATATTTTATATGGGATTAAATGATTACTGCAGTATATTATCCATTACTGAAAGCTATATTTGGATATTTCTAGAATGCAAAATATGTGCACAGTGCTGTCTTGAACAATTTAATGCAAATTCAATAAATTCTCCCATGAGTAGATACTTATATATTCAAAAATTTGGATCCAGAAAAATATCGAGATGTAGTCTTCTATTTTTAAAATGTTTTGGGAGTTGTTTGCTATAAATAATAAGAAATGTTAATATTCAATTTTCTTTTAGTTCTTTTTCTCATATTTGAATGCTGATACATTTGAAAATCAACAGCTGGGGACACAAACAATTTTAGAAATCATGGATTCTTTCACAAAACTGTATCTAAACTCAGATTTATAATATTTCTTCTATTTTCTAGACTTAGTAATTGATTTATGTAATTTAACTTATTTTAAGAAACTACACATATAATGTATGTATTTTTGCATGTGCCTGCAATTTTTGATGTTTTAAAAATGCTTTGCAAATACCCTTGATTATATTCAATATTATTAATTATACATGGCTCTCTTGTATTCACAGTGCTTTCAGAAATATTGAGCTGTAGAATATATGGGAATGTATGCAAGTATGAAAATTAAACTGATATGTTTTCCTAATGTTTTCCAGTAAATACTGTTATAACAGTTTATATTTTGTATTTTCGTAGTAATTTCTTAATTATTTCCCACACTGGCAGTAATTTAGTTGCTTAGACTAATGCGTATTAGAGCTGTCATGACCTGGAACAGTGCTATCCAAGAGAAATATCTCTTCAATAATGGTAACTTTTAATAACCGCATTGTCCATTGTGGTACTCACTGACCACATGTAGTCACTGAGTGCTCGATATGTGGCTAGTGTGACTGAGGGAACAATATTTATTTTATAGCATTTTGATTAATTTAAACATAAATCTAAATAACCACAAGTGGCTAGTGGCTACTATATTGTATAGTTATATAATATTGGGAATAATATATGTATGTTCAAAGTCTTTTCTGTTATCTCAAAATAGAGTACACAGAGACTTCAATACTGGGGACAGGATAGAGAGAGACAGACAAAAAGAGAGAGACAGAGACAGAAGGAGACAGAAACATACAGAGAGAGACAGAGACAGAGAGAAATGCTTTTTCTGATATTATTAATTAAAAAAATAATTCCATATAATGCATAGCCTAATGAAGTGTAGGTGTAAAGTAGAAATGGAGAGTATATATAAGGTTAAATGAAGATAGCTTATAGTTTTGTCTTCATAGTGACTTATTTTAAAGACTTTGAATGACTTTTCTGGAGAGAAAGCCATTGTTTGGCATTAATAAATGAATACTCTACCCTGTCCTTCTCTCTATTTTCTGCTCTGGATAGATTCCCATGTTCACAATTATAAATCTGGACTGTAATAATTAGGATCTGTTTTTATTGACCTTATCCTCCATTAAAGAAAGTTTTGTTTTTTTTTTTCTGTCTATTTAAAGGTTTAGGAAAAGATTGATAAAACCTTTTTGTTTTAAAAGATTTGGGAAAACGTTTCAAGTTTTTCTTTCTTTCTTTCTTTTTTTTTTCTGAGTAATTTGTGCATTACCGATCAAATAATAACCATGTGTTCTGTATCACCAAGCCACCGAAGGCAAACATTAGTACCAATGAATAAGGAAATTACAATGAATACAATTTCTGAAATTCTGCCTTTTCCAGTGGTCAGACCCTTTAAGAATAATTGCTTTATATACACTTCTGTAGCAGTTTTCTCCATATCTCTTACCTAACATATTTTTTCTCTGCTACAATTGATTTTTTAAAAATATTGACAACTATAGTCACTTTTCAAGGTGACATGTTTAAGAACTTGGACATGATAAATGAGAAAGTATCAAAAAAAGGAAAAAAAAAACAGGTTTTGAGGCCAAGCAGACCAGACTCCTCCTAGCTCTGGTATGGGTTGAAGGAATGGAGGAGTTGTTGAAAATTAGGAAAATGTTCCTTGTTGAGCTGAGCTCCACTGCTTCCATGTAGGAAAGAAGGAGTGCTTCCTTTTCCTTACAAGCCTAATAAGAGAAGCTCAAAAACACCATTTTAAAAGTTTCCACTTGAATCCATTGAATTTTGTGGAATATATCAGGATGATGGTCACTATAACAAAGAGAAAAAATTTCTATACGCTATAGAAATAGAGGATTATTTTATTTGTGGCATGGTATGTATAGAAGTGTGTATAAATCAATGATCCTTAAAGGGTTCTATGATTCTTAAATGGACTTCCACTGACACTTCCAGATGTTTGTTATTCATCTCAAGCTTATTAAGGGTAGAGTTCATCTCTGATTTGTTCAGTTCTATAGTTCCACCATCTAGAACATTGCCTAGAAAAGATCAAGTTGAAAATAAATATTTTGAATGACCAAATGAATGAATTAATTATATGTAGGATAGAATAAGTGATGACACCTGGGTGGATGGATATATCATTTGTCATTTATCAGGCTAGAGAATACCGAAAAAATAGTATATTTGAGGGGTGGAACAAGGATGGGTATTTGGGAAAGTAAGTTTTAGGTTTGTAATACATTCAAGTGTGGATGCCCAAAAGGCACTTGGATATGTGTGTCTAGATTTCATGAGAGCCATTTAGACGTAGATTTAAAAAAAAAAAAATTGGGTGTCAAAATTACTGAAGCCTACTGTTGAGCAAATAATGTCAGATGACATCATAATAAACATATCCGGCTTTCAGAAAGAATATAGCAGCTGTGAGATTTCCTCATAGCCAATTGCATTCTGGGGCAAGAAAGATATAATAGCAGATCTAGATGTCAGATTTTGGACTGTGGGGCTATATAAGGCATGATTCAGGAGCTACCAGTTTCTCTTCTGGCATGATCAAGGCCTAGGGCTGGTATCCAATGTTACTTGTTGCAGCGGTATGAATTTGCAGAATGAAGACGATCTGACAAGAGGTTGCAAAGATATGTGGTAGTAGTTGGCAAGAGAAGTTCTTTTTTTCAGTTTTGTTTTTAAGATGGCAGTAAAATCAGCATATTTATATTGATGGGGATTATCCTATCTAATGCAAAATAATGATTATGTAGAAGACAGGGAGGAAGATACTATTTGTAGGTAAGAGAGGATGTGGCCTGGTTCAGCCATCAAGAGACTGGATTTAGCAATATGCTTGGATGAATGATCTTAGGGAATGAGAAGAAAGACATACTAAATGGGTGCAGAATCTGTAACGTCTAAGATTTGTTGCTTCTATTTCTAAAATTTGACGACTTCTTTCCAATCCCTCAGAGATCCTGTGATAAACTGGTTCCTATTTTATCCCTCCATTTCCATCAGTACCACTCACACATTTACTGAATATGCATTTAAGGCTGAATTGCATGCTGCTTCTCAGCTTTGCTCTGTTGCATCTATTATCCTTGGTTAATACTATGTCATCTTCTTAGAACACTCCTCCTTCAGCCCTCAGTTCAAACTTGGTAACTTAGATATGTCCTTCAGATAGCCACTTAAAGAACATTTGCTTTGTTTCTCTTGTGATTTTAGGCACTAACTTTCAAAGCCTCATTTGAGTGTCTCTATATATGACTGCTCATTGACCCCCTCACTTATCACTGTCAAAGTACTTATAACACTGTATAGTAATTCATCCATTACCTAGATGTGTGCTCCACTTACTGCATAGTAATGCACCTATTATGTAGTTGCATGCTCCACTGGACCATTAGCTTCTTAAGGGCACTACGTCACAACCTGGCATATTTTAGGAGCTCAGTAAACTTCTATTGAATGAATTCTCAAATTCCTATTTTCCACCTTCTGGGACAGAGTCTTTTCAAAGGTTTATAAAAGAGTCAATATAAAAAATAAATTGCCCTTTATCAGTTTATGATCTAAGTACTGGGATGTAAAAATGTGTGTCATAAGGAATCAGTGATGTTATAATATATTGTAATTCTGATTTTTGGAAATGTGTGTGTGTTTTTTTTGTTTTTTTTTTGTTTTTTAAACCAAATAATGGTGGTCAATGGCAGTCCCAGTAATAGTCAAAATAATTATAGAGCTTTATTCAGGTGTATACTGGAGTGTGTCTACCACCAACTACTAAATGTCACAACAAATTGCCCAAACACAGGAAGTACAGAGCGTTTGTTCAGATTACAAAACTCATTTGATCTACTTTGGCATTTGGCTCAACTGGAAATATTGAAAAAAATATCAAGAGTTGTGTCAAAATCCTTAAGTTGATTGTAAAGATTTAAAATCTATATTTTCTTAAAGGGAGATCTTGACACAAGTTAGATACACCAGGCAGATTTTTAATTGTCAAATGTTGTAAATAGACAAGTCATTATTTAATAAAAAGTTGTTAAGTAATTTTATTTCTAAGTTAGAGAAACTATTTGTATACTTGTTTTTGTCTATATATTAGAAATGTATCATCAAATCTTATTATTTTTCCATATTTGCTTCAGATTTTATTTTAGAAATTGAATATTTCAAATGCCATTACAGCCAATGTATTCCCCTCTTTAGTTGTATTCTCTTCATCTTTCCTGAAGATATTGACTAATGTATTTTACAGTAATCCACAGAAGTATTTTTATAATCATGAAATGTGTTTATATCCATAAAAAGTTGTAATAAATTGTGATGATTTTGTTTTAAATATTTTATAAATTATGTCTATATCTTGGCTTTTTAAAAAAACTGCTTCTGAGATGTTTATATTGATACATTTAGTTCTAATTTATTCATTTTAAGTTACATATTATGAAATTTTTATAATTATACTTCAATTTATTTTACCAATTTTAAATTTATGATAAGTAGTTATTTCTTTTTTTAAAATATCTTACATACAAATTCATCAGTGAACATTCCTATATTTCCTGTGAACACATACAAAGGCATTACAAAGGCAGAATAGGCAGAAGTAGAATTTCAAAGTTCTGGGTTTTGCACATTTTCAAATGTTATCTGTTGCAAAATTTCTTTCTAAAGTGGTTATAATAATTTTCACATGTTCTAGCAGTGCAAGAATATTTCTGTATTTGTAAATACTTTCTACAATTTTGCACTATCAATCTTTTAAAATGTAGTTAATCAAATGGAAATGAAATTGCCTACTATTACAAGTTTTGCAATCAATCAAATATAAATTTTCTTAAATTACATTAAATGTACAGAATAGTGTACAGAGCCTAGTGGACAGCTTGATGAATTTTCATAAACTGAAATGCTTGTAACCCGCCCTAAGATAAAAATAATAGAATATTGCCACACTTCCTGATGTCCCAAAGCCCCGTGTTCACCCTTCCAGTCACTTCCTCTTCTCAAGAGTAATTGATATCCTGACTTTTATCATCTCAGTTTAGTGTTGCTTGTTTTGGAATAATATCTTATTGGAATCAAATGGTATGCACTATTTTAAATCTGACTTCTTTTGTTCAACATCATGGTCATGCGTTTCTCCCATAGTGTTGTACACGGTTATATTTATCAACTTTCATATCTTATTGAATTACTGTATGATAGTTTGTTTATACATTCTACTGTGAGTGGATATATAAGTGATTTACTGCTGCATATGGTCCCAAAATTTGGTGCCTTAAAACAACTGTTTTATCATGTCTTACAATCTGTGCATAGATTCAGCTCTCCTGAGTCTTCCTTGCCACTTCCAACAATGGTTAGGGCTGCAGTCTCCTGCAGACATCATCAGTGCAGTGATATGTGCAGGGAGGTTAATTCAAACACCTAGAAACTATTGCTGGTGTTCCTTTACAGCTCTGCTTGCACTGTTGGTGAGACTGCCTCTGTTTCCCTCTATGTTCTATCTTCAAATGGTGTCATTCCAAAAGGAACCTCCCAAGATAAAATTTTCCAGATGAAAATAAGCATATTCTGCCTATCCTTTTAAGGCCTGAAATCTGAAGTGTGTACATATCACTTTTGTCACAATCTCTTCATCTGATTGTCACGGGACCATCTTGAATCCAGGGGGTTATGCAGGAAAGGAAAGACTTTAGGGATATTATTTTTAAAAACTAGATACTATTGTTTTTCCTCTTATCACAATAATTTATTTCCATATAAAAATGTATCCTTTCCATCCCTCTCTTCTAATCATGTTATAATTTAAAAGCTCAATATTTTATCATTTAAATCAGATCAAGGTGTAGATGGGCTCATTAGGTTCAGTATTTCAGGTGCATTTGCTTGGACTCAAAGACTTGTGGACTTAAAAGTATCCAACATATGTTGAGGGAAAAAAAGAAAAAAAAGAATAACTGCAATAAACACCTTCCTTTAAAGGGTGATGGGTGAGAGAGACACTGATTCTTAGCAATTCAGGTATCCAGCCAGCCATGTTTCATCAATACTCATGCTTCCTAGATGAGGTTTTCTTCAACTCTTTTACTCTGCCCTCTGAGTCATTCTTCCTTTACCTTGAGAATGCTGTTAGTAGTTGAGTAGCTTTCTCAGCCTGCTAAATTAATGGGTTAAGTTAGAAATGAGAGACCTCATTTTATTATTTTTAAAATTTAATTATTTTTATTATGTTAAGAACATGATATCTAAGACCTGTTCATTTTTTAGGTATACAATACAGTATTGTTGACTATAGGACAGTGCTGTACATCAGATTTTTAAAACTTAACTACCACTGTTTTTTAGCAGATATAATTTATTTGAAAACTGGATGAGTTTTGTTTGTAACAAATTATTATACACTCAATTAGACAAAGGCTATACCCACATAACTCTTCAGCACCAATCCTTCTATACTAAGGCTGAAAGTCAGGATTTTTGAAGGAAAACCACTCGAGTCCTATAACACTTCATGTCTAACCAGAAGATTGAAGCAAGATTTGAAGTGGTATATGCTAAAATTCTCTGAATTTATTTGCTTTTTCTGAAATTTTTTATGAACTAAAACCTTCTATTTTTATGAGATATTTTTAAAAAGGTTATATGACATCTTTAAACAGATTATTTTTTATTTCTGTCAGCACCCTGTTTTCTCTTTTTTTTAAATATATTTATTTTTTAAAAACTTTTGTTAACTGGAAAGACTCTTTAGTATCCTTAATATGTCTAAATTCTTCTATCAACCTTTAAAATGTCTTCTTATTTTATGTCTCTTTTCTTATATATTACCTTAGACAGCTAGAAAAAAACCAATTAGCACCTTCTAGGTTGATGGTGCTAATATATCTAAATATCTCTAAAAATATTTAGCCACAATGACAAGTTCATTATATGAACTCTTTATTTAGCATGCTACTGTAGACAGGTGTTGTCAGACTTCTCCATCTACACAGTAGAGATCACTTTTTCCCCCAGTTTCTAACAATACCTTTTTTTTTAAAATGCTTCCTGCCTCCAGAAGCCATATTTTCAAGGCTCTTCAGAACTCAGCATATTGCCTAGTTTTTATATACATTATTTTAGATGAAATTTATAGGATGCTTGTTTTAAGTAAAATTAACATACAGTTCACTATTTTAATCTTTTTAAAGTATATAGTTCAGTGAGATTTGGGTATATTTATAATGTTGTGCATTGCTACAACTTTCAAATTTAAGAATTTTTCCATCACTCCGAAAAGGTAGTCCAAAGTTTCTAGTCTCCCCCTCACTTTATCCCAAGGCAACTACTAATCTACTTTTCATCTCTATGGATTTTCCCATTCTAAACATTTCATCTTTCATTTAGGGAGAGTAAAGGGGCATTAAAATATGTATTTTTAGAATGGACTTTGAGTCTGGTTTAATTTACAATACTTGTGGGAAATCAGAAGCATAGAAGGCCTGGGAAAGAACATCTAGAAATTTGAAAATAACAATATAAACAGAGAGAAAAGAACCCATTCTTATGGTTGAGACAGTAACGTTATAGGTAAATCACAGATACTAAGGGGATTCGTAGTGAAAAAATAAATTAAAACAGCCATAGATAAATTTATCTATTAAGAGAACAAGTAACACTAGAATTTAAAATAATGTTTACTTAACAGAGTGAAGGAATCATCTGCTATCACAATGACAACAGTTTTTATGGAATATACTGAGTGGAATTGAACTTCTGTGAGCTCAAGAATGAGTATGTCACCCCTGAGCATCAAATGTTTTAGATTCATGATTATGAAAAGGAAAGTGTCTGGTTCTTATGGTTTTAAAGTTATTTTATGAAGGTGAAACCCTAAGAAAATTAGCAAATGTTTAACACTGACCACTCTGTGTTCTGTATCCTTTAGCATCACTGGGTGTTTGTTGTTATTCACCTTCTGAAATTTATTCGAAATAAGTAAATCAATGTCTGATCAAAAAGTGGTTTATTCTAATCGAAGCTGTTTATGGATAGTAATAACAATGTAATATCACTTGCTGAAAATATTTGTATCTTATAGATATTTTAATATCTGAAACAATATGTACATCTAATGCACAAATACCAAAATCTTTGAAATGAGTAGATATTTTAGGGGATTTTTACATTCCTCAAATTTTGCTCTGTATCTTAGATTACCACCACAGAACAGATAAAATGCCTACATTGCAGAAAATTGGCTTTATTATGAAACACATCTATTCCAAAAGAAGTCATAAAACGGTGACTCATTTAGAGGATTATATTAGACACTGATTTGTGTAGATGTGGAAAGTATTGTCAATGGAAATTAAATGTTATGTGGTCAAGGCCACAGTGAAGCAGTTCATTAACCAGTTTTCTGATTAATGGTATAGTGCTGTATCAAACACCATATAATCCCTCTGTGACAGATCAGGACCAATCCTTTGGAAGCCCACCTGGCTTCTGATGTGATCATTAACCTAACCTTGTCTGTTCCTATGCATACGTTTATAAGTTCCGCATAACCGTTACCTTTACCCTTGCCTTACCATTCCCAGCATGTATAGTCTATGACTGAGGTTTTAATCCTGGCGGCCAAATCACTGTGATATAGATAAATAATGTGATTTTTATAAAACTGGCCCATTGTGAAATGAAGATAATAAATACATCTACCCAGAATTGTTGTGAGCACAGAATTAAATGTATTAGGAAGTATTCTGTAAGTTATAAACACATACAGTTATGAGTTGTGATTCTTCCCTTGAGTCTGGATAATCATTGATGCATATTTATTTCACTTTAGTGATCCATGTATGCATTGTTTGTGAACACCATAGTCTTACCCTGATGCTAAAAACAAAAAAGTTAATTTATTCAAAGATGAAAAACATTAATGATGAAAAGAAAATACTCAAATATTGATTGACTTTTTCACAAATACTGTATTGCCTAGAAAATAACTATTTAAAAATAATTTTGAAGATATGTATAGAAGTCATATAAATTGAATATTACTTATAATCACAGGTAGCAAAATATCAAGCTCAGGACCATAGAAACAGTATACTCCATGTAATCAAGTGAATCTTGAAATTGTAAGTAATTCTGAGAAATTTTTTATTGAAGTCTCTCATATGAAGTACAACAAGATAAACTAATATATAAAAAAGTTTGAGGGAACACATTCCCTACCTCTTAAATAAATTATAATAAGTTGTGTTTAAAATATGTGAATAAATAAAATAAATATTTTCTTGCAAGTCACTAGAACTCCTTGCCTTCTAATATGTAGATCTCAAAGTAAGAGTTTAGTGATTCTAGCTATGTTGAAGGGATAGAAATAAGAAGATATATTTGTATGTATTTTTTTAAACTTCATAGTTGTTAAAGCAATTATTCATTTGTACTGTAATATATATTCTTATTGAATATCACAACATAAATGTGAAATTTAGTTAAATTAAGACCTAAATGTGAAAGATACACCAAGTAGAAAAAAAAAGAGAGTTGAATGACAGTGTATAAACTTGATATGGGGAAAAAAACAGTTTAACAAGTACTTGGAAAGCAAAAGCATAATGTAGAGAGAGAGAACAAAGAGATTTTAAAGTAGTAAAATTAAGATTTTACTTCACAAAGACATACTTGTCAAAAATAACCATAGGATAACTGAATAAGATAGTTGCAACAGTCAAACATGACAGGATTATATCTAATAAAGGAAGGAATGTCTGTAAATAAGACAATCAGAAGAATAATAGACAAATTTTATAGATAAACAAAACACATAATGAAAAAAATTGAATAGTTAATAAATGCAGAAAAGAGCAGTCAGTTTCATTTGTAATCAGAAAAATAAAAATTAAAACAATTTTTTTTAACATTGTATCTATTTCACAGAAAAATATTAGAAATCTATCTTCAAAGGTATTAATGTAAATGTGAGGAAGTGGCAAAATTTTTTTGTTGCTTCTAGAGTCAAAACCATCCAGATATTTAGGAGCACATAGTTAGTAGCAATACTTAGTGAAATTAAGTATCTTTATATCTTATGATACAGTATTTCATTTATGGGATATGGAAGTTTTCTATTAAATTATCTTTAAAAAGTACTCCAAAACTGAATAATTTAAAACAATGATAATATTAGGCAGATCGTGTAGATTCAGTGGGCATTGATGTATCACCTCTTCCACTCAGCACCACCTGGGGTGCCTCAGAGTCTGGGGACTTGAATGAGCTGAAGGCTCTATCTCTCTTGTCTATCTGTTGTTCCTGACCATCCAGTGGGGAATTAGCTACAGATTCAAGGCAAGCCAGAGGGCCTGTATGTGGCTTCTCTACGTAACTTGACCTCTCTCACCACATGACTTGAGTTCTCTCACCACATGACAGCTGCTTTCTAAGAGTATCCCACAAGGGAGAGGAAGGTGGAACAGCATTACCTTTTTAACCTGGCCTCAGAAATCAAGTCACATCACTCCATTATATTCAACTTGTCACAAGTGAGTCATGCATGACTCATATACATATATCCAAGGATATGTACAAATACATGTATTTGAAATTTTTTTTTTTATTGGAATAGAATCACCCTGCAACATTTCCTAATGGATGATTTACAATTGAGACCCATACTAATTATATCTGTCTGTCTGTCTGTCTGTCTATCTGTCATCTTTTTAAGCATTTATTGAGGTGACATTGCTTAATAAAATATAAAAATTCTTAGCAAATTATTAAAAACAATCAAGCAATCTTGTTGTAGTTTTAATTTTTGTCAGAGTGAACTATAAACTTATATTTATTTTAATTTAAATTAACATTTTCTTTACAATGTTGAATGTAAGCATTTTTAATATAGTTTATAGTCATTTGAATTTGTTCTTATGTAAATTGCTCTGTAAGAAAAGGGAATTTTTTTTTTCTTTTTTGACCATTTGCAAGGGTTTTGTAGTAGTGTAGATGTTAATCACTGTGTCAAGCACAGTGCAATTTTTTCTAAACCTATTGCCAATTTTTGAAAGTATTTGTATATTAGGCCAAGATACATTTATGCTTACATATGTTTATGCTTATATATGTGCCCTTTATTTTTATATACTCTTGATATTCTGTGATTATAAGGAAGGTATTTGCTACTTTTAGACTTTATGCATAGGAACCATTATTTATTTATTTTAAATTGGTTTTGCATGTAAATTTTTTCTCCATCTGGAATTCATTTTGTGTATGTAGTGAAATAAAGATCGAACTTTATGTTATTAGAAAGCTAGCTGTGGTAAATTAAAAATTGTAAAAATTCCTATTGTTCGGAAAGAATAATTTTGAAAATATTAATGTAAAAATATTTTATATTACTAATATAATATAATATATAATATAATTTTTTAGAAGAAACATTAGGTCTGGTTGAGCTTTAATCTTTGTTGAGAAGTCAGAAATATAGAAGGCCTAGGAAATAATACCTGGAAAGATCAAAATGCATAAGATGAACAGAAAAGACCTTACACTCATGATTGAAACAGAGTAATCACTAATGTTATAAGTAAATCACACAGGCTAAGGGAGATTAGTTGTTTAAAAAAGGGAGTGGATATATTTATCTATGAGAAAACAGATAACAGTAGGATTTAAAATAATGTTTTCACTTTAACAAACAGTGGAAGAATCATCTGCTGCTATCACTACTGTTTAATCTTCTATTTTTACTCTAATATTTTTTTAAAACATAATGACTTCTTAGTAGGTGCTAATATTTAGTAATACAAATCCTTATCACTATTCTTCTTTTGTATGCTTTTAAAAATATTATTTGACATAAATTTCTTTTCACAGACTAAGCAATTTTTTTAAGTTGCAAACACATGTGTATTAGTAAGAGTATTTGAAAGATCTTGCATTAAGTTTATAAATTTATTTTAGGAGAATTAATCTCATCTATGAATATGGGATAACTTTCTGTTTGTTCCAAATTTTTTTATGCCCTTCAATAATATTTTAGTTTTCATTTGTGGTTTTCTTGTCAAAGTTTTAATATGTTGGATTAAATTCTTAAATATGTTGAATAAAATATTTTTCTTATTTTTTATTTCTAAGTTTTTATAAGTTTTGCCTATATTATCTCTGAAAACTTTACTGATTATCTATCTCTGAAAACATTACTGATTCACTTCATTT
The DNA here is from genome assembly GCA_028627145.1 of Eidolon dupreanum. NCBI lineage: Eukaryota > Metazoa > Chordata > Mammalia > Chiroptera > Pteropodidae > Eidolon > Eidolon dupreanum. The sequence goes on from CM053508.1 coordinate 26,218,205, forward strand.
AAATATAGTCAGGCTTATGCATGAGATTTCCAGTTCCACATCACATAGCAGTAGCTTCTTTTTTAAAGATATGGCATGGGCTTTTGAAGATGTGATGACAGAGACAACTCAGATAATATAGTTCTATTATGTTGGGTTCTTATCTGACTGTGTGCCATATACATTCAAAACCAGTGACCAGTGTATGTTTCTGTTTCCCCCATAGCATGTGTGACAGCTTCAAGAATCAGCCATTGGCTGTCAAGTGGTACCTTTTATGAGAATACCTAACAAGTCACTTGGGATTTTTGTTGTCATTGACTCTGTCTTGCATTGTTTTGTTTGCTTATTGTCTCTATGTCTCTGAACTCTGCTGGACTAAAGTTTTTAATGTACCAGGGAGCAGTGTTTCCTAAGAGAAAACAGTGATTCTATTTGAATTTGAAGCAGAGATTGTAATGTGGTGCTCCTCATGTCACAGGGTGCATCTGTCAAAATAGGATCAAGATGATGCCTAGTGAACTTGTTCTTATCCGTCAATACTAGGGTAGGGAGAAGTATGAAGAGAACCAAAAATTCCATGGAAGCTTTATTATAATACCAAAATTAGATATAGAAATTAATGGTAAAGCGCTCTAGCTTTATGTAAGCAGAACTACCAAAATTTGAGATTGCTCAGGAATAAAATTTAGGTAAAAAGATAAGGAAGCCTAATTGGCCCAAATCCTACATGAAGACAAAGAAAAAAATTTATAATAATAAAGATAATAATAATAATAAATAATTATAAATAAAATAATAAATAAGAAATAGTCATAGTAACTAGCCAGGCCAACATTAAAAAAAAAAAAAAGAAAGAAAGAAAGAAAGGAAAAAAGGAAAAAAGATACTACTTTAGACCATGACTATTTGTATTATAAAATTATGGGACTGTGATGGTATTAGAGTAGAAGTAGGAATTATATGAATATCCTAACTCGTGAACCTAATGCAGAAATTAATAATATTTGGGGTCACTTCTTCTTGAGATTAAATGAGAGTTTGATATCTGTTATGGAAGAATTTTTGTTTTACGCTATTTTGGAGCTTATTAGGGCAAAGAGAGATGTGAAATGCAAAACCTCTTGCAAAAAATGAAATTTTGCCTGTCTGCTAAGAGTATATTTAGCTGAGACTCCAGCTGTTAGATTTTTCAGGACCTGCTTCAGTTTTCAAACAAGGCCCTTCTCTTCTCCAGGAGGCTCCCAGCTAGTTAATGAGCATGGAGGTTAAGCCAGGGCCTAGCTATATTGGTCAGATAAGGTACCTCTCTGATGGGCAGGCTTTGCCCTGGACCTCCCAATTGCACTGGCAGGCTTTTTCAGGCTGCTGCAATGGTCTAACAAATGTCTTCATCTGGCCAGTCCTGCTCTCTTCTCTGTTTTCTTCAGAGTTGTTACTCCCTATAAACCTTTTATAGTTCTACTCCATTTAAATATCTACTTCACTGGGAATACATTTGACACAATTATTTATTTATGTTGTTTAGGATTCAGAAGGATGATATATGTGGTTACTGTATGGCAAAAGGAACAGACAACAATGTATACATGATACATCTTTATATAATATCTGTATATTTTATATAAATATATCTATATAATTTAAATTTATAAAATATATTTTTAAATATATATGTTTATATATTTATTTATTTTTGCATGTGTATTTTTAAAGGACTGATGATAATCTAACTCCACAACTACTTTGGGGCAAATTTTTAGAATATGCATTATTTTTAATTTTTCTGCAATTAAAGGACCAACCTTCTATAACATAAATTAAAAAGGGAAAGGTTATCACTCTCTATCCCTATCCAACTTCCAGGGGGCAGGGTACTAGCATAGGACCCAGGTTTAGAAAATTCAGTGTTCCTGGAGACCATAAAATTGAATCTGCAGTAGGTAACACATAGAAAGAATTTATTAGAACTCATTAAGTGCAACTACAACACTGTTGGGTGGCAAGTGCATTTCCAGCTGTGATACTGTCCACCAGGAGTGACAGTAGCAGCCAAGCTTGCCTCTTCTGACTAACACATGCTCATTGGATATATTTTTCTTCTTCTTCTTCAGAAGTTACCTCAATAGCTGCCCATTTTTCAGACTCCTGTTCCCCTGATTCCATGTTCCCCTGATAATCTTCCAATAATTTTTTTTAAATGTTTATCAATATTGGTTTCTGTTGCATGCAAATAAGAGATCAGATTGATACAAATGTGAACATCAATATATTCTCTCCTTATCGAATTCCCATAGAGAAGTTTAAGTTTAAACACTGTGTGTCCTCCTTTCCTGGTACAATAAAGCAAATGAGTGTTAGGTTCAAAATGCTTTGATCCTCAATTGGTTTTGTTTCTCCAGTTGCTGCAGCCTGAATTATCTACTGTGACTATGAGACAGCTTATTTAAGTTGAAGTTCTTTGCTACCCAGACTCTCAACAGCTCCATGCTTTGGATTCCAAATTAAAACTATCAAAGCATCAACCACACCTATGATATTCAGAAAACTCCAAAGAAGAGTGATTAGAGCCATTGCTTCAAAGAAGATGATGTTTTTAGAATGAGGACATAGAACAACAACAGATGCTTCTTTTTAGAAGTTGATAACAGACTCAGTGAAATTTCACAAAAGCAATAGATATTAAAGGAGCTAAAAAAAAAAAAATCCTCCTGTCCCTAGCGGTTCTTGCTATTTGATATATTTATGTTTTCTTAAAAAATTTGTATGTGCAAGGGCGAACTCTGGTATTATTCTCCACTTTGTCTATTTCTACTAAAACCTGCTTCAGGTACTTCAGTACTAAATTGTGTGAATTCTGTCAGGTGACATTTTCTTTTCTCGCTCTACTATACCGAGTAAATTGCACCTGTAGCAGCCAATTCTTCATTCAAATCCTGTATCTCAAATTCTGTATTTTCTTGTTTTTCTCCTTCCTCTGAGATCCAATGCATTTTTAACTCTGTGCTACACTATCTACTCCCTTGTATTTTTGGAGTGGAGTTTCTTAGGTGTATAATATATGTATGATAGGGAAGTCCTCCCTTGAGAATCTGAATTTGATTCAGCAAGAGACTTATTCTTACTGCATTTTTGAAATGGAGTTGCTGTCAGTGCCTGTGCCTACAGAACCAAGGACCTAGTGGGAATCGCCCCTTCTGCCAGATGCTCTTCCTTGATACTTTGCTTTTCTTTCATTTTTGATTACCCCAAGCCTTTAGAAACTTTTGGTAATTCAGAAACAGTAGAAATATCCCTGTCTGCCTTATAATTTTCTGTGGCTGCGAAACACACTTTCTGCATTCCATTTTCATTCATTTTTCCTCTTTGTAGTTAGGCATAACTGAGTTTTAAAAATCTGTATCTTTTTTTAAGCTGGTCACATTTTTGTTCCGCCTTGTTTGTTGGGTCGATTGCAGTACTTTTAGTACTCTTCCTTTCATATTGTTTTCTGATCCAGAGATTATTTTCTTCTTCTCCTCCCCCTCCCCTCCCCTCCCCTCCCCCTCTCCCTCTCCCTCTCCCTCTCCCTCTCTCACTAAGCAATTTTATTTTTCCACCTTAGCAGTCTTGGATTGGATTTTACCTATTTTTGTGGTCTGTTCTGTACCTTAGTGTTTTTCTTACTTCCTGTAATTCTTTAATGTATTCTAGGCAAGATCTCTAGAAACAAAACAAATAACTATTATCACCATCTAACAGTAATCTTCTAATGCTAGAAATATTGTACATATATTTTTCTAGTATTGTTAGCTACAATTAGTCTTACTCCTTTTTTTCATAATCATCTAGGATAGCTGTTTTTAAATGTTCTTATTATGGATTATTATTATGATTATGCATTATATATATCAGAAGCTTTCAGAGAATTCTTTTCAATAATTTCCTGGAACTCAAGCTGTCTTTGAGAAAATTAGCCCAACTTTTTTTTCTTTGAATTATTACCTTTCTTCTGTTAGATATACTCAGGCAATAGTCACTGTCCCTAACTCAGTAAAAGAAAAACTCTCCTCTTTTTCAAGTCTTACTTTCCAAGCATATATATTAGCATTACTGTTTAATGCATAAATGAAATTACTATTTAGGAAAACATACTTTAAAAAAATTCTGAACTATCAATTTTTGTATCTAGCCTCCTCTTATAGCTTAACATATCTAAAACATATTTTTTTAAATGTAAAGGCTTAAAAAGTCAAGGCTGACACTAATAGATACTTAACAGTTGCTTTGCCTCTTTTTCTTGCTTCCGCTCCTCTCCCCTTTCTCTACTGCCTCCTCCCCATTTCTCCCTTTCCTAGTACTAGTTTACACGTAGAAAGTGTCATTTTTTCTGCACTGGCTATTTGAAGAGCATCTGCAATTCAATATCTATTATTAATCAGATTCTTGGCTTGTCTCTTGATCCCTGCATGAAACTAATAAAACTATACTTGTAGGCCTTGAGGCACTGGTAGGGCATCTCTGGCTTCAGGGTTAAAAGCTCTGTGCACATGAGTTCTCTTCATTTTTAAGGATTTCTCTTATTTTATAGGTCTCTCAGTTAGGCATTTATAGTAGCTGTTTTTCCAAATGTATTTTTCGTGTACTTAAGTTGTTCATTAACTTACTAAAGACAATTATTAGTATACAAAATATATTAATTTGAAAAATACAAGAGAATAATATGGATTTGTTTTTTTACAAAGTATATGGAAGTAATTAAATGCTTTATAGACTTGAGGTTTCTAAAGCAGATAAGAAGATAGAAGTCATTCTCAGAAATAATGACAATATACTACAGGGATATATGAATTAAATTGCTTAAGGTAGCTATGAAGAGGTTAATATGACTTGATTGAATTTGTTTCTGAGTTGTGGATAAAATCTTGGATAACTATGAAGTAGGCAATAGCTAGAGAGATTTTAAGGTCAAGTGAAGTATGGAACTAATTTGCTAAGCTAAAAGGTAGCCAGGGACCGATGGAATATTGTTTTACAAGGAAGCAATAGCAGGTAGATAATACAAATGCATTAGAGTAACTTTGCAGGAAATGTTAAAAATGTGGGTTTTTAACTGGCAATAGCAGTGAAACGATATGTTAATAGATGTGAGATTATTTTATTGAGATAAAATTTGCACACTAAAAATTTACCATTTAAATCACTTTAAAGAGCACAATTCATTAATTTTTAGTGTATTCACACAATCTTAGATCTATCACCATTATCTGATTCAGAGCATTACTAGAATAAAAATTTCAGAGAATTTCTGTGTTATCACTATTAGCTGTCACTGACCATTGACCTCCTCCCTTCTGCCCCTGCCAACTACTAATCTACTTTCTCCTGATATAAACATGTTCATTCTAGACCTTTCATCAAAATGGAATCATCATACCCTATGCAGCCTTTTGTATCTGGTTTCTTTCACATAGCATAACGTTTTCAAGATTCATTCATGTTGTGGCATGTATCAATACTTCATTATTTTTTATAGCTGGATAATATTCCATTTTTTTGTTTATGCATTTATCAGTTGATGGACATTTAAATTGCTTCCTTTGACCACTACAGTCATACCTTGTTTTATTGTGCTCTGCCTTATTGTGCTTCAAAGATACTGGGAATTTTACACACTGTAGGTTTGTGACACCTTTGCATCAAGCAAATCTATTGGAACCATTTTTCCAACAGCATTTGTGCACATTGTGTCTCCATGTCACATTTTGGTGATTCTTACAATATTTTAAACTTTTCATTATTATTTTATTTGTTATGGTGATCTGTGATCAGTGATCTTTGATCAGTGATCTGTTGTAATTGTTTTGGGGTGCCATGAATCATGTCCACATAAGATGGTGAGTTTAGTTGATAAATGCATATGCTCTCATTGTTCTATCAACTAGCCATCCCCCATCCTTCCCCTCTCCTCAGGCCTCCCTGTTCCCTGAGACACAACAATATTGAAATTAGGTCAGTTGATAACCCTACAATGGCCTGTATTTGTGCAAGTGAAAAGAAGATTGGTAGATTGTATCTTTCTAGAAATTTGTCCACTTATTCTAGATTTTTTAATTTGTTAGTGTACAGTTGTTCATGATATCCCTTTGTAATCATTTTGATTACTGTCGAAGTTTTACAGAGTCACTTATAATGCTCTTCTTTTCACATTTTGAAGCATTAGTTTTTTTGTCAGCTGTCTAGCTAGCAATTTACAATTTTGTTGATCTTTTCAGATAAATCACTTATGGTTTTGCTGATTCTTTCTATTATGTATTTTGCCTGTGTCTATTCTCATCATTATTATTGCCTTCCTTTTGCTTGCTTAAGGTTAAGTTTGCACTTTTTCTAGTAACTGAGGTGAAAATGTAGGTTATTGACATGGGATTTTTTTTTTTATTATTTTTAATGTATACATTGACAGCTACAAGTTTCCTTTCAGCATTACTTTTAGGGATTTCTATAAGTTTTGTTAAGATGCATTTTTGTTTTGATAATGTTAAAGTATTTTCTAATTTCCTAATTTCACTTCCGAGTTCTTATACGACCCATTCATTATATTAACATGTGCTGTTGAGCTTCCACGTATTTGTGAAGATCCAACATTTCTTTCTTTTATTAATGTCTAGATTTTATTCCATCATGATCAAAGAACATACTTTATATATTTCAGTCATTTTACGTATATTAGTATTTGTTTTGTGGCCTAAGATGTGGCATGTCTTGGCAATTGTTCCATGTGCTTTTTAAAAGAATATGTATTCTGCTGTTGGTGCGTGGAGAGTTCTTTGTATGTCTGCTAAGTTTAGCTGATTTATATTGCTCTTCATGCCTTCTTTTTTCTCTCATCTTTGTTTTAGTTATGACTATTATTGTAAGTGAGATTTTGAAGTCTACAGCTTTTATTTTGGAAAGCATACACCTCTGCAATTCTCTCAGTCCTTGCTTCATGGATTTAGGGACTCTGTGATTACCTGTATGTATTTTTATATTTTTTGATAGATTGACACTTTTATCATTATATAATGTCCTTATTTGGTCATTAAAATTTTTTAAAAAACCGCCTTAAAGTCTATTTTGTCTGATATTAGTGTAGACAGTGTGTCTATTTTGGTTACACTTTGTGCAGAGTATATATATTTTTTCTATTCTTTCCTTTTAACCTATTTGTGTTTTGAATCTAAAGTATTCTTTAGACAGCATATAATTAGATCATGGTTTTTATTTGTTCTGCCAATCCGAGTTTTAATTGGAGAGTTGAATCCAGTTACAGCTAATGTAATTATTGCTTAGGAAGATTTACACCTGCCATTTGTTATGTATTTTGTACATGTCTTATGTTTTTTTGTTGTTGTTGTTGTTCTTCTTTCATTTTCTAATAATGCATTCCTTTGTATGAAATAGATATTTTCTACTATACCAGTTTAATTCCTTGTAGTTGTTTAACCTTATGTTTTTGAGTTATTTAATTACATTAAGTACATAGGCAGTACAGTTACTTTTGTTCACTAGTCCATTGGGAAATAACATAAGTGGCTGGGAAAAGAGGCTGACTGGAGTCCACTAAATGGGTCACACTATTCACTTGATTATCATCATCATTTTCTCTGAAGTTCACCTTTTGTTAAGCATTCATACAGGACACACATTTCTTCAGTTTTTTACCCCATCAGTGAGGTCTATCCACATACCTGTTCCCCAGATCTCTTTGTCACCAATTTTCCAACTATGTTCTTTTCAAGTCCCTGACCACTCAGTCAAACCATTGGCCACAGCCCAGGAATCAGCATAAAATCTCGTGTCTGGCCATTTTTTTAATCTAAGTAAAATGAACAACCAGAACTGCTTAAAGTTCCACCTACTGGGAAGAAATCTCTTTACCAGATTTCTTAGGGATGTCCCAGAAAGAGACTGTTATGTTGCAGCTGCCCACTTTCAGACAATGTCTGAATATAGTGCAAATTCATATTTAAACCAAGCCCTAGTTTTCTCTTCCTCTGTGAACTGAAGTTAAGAGACTCCTATGAAGCCATAAGTGCAGGCTAAGAGGGAAGGTAATGTAGCAGGATTGGGGACGATGGACATTTAGGCTACCTATTCAAGTAATTTACTTATGCCTTCAGGGCCTGCTTGAGCTCCATCTCTTATATACCACTCTCATTTAATGATGGAGTGCTGCTGTACATGTTCAACTTCATAGTTTAATGAGTCAGAAAACACTGAGTTCATGGTGGGCATATGAGTTTGTATAGTAACTTAGTGGCTCATATCTAAATACTCAATCTCTACTAAGACCCAGTGATAAGCAAAAAGCTATTTCTTAAAAGGAGAGGAATTATCCACAGAGGATGGCAGGGCTTTGTTCCAAAATTCTTAGTATCTGAGCTGTGAGTCACCTATAGGGGTCCTCCAAAGCTCCAAATAGCATCTCTATTTGCTACTGACATATTCAGAACCATTAATATGCTGGATAATGTGGCCAGTGTAGCATGGCAGCTTGCAAGGTGGCCTGGACCTGTTGCACAACCTTCTTTTGTCTTGGCCTTTACTCAAAACTAGTAAATGGCCTAGAATAGCACACCCAGATGAGGAATACATTGCCTCCAGAATTTAAAGGGGGCTACTAAGATCTCTCTCTCACTCTCTCATGCTCTCTCTCTTGCTCATGCTGTCTCTCTCATTCTCTCTATTTCTGTCAGGGATTAGGTTGTAGGAGCGACCCAATATAATAACTTATGCTTTACTTTTGAAAGTGTATCTCAGTATGCCCCATACCACTAGAACCCTAGAAATATCACTGTGATAGAAGGCCCCTGAATTTTGGTTTGATTTATTTCCCACATTCTGGCATGCAACTATCATATCAATCTAGAGTAGTTTCTACTTCTTTCCCATAGGTTCAGTCAGCAAAATGTCACTCACTCATAATGGACCAATGTTATGGCTTAAGGAAGGGAATGGTTACCAAGTTCCCTGTGGACTAAATTATGGCATAGGACTGGAGAGTTGTTACACCCCTGAGGTAGGACTGTAAAGATGTATTGCTGGCCTTGCCAGCTGAAAGCATACTGCTTCTGGTGGTCTTTAATAAAAGGTATGGAGGAAAAAAAGCATCTGTCAGATCAATAGCTGCATACCAGGTACTAGGGGATGTGTTAATTTGTCAATCAATGAAACTATATCTGGTACAGTAGCTGCTAATACAGTTATCACCTAGTTCAGCTTACGATAATTCACTATCATTTTCTGAGATCCATAGTTTTCTGCACAGGTGTGGAAAGAAGATGAGGTGGAAATTATCACCCTGCATCCATCAAGTCCTTGCTTGTGGCACTAATTTCTACAATCCCTCTAGAAGTGTGGTATTGCCTTTGGTTTACACTTCTTAGGCAGAGGCATTTCTAGTGTCTTCCACTCAGGCTTTTTCAACATGAAACCCTCACAGGTCAGGGAAGCAACGTGAAGATTCTGCCAGTTACTAAGGATGCCTATTCCAATTATAAAATTTGGAACTGAGGAAATAAGCACAGGATCAATTTGGGGACCCACTGGACTCACTGTGAGATGAATCTGAACTAAAACCCCATTCATTACCTAACCTCCGTAAATCGCTACTCTGATTACTGGACCATAGTGATGTTTTGGGTTTCCTGGAATTCATGTCAGTTCAGAGCCAGTGTCCAGTAATCTTCAGAAAGTTCTGATTATTTTCTTTCCTCTAGTGCACCATCACTCTGGTAAAGGCTATAGGTGCTTTTGAAGAAAGCTTGGAAAAGATAAACAGTTTACAAATTTTTGGCAGTGTGACAGAATACTTCTTCAGGGATACTTGACCATCCTGTATCCATGTGGTTCTGAGTCTATAAACTGGCTCAAGTCTAGGAATCGATCAAGGATCCATGACCCTTTGTTTTTATGATTCGAATAAAAGTTTTTCACTCAATTTAGGACTTTTCCACTTATATTGATTAAACAATTTATTATACTGTCTATCTATTTCACTTCTAGGAACACCACAATCAGCTAGCCAAGGTTATACTGTTCTAATCACTTCCTAGACTCAGCTGTTCATTACAGTTACCATGCCCTTCTTTCCCTTGGAGATTATGTGCCACCATGTGGTCCTTTCTGCTTAAGGTTCTAATTATTTCTATTTCATTTAAGTTCAATTCAATGGCAGCAATTCCCACTGTAATTTCTTACCTGCAGAGAAGAGTGATCACAGAACTCATCAAGGATACTGAGTTTAAATTATCACAAACTTATTTCTCATAGTCATGGTAAAAGTGTGTCCCTTGGACCCTCTTGAGTGACCAAGTCTTAAATGCTAAGACCACTTGAACATTCTAATCTTCCTCAGCCTTTGGATTCCTGTCTCTATAGTATACCAAGGCTGTTCAACTTCAGTATACCAGGAATTTAAACTTCATTTAGTAAAGGGCAGTTTTCTGTTCACGTTTCAGGCAGCCCACTGCAGAAATTGTTAAAGCCCTTTCTAACTCTCTGAACTATAACATTAAATTCAGAAGCTCTACTTAGTGGGTATGTATCAATATATTTGGCTTGGTCCAACTTTATGTTTCTTCTACTAGTGTCCTCTGTCCTTCATGTCCATTCCCAGGCATATGTTCCAGATTTCTGCCTGTATAACTTGGAATTATCATGTAGTTCTTTTAGAGTGTAGTGCACATCCTCAGTCACATTTTGTACCTCACCTTTTAGTACCTGTGGTATTCATGTCTAGCTAAAGGTACAGCAGCAAAGGGGATTTGTTGGGGTGGCAACTGAGGAAAATCAGTGGTGTCTTTCCTGGCAGCTGTCTCAGAGATGTCCTTTTACAGTTTCCTCAGACACGGGGAGGAGTGGAACACGGGTGGAACTACTTTTCCACAGGCAAAAAAGACTAAGTAGAATATAGGGGTTTAATGTACTCAGCTTCATCAGGATTCTCCCAACTGTCCCATTCCAATTTGCAGGATCCCATTCCTTCCCATTCAATGCCTTCACTTTAATAGCAGACAATTTGCAAGGTTGAGAATACAATTTGTGTTTTAATTCCACCACTACAGGATGAGACTCTGCACTTACTTTTTAGCAATTTCAGCTCTGTGGCTATACAGGAGATTAGGATTTCTTTCGTGGCAGACATAGATGCCTTCAGGTAGTTTATGAGACACTTAAAGTTGAGAATTTGAGTTTCTGAGCTCACCCTACTTTGTCCAGTGCAATTAGGAGCAAGAAGCCATCTCATTATACCTGCCAATTTGACAAAAAGTGTTCTAAAATATTAAATAAATTTGAGAGGTTACCCAGAATCTCTTAAAATTATTTAATTTATAGTATCCAGTGGTGCTAGTTTATGCATCTTTATTGTCACATCATGCCATAGATTGTCAGTGTTCTCTTTGCTACTAGAAAAAGAGTTATTGGGACCTTTAAATCTAATCAGATTAGAAAACCTGTTCCAGAAACCTTAGAACTAATTCACAAAACACATTCCTAAGGATTCTTTTTGTTGTTTTTTTGTTTTGTTTTGTTTGTTTGTTTGTTTTTTGTTTTTGTTTTTGGAACAACTCTATATTAAAATCTATGTTGAGAGGGAGAGGGACAGGACAGCAGTCTGAGTTGATGTTGCGGTCTTGAGACCAAAGGTAGCCCAAAGACAATTCCTTCTATTTCAGTTGACCTTGGTCTTTTCTCTTAACACTTTCAACATATTGGAAGGGGCCCCTTTATGTTACATAGGGTAAACTGTTTTACTCAAAGTCATTAATTTCAATATTAATCTCATCCAAAAAAACACCTTCATGGCAATATCTAGACTGGTGTTTAACCAAAATATTGGGCACCACTGCCTACTCAAGTTGACACTTTAATAAAATTATCACATCTGGACACAGAATTGTATTCAGAAGGTTTATTGTGGAAAGAACTTAGCGGGAAATCTGTAAAGGAGTAATGTCAGCAAGATAGGGTAGAAGAAGCTGAAAGGCAATCTAGTTGTAATACTAGCATCTGTCGATCTCACAGAGAATTCTAGAGCTGGACGACCCCATTAAATGCATCTCAGATTGAAGCACAGGGCCTGGTCCTTATATCCTTCTATTGATCAATCATTTGCCACGGGCTTCCCCCAAAAAATTTTGAGTGAGATAGGTTTTCCTATAGCCACAGGCAATTCACAATGATGGATACAGTTGCAAACATGAATGAAAGCCTTTCTCAGCAGATAGTGCATAGGTTTGTTAACTATTAATAGGACATCAAGATGAAGCAACACAGAATACATTATAAAAAAACAAAGACAAAAGAATGGTTATTAATCATAAGCTTATATTAAATAGCACTTAATGAAGAGTGAAGAAGATGATTTTAACGAATATATTTTTAGTCAAGATAAGTAAAATTAATATTTTAATTTGTTATGTGCTATTCTTCCTATAACAAGTTATTTGAGAATATTTAGTCCATGATGCATGACGATTTTTTTGCATATTATTTTATATATTGTACTCATACTTAACCTATTGTTTTATCATTTTGCTATTTTAATATTGATTTGGCTAGTCCATCTCTGTCTATACTAGGAATGAGGGAGGCATATTAAGTGAGATAGACTACAATGAAAATTCTTTTGGAAATAACATTACAATTGATTACAGCTATATTCCTTTAATATAATGTTTATGTTGCAGCTGCTAAATATAATAGCAAGTTGTACAGATTCCTTGTCATCCCACATATTTTAGTTCTTTTAGAAAATGAGTAGCAATGATATTTTCTGTTCCTTAGAAACAGAATATAGCACTGCTATATTCTTAAATCACAGTTGCCTTTAATCAACATTGCAACACAGGGAAAAAAGTGGTAAGAGATCAATGAATGATATCCAGTTAGAGAAAATTGAAATCTCTAAATAATCTGTTTAATGAGTATCCTTGAGTAAATTTACTTTACAAGTATTTGTAAGATAGAAATAGAATCTATATTGCAGAATTATCATATAATTCTGGCATTTAACATAGCCACACATTACTTCTGGCTTGGAGTGAATAGTTGCAATGGAAAGCATTCAAAAGCTATTTAGAAGAACTCTGAGTTCTTTACGCAGTCATTTTTTTTTAATAGCCAGACTCCTCACATGAAGACTCTCAGAAAAAGTAAGATACTTTCTAGAAAGACAGAAAGATCATAGTGTTTTAACATACTGATTTTCTTTCATGTGGATTTGCTTTCTAGATGTACACTGTGGGTAAAGCATGTTGTAAAGAACATAAAATTCTTATCGATTTATCTTCAGTTTTCTTTTTTTGCTCCTTCCCTTCCACTATACCTCCTTTTCACAAACTAGCCAATCAGCTTTTTCATATTTAATGAAAGTGTGAATGAATGGAAGATATGAATAATATATTTAAGATATAAGTAGTGTTCGATTTCTTTTCTGAATATCTTTAAATTTCAATAGGGCAGACGATATTTGGCTTAATGAAAAAAAAAATAGTTAATTGTGAATGCCAGTCATCAGTACAGTGAGAAATTATGTTAGGAACATGCCTCTCCTGAAATCTCCATATTTCTTCAATCAAATGCATAAGCAGCTGCTCTATTAAGAGGTGAGTTCTTCCCTAATGTACCAGAATATTTCTTCCATTTCCATCTTCATAGAATTCTAAGCATTAACCATAGTGTCTAGAATTTTCTCTTTTGATTTCAATTATTTTTATTTTCAAATTAAGGAACAGTAATTAATCTAAAACACAAATATTTGTCTTACTATTTATTATTTATTTATATACATAGACAAACAACTACACTTATCATTTACTGAAGAGGAGAAACAAACCTTTTAATAAAGACTGAGACCATATAAAATTTTTACTATGGCATGGAAATATCATTACTAAGCATTAGTTATATTTTGTTTTTTCTTTAAAACTAATTGTATCACTTTTAAATTTATTTTTTCCAAAATATTTGAGAACATACAATCATAATTTTAGAATTATATATTGCTCTATCTTGTATATGTGGTGATCAATTATCATTCAAGTAAACATTTACTATAAATGGTATGTTATAGAACTTCTATTACTATTGGTATGTCCTCTAAATTAGCCTGAAATATCCATTTGCTTAATGACTGATTACACATACACATATACATACACACAATACACCTAAAAATATTTTTAAATTGTAATACTCTTTTGAACACAATCAGTGCTGTGGTTTAAGACTGTGTCGACTGGCATATACATGAACTCTGTTCCCTGAATTCTCTTCAGTGTATGACTCCTGTTTAGTTTTGATTATAAGATAAATGTGCATGAGAAAGTAGCAATCTTGCTGACTGCTGTCAGAGTTCATGAGGACTGAAGTGGCCTGCTACCTCCAGTTTATTCGTGGCTTTCCCTTCAACACATCATGTTCTAATTCCTAACAGCTGGTCTTGCTGACCAATCACGATTCAGGTCTACACCAGATATTTTGCAGCAAACTCGCCAAGGAAATAGCTACAAAGAACAAACAAACCCCCGTAGACTTCTGTAACAGCCTTCTTCGCACTCCATAACGGCAGCTGTAGCCTCTTGAAAACACTGTGCTGATAAAGACTTTCCTCAGGTCCCTTTCCTAACTTTACATCCCCATCCTACCTCTTTTCTTTCTTTGATATTAATATCTTTGGAAAGCAACACTTATAATTCCTTATCTATGTGAGCAGACTTCTTTTCCTAAATGCCCTAAATGGACATTCTTTAGTGATATATTCCTAAAACTCAATAAGACCCTCTAAGATTCTTAATCTTGACAAATATACCTGATTGTAAAACTTAGCTTAAGAAGATAAGTTGTTTTACACTGTGGTCAGGGATCACAGACAAGGAATTGTACAAAAAATCTTGGCTGCAGATGCTTTTCTTGGTTTTCTTTTAAACAAACCCAGAGATTTCATGAATCTTCTATAGTGCCAAAATCCCTGAAACTCTTGTGCTAATTCTGGACTTATTTCATTCTTTTATAATGACTGTTGTGTGTGTGTGTGTGTGTG